>CM074502.1:18292697-18629131 GCA_037389245.1 Oryzias sinensis | reverse complement strand
CCCCCCCCCCCCCCCCAGGGGGCGCGCCCCCCAGTTTGGGAACCACTGGTTAGGGGGTGTTAAGGCAGTGGCCATATTTGGTCTTGTTCTTTTTATTCTATCTTTTGTGTATAATATTTCTTTATCAGAGTGGGACTATGTTTTTTTGTGGATCTCTGATTGTTTTCAGGTGTGGTGCTGAGAAGGTGTGGCTCCCATTGGACCCAAACTAATGGCAGCAGCCTTTAAAAGGCACTGTGTGGACCTCCAGCCTGTGAGACGGGAGCTTGGCTGCAACCTGTTGTCACTTCGGCTTGGTGGTCATCTCCATCTGTTTAGTAGTTTGTGTTGTACTTTGTAGTTTGTGTCTTTCTGTTTACGCTCACTCTGTATAGTCATTTGTTTGGTGTAGTTATGTTTATGTGAAGCTATAGGGGTGAACTGCCATTTTCTTTCACATGTTTTCTCCTGTTTATGTTAGTGTAGGAAGGTAAGTGTTTGGTAATTGATTTCCCTTTGTCATTTACAGGTAAGACTTCAAATTTCAGTTAGGCGGGGTTTTGCTTGTTATTTTGGCCTTGGTTCACCCTGAAGCCTTTTTGCGTAACTTTTTAAGTTGTTGTTATTTATCAATTTGTAAAATAATTATTTTGAATGGAGTCAATCTTTTGGTGTTTTTGTTAAACACCAATAACCCCTATACATCAAAAGGGGCACAACAAAGACCCAGCCATGTTTTATCTTCAATGCCCTTGCTGATGGAAGGAGATTTTGACCCAACATCTGATAATATATGGCTCCTTTCATCCTTTCCTTTATATGGATCAGTCATTGCTGAAAAAAAGCCCCAATGATGTCTCCACCCCCATGCTTTACAGTAGTTATGATGATCTTTGGATGCAACTCTGCATTCTTTCTCCTCCAGACACGAGTAGACTTCTTACCAAAAAGTTCTATTTTGCTTTAATCTGACCATAGAACATTCTCCCAATCCTTGTATAGATCAGCCAAATACTCTAGCAAACTTTAGACGGACCTGTACATGTACTGGCTTTAGCAGGTGTGACACGTCCGGTACTGCAGGATTTTGAGTTCCTGGTGCATAGTGTGTTACTGCCTTTTTTTTCACCTTTCTTGTGATTATTTTGACCCCACGAGGTGAGATCTTACGGGGAGCACCAATGGAGGGAGATTATCATCAGTAGTCTTGTATGTCTTCCATTTCCTTGCTCTCACAGTTTATTTTGTCACACCAAAAGTGTCATACAAATAAAATTTGATTTGACTCAATTGATCTTATTCTATTCTCTTGCTGCTGTTTTCTGTTTGTTGCCTTGAACCAGGATTTATCATTTTGTACCATAAACATGTAAAAGGTTTTGTTTATCTTTTCCCATTCTTTCAATGTGTTTCTGCACCAAAAATCACACGTCAGACATTAGACATGTTCATGTTGGTGTACGTTTATGTGAAATTAAATTGACAAAAGATGCTACCAGTTCCACAGCTGGTTTGGATTCACTCTTGGGAAAGCCCAGCGTGCTTTGATCTACCTGTCCATACTTTCAAGGTCTTTCCATGTGCAACAAAAGGCTCCCGACTCAGATGTGGTAGGTTGGCGCCAGTGTTCGGCAGCGGAGCCGCCACCAGTGTGTGAATGTGTGTGTGACTGGGTGAATGGGTCTGTGACTGTAAAGCGCTTTGGGCCTTGTAGGTAGAAAAGCGCTACATAAGTATACGCCATTCACGCCATTTACCATGTCCAGATGCCATTACAGAGCAGCTGTGCGTGTGTGTTGTTCCCCTCTGTGGTCATGCACTTGAGTCTTTTACCCTCAATTTGATCCGAGTCAAGTTATTTACTCAGTGGAGTGACTGGAGAGCTGCCAGTAGCAACACATCGTGTCTTCCTCTGTCTGCATTTTTCTACAACTTTTATCTTTTCTTTATAATCTTTTTTTCTCAACTTCCAACATTTTTTCATATTTCTCTTCCTGCAGGTTATTGGAATGAATCTCAGATGAACACTATGAGCCAACAATCTTAATACAGAAGGAAATTAGCAAGAGAAATAATTAACAAACTGATAAAACATAAAACATGTGATTTCCCTAATGTCTCTTACATATTCACCATCTACCACAATTGTTTTAAACCATATTTTTATAATGTTTGTCTTTGTGTTTTTAAATTTACACATAGTGGACTACCTAAAAAGAGGAAACACTACTCTTTTGATCAGTGTGTCACAATTTGCTTTGACTGTAATCCTTAGTTTTACACCAATTTATTTTGGGTAAATATACCTTTTATACATATAAATCCTTGGCAGAGTAAACACTGGGTTTTCGTTTGATCCTGAGTATTTAATTGTTCAGTGTTTTCTCCTTTTCTGCTTACCATATTTTAATGCAGATCTTTAGATACTGTATTTGGTCCACAAAGCAAAATTTAAGCAGCAGACATACAGTATTCCTTAAGGAATCACAGCATTTCATAATAGAATGCAATTAATAAAAGTATACAACTAAAACTGGTACAAAAAAGTAAGGCACTTTATCATAGATTTGACAAATGATTCACTGGCACTATCAACACTGTCAGTTCTGCTGTGTATTTTATACATTTTCAGTAATAAAAGTAGCACTGTTTCAACAAAAGAAGAGACAGGCTGCCCACAAGATTTATTGCCAAGAAGCATTGTAAAACCAAACAAAACAAAAAATATCAACCACATTTTTTTAACCTAAAGTGCTATTTATATCATGTTAAAATTCTAACAATTGAAACTTTGGGAGATACTAATGAAAGCTTATCCCTCTAACCATATTCATCAAATTAAATAGTCCAAAGATTATAGCAAAATATTTGCATTGTTTTAGTCGGTAAATTCTACTTTATATAATTTAGATCATCTCCTAAATCTTTAAGGAGTAATAAACATGTCTATATATAACCTCTTCACACCCAGCAACGCAAATATGTCTACTGGTTACAGCTGGGGCTGTATTTGGTTCTGTTTATTCTGTGTATTTCATTTGTATCAGCCTTCTGTGTTTTTGTGGATCTTTGTGTGTTTGTCTGTGTGAATATTTTCAGTTGTTGTGCTGGAAAGGGTGTGGCCTCCATTTGGACCCCAGCTGATGGAGGCAGCCTTAAAAGTGCATAACACTGAATGAACTGCTCACAACTCCATGCAACAAGAACGTTGAGCAATTTCAAAGCTATACAGCCGTCCAGCATTGAGCCAGATGTTTAAGATGTTAATCTATCTTTTTGTCTCCAAGTGGATGCATCAGAATTTGAGCTGAGCAGGTAGACTTTGCCCCGCCCATTTCAGTTACTGCTGCCACCTGCGTGCCCCGTAGTTTCGCCATTTTTTTTTACCTGCAGACAGCCCGTATCCACCCGTGAGGGTAGTTGACTAAGGCAAAAATACTGTTTCAGGCTAACTCTAGAAAGAAACACACTTTCTGCTGAAATTACTTAAAAATTGAGAATACAAGGAGGTTCTAGCTTGAATAAATAAAATAAAAATAAAAACTTGTAAGGTCGATTCACTAACTTTTGGTCTTCTTGTTTTACGAGTACAGCAGCCCGAGGTGTTATCAAAAATAATCATCAAAGATGATGACATCCAAGGAGTAAAACATGCCTTCAGACAGGGCCAATGAAGACCTATGAGTTACATTCAATCACAAGCATCATTCATCATTTTCCACAGTCACTTGATAGCAACAAGAGTTGGTGGGCCATGCAGCAGTCTGTCTTATTTATCCTGTTTGAAATACTTGACAAGTACCAATAATAGAGTACAGATAAACCCCTAAAAATAAAAATAACATTAACAGGGTCTGCTCATTTCTCCCTGTCATCCTTACAGTTTCCTCATTCCAACGTTTCTCACTTTGAGCTGCAGGTGAATTTAGTCTTTTTTTGGCAAAATATCAGAGTTGTTTTGGCCACACGAATCTTTATCAGTGCTATTGTCTTTAGCAAATTAGAAGGTAACAGCAAAACAAACAAAACAAAAAAAGGTCCTACTTTTTTATTTTATGATCCTATGAAGTGATTTTTTTTTGCTTCTTTTCTAGCAATTTTTTTTACATCTATATAATTATATTGTATTAAAATAACTGCTAACTATGAACATATTTTCATTGTCCTATGTGGCTTGCAGTGGTATTCCTGAAGGGTGTATCTGCCTAGGCGGGCCTAAGCCAAGGGATGATGCAATGATGTACAGTTGTCACAAACTCATCAAGCAAAGTAATTTTTCCCGGGCGGCAAAAGGACTTTTAGGTCAGCTTGGATATTTAAGTGCAATTTGCAGATCCTTCTACAGCTACATTTAATATCTTTAAGTATTGCTACGCCAATGTGATTATAAACACACGCATGATGGACACTCTGCAGCTTAAAGCAACACAGCAGGACAAAGCCACACTTTCAAAGATGTATTTAATCTGAAGATATTAGACTCAGGTTATTTTTACTTACCATCAGTAGGTATTAAAAAGCACAGTTACAGTTATTGTGTGGTCAGGGGGTAGTTATGTTTATGGGGGGACCTTGGGAAAGGAAAGAGATTAAAGGGGCTCTTTAATCAAGGAGAGCACACACACATTCATATACTCTCACACACAATAAAAATATACTAAAAAGTCACCTGGATACTGAGTATAAAAAAGAAAAAAACATTTACAGATCAACATTTTGTAACATCCATCATATCCGGAGATACAGATATAAAAAAGACAAGCCTTAAAATCAGGCTAAACTCCAGATTCTCAGAGCGTCATTTGGTAAATGCCCAAGATAAGATGCTTAGCTCTTATTTACACTTAAGTTAAGAGAGGATTAGAATGAAGCTCTGCTTTTGTTTAATGTCAAACCATGTTTGTTCCGCTTCATTTTCCTCTTACTCCTTTCCAATATATGAAATATTTAATTATTTTATTCACTGAAAATAAAACAACCTAATGACAGCCCCGAATGGAATGAATATAATAAAATCGAATGGCTTTGACAGAAAAGTGTTTATAGAACCTCCCAACAGTGTCACTAAGTGAGTCAGAGAGTAAATCGACCTCTGCATCACAGTGCTAACTGGAGCAACTAGTCATCTTGTCAGAAGTCCTGATTGGCTCATTTAAATACCGCTTAGGTGTAATTGGATGGCAAATTAAACTGTCATTATTGGACAGGCAAAGAGGGAGAAAAGCACAGAGGAGTGACAGGACAAAATGGCTGCCATTGTCCCACGGGAAAACAGGAGATCGACACATGCACATGGAGAAACACACACATGAAACCTGGTTATAAAGTGAATGAGGAGAGATACATGAACTCCAATATGAACATACGAAACATGGGCATCTGATTTTGATGTGACTCATTTGATGAAACATCACTGGCTAACATTAAATTATCTTTTCTAAATAGCGTTTTATTTACATGTTTTATTCAGTTGAGGGTCAAAGGGGTCACCTGGAGTCTGTCTCAGGTCGGTTAGGAAAAAACAGGAGTGATATATCCAGAGGTAAACTCATATCAGAAGCATACAACCTACACCAGAAAAAATGTAATCAAAACTGTAAATGGACTGTATATTTAAAAACCCAGTCTGATAAAAACAGTATGTTTGGTATTTTTATTAATTTTTCAATGATGGAGGACATATGTAAATAAAATTGAGCTAAAATATTTTATTTTTTATTCAAACCGTTGTGAGTCTGGAGCAAACGCAAAAATGTTGTTGGAAAAGCTTCTAAGTGTGACGTAGGACCAACAACGACAAGTAACAAACTGTCTGCTCTGCTCCATTCTGATGCATTCACTTGTAGATGACTAGATCCATGTATGTCTTTGTTTTCCTTGACAGAGCTGGTATCTGGCTCAAAACTGTATGGCTGGATAGCTCCAACATTGCTTACCATTTTGGAAGAGGTTGTAAGATCGCAGGAGAAAATGTAAACGGATGAATGATGGAAAGCGGGAGAAGACTTTCTCCGCACTAACGGCCCCGGCCTCAAGTCAGAGCCAAAAATCTAACGAACTACTGCCACTATGAAGAAACTGTGTCTCACAATTTTTTTTTTTAATTTCAGCTAAAAAAGCATAATCATAAATAAAAGACCACTGAGATTTCTTTTTAAAACAACTCAACAGATGATAGGTGTGATAGTCTAACTTTTAGAGAAGAATACCCCTTTAAAGTACGGAGCCCTCCAGGTGCCAGTGGTTAAAAAATATTTAAAAATCATATCATCCACAAATACACCCAAGGATGTATCAGGGACATATTGCATTCAGTCTTGCCTTTGGTCAGAACTACAAGACAACCATAGTAACGTTACTGAAAGCTTAAAAATCAACTAGTCTTGACTCAATCATCTTTTGATCTATTCCAAAATCATTCCTAGTGGTCTTTTAATCATGATTATTTTGTTTTTAGACAGAATTTTAAAAACAGACATTGTTTTCTAGGACATAGTTTCTGCAGAGCGGCAGGAGTTCATTAGAACATCTCTAAGTTGTCTATCCTTATTGATCTGATTTCCTCAACAACATATTTATTCTCAGCTCCTTCAGATCCTCACCCTGTCACAATAGAGCACCTTCTGCCTATAGTGCTGGAAAGCAAAGTTTTAGGATGTGCTACTCCCTGAGTTTGCAATTTCTTTCACCCAACATCAGTAACACTTGTTTTCACTTCATACTCTCAGATATAAAATTGAATCCGAAATTTCGAAGCGGTCAATTCACTAAATCTGGTAATGGTAGTTAATCTGTTTTACAGTAGTAGTTTATTGCTTTCAACTCTCCTCCTTGAGTGTTTGTTATCAGCTCCAGCAATTCCCCTAAAACATACATCCAACAGGGAACTGAAATGGACATAGTTAAATCCATCAAACTTTTGTAATTTAAATGAAAATGAACAACATTTAAAGAAGACTTTGATCTGTCCAACCGGCATCTGTCTCCACCTTCAACATCAATTCAACCCTGCGTCTTGTCTACTGTTTCTTTCTGCCATTAGTAATAAAACTGATGGATGGAAAGTGACCAGAGCTCCACCAGGTGAACCCTGACCTCCCACAGCATTTGCACGTGTCTGTTTGTGTGACTGCCGCCCATCTGTGTGGCCTGTTAAGAGCCCCTCTCTGTCTTTGCCCTCCTATTCTGACCCACATCTTCAGCGGTCAGCACTGAGAGCACTCAGGCCCAGGGGACTGTGTACGCGCATGTGTGTGTGTGTGTGTTTATGAGTGTCAGTGCATGACGGGGTGAGCCCTAGGAGGGCAAACACACAAAAAAAATATACACAAAGAGTTTTTCATGATGTCATCAATGGATTGTGAATACAGTATTAACGATGGCTTGGTGGCCCCTGGCCACTACTTACTGAATTCGATATGTGACATTTGATATGGCTTCAATTTGAAATCCATTTGTAATGCAATATAGTGGTGAGCTTCATGTGGGGTCAAGACCCATAGCTGGGTCATTGAGCGATCATGGTTCTACCCTTTAAGAACCATTTACTTCTTTTTTTTATGAATAACACAATGATGTCAAACCTTTGACAATAAATCCTTTAAATGAGCCACAGTCATAAAAAGTCTGAAAAATTGTGAAATTATGAAATCTGATTTGAACAGAAAACAAAAAGCCTACTTGTTAGCTTAAGTTACTTTTTAGACAAAGAACTAGTCTAATTTAAAACCCAATCTGATAAAAAATGTATTTTGTTACATTTTTTCTGATGATAAAGGACATATGAGGACCTTTACAGTTAAACTCAAAATTTATTTCTGTGTATTTCTTTATTCAAATTGTTGTAATTTAGAAGCAGACAGAAAAACCCAATTTTAAAAAGGGTTTATTTGTGATGTAGAAACACACTGGGCGGGCCATAAACTACCTGCTCCTGTCCACCATGGGGAGGGGAAGGGGGGGTGGGGTTGCTCCCCACGGACAGTCCCACCCAGGACTCTGAAGCAAATTTTTCTGTATGGCTTAGAAAACGACACAGGTTTTTTTATTTTGGCTAAAACGGCAAAATCATAATAAAAAAACAAAAACAAACAAACAGTGGGAACACTTTTAAAATAAAAAAATGACTGTAGCATGCTTAAGAAATTGACATTTTATTGTTGTGCCACTAAACACAGTACCTGCCACTTTTTGACTTTCAAATATAAAGTGACTGTAGCATAGAAAAAATATTTGTTTTAATAAAACTTGCATAAGTTTAAATGTGTCAAGCACAAAGTTATAAAATGTGTAATTTTCTAAATTATCTTAAAGTTCTTGTAGAATGCTACTCAATGTCCTGTCCAAACTGTAAAGATTTAAAGTCAAAGATTTATTGGACAGAAGCTACAGTTCAAAGCAACTCATTACAATATGGAAATTATACTGACTGTGATATTGAATCTGAAAATAATCATTTCCTTTTCCCTTAATTTTTCATCTAACAGTCCTACGTGATGCATACAGAGGTGTCAGTGGGGAACATGTTTTAGCTCATGCTATCATTATTATGTAGTATTGAATATGACCTTGTAATGGTCAACTGTGTTCTGCTAATGACACGGTCTGTTGAACCCTCTGTCTGGGGAAAGGAAGAACGGCATACATTAGAACAGCTCACACAAAAACACACACTCGAAAAGGCTGGGCAAAGACAAGCACACACAAGCACACGTGGTGCCATTAAACGCTGTTTAGTATGGAGAACCTTTCCTTGGTGTGTGGCTGAGTGCGTCTCTTTGGGCACAAAGCTCAGACAAATGGATTCAGTCCCTCTACAAGCTGCATGTATGTCTCAAAGCCCTATGCCCCTGTTGTGACATCATCTATGAATGTCATAATTGAGGGTCTGTAAATTGCTGCTTTTGCCCGCTCAGCGTCACCCCATGTGTCAATACTGAGGTTCAAGGTGACGGAGCGGATCAATACGCAGAGACAGGAGCCATCCGCTAAATTTACAGCCCAGTAACAAGAGAGCCATGAAACGACGCGGCTGCAGCCTTCAGCTAGGAGCTGGACAAGGCTGCTGCGCTGCCGGCTAGCATTTGTCAAACATGCACACCAGTGATCCTCTGAGGAATATGTCATCGTTGTGCGTTTTTGATTGACTTTGGTAATAGTCACATCTCTGGGTAGCTTTTGGCAGCAATAGTTTAAAGCTTTTATCTTAACAGAACAATTGTTTTATTAAAATATAAACTGAAAGAAAATCTTTATATACAAAGGAAAATTTAATTGGTGAAAGAGTCATAATTAGAGGCATGACTTATTGTCCCAACAAAAAAAAAGAAACCATATTAATTAAAATTGATTAAAGAAGTTTTTGAATTTTGTCAGATTTTTGTTTTGTTGAAAAAAATATTTTTAAGTAAAGACGATGTTCAAATTTACCCTGCATGATAAATAGAGCCAAAAGTCTGTCAAACGTTGAAGCAGTAATAGGAGTAAAAACAAGTTTAAGAAATGATGCCAAAACATATTTAAAAAATTTAAAAGATGATCCTAAGAGTATAAATGCCTCCTAAAAAGGAAGCTTTGGATTCAACCAGTCCAGCAGAAATGATAAAGCAAAGTCTTAACAACAATCATTTCTGGCTTCCACTGAAAAAACAATCACAAGTTTTAAACTAAAACAAAACTCCATAAATATAATTTTTATCAAGGCAATCCCTTTCAAAAGCACTGTTTTTTAAAATGAACAGAATCTAATAATACAAAGGAATTTTAATTAATAATTTTATTACATTAAAAATGTCCTGCGGTGGACTGTAAAAAAAAAAAAAAAAGTACCAAAATGGTTTACTTTTGTCACACTAAAGCTGGAAAACACAAAGGATCAAAAAGTGATCTAGGCACCTTGGATATTCAGGCTGTGGATAAGATTCCTAAGTACTCAGGTCATATTATCACATGATTGTAAACAGGAACTGAAGAATCTATTTGGATGAAAAAACATCCACTAAAAGTTAAGTTGTAATAAAGAACTGGATCCTGTGATTTTTAAGACAAATTTATGATCAACTTTTCCATCTGATTTCTTGGTTTTGCCACCAGAAAGAATAACACTACCTAACAACTAGAGGGGCTGAGGATCCTGAAGATAATGCAGAATCACATTTTAATCTAACTCAACACAGGATCTTTAGCGAGCTGCAGAAAAGTGAAGGTCCAAAATACAAAAAGAACTAGGGTACATTTGTGAACAAAACAACAATTTATTCTGTTGAATCAACTGCAATCACTTTTGAAACATTTCTATGTTAGCAAGATTATCAAAAGAGCTGGATCACAATTTTTTAATTTATTTGTGCTTACAAACTTTTTTTTTACTGGAGGTACCTATGAACACTTCTGTGAATTTATTAAAGCAGCTGCTGCGTCCAGCAGGCGTAGACGTCGCAATGATAACAGGTGAGCTGTGAAGGTGACAATGCCTGCCTCACTTGTGGGTTTGGGTGTGTTAAAGTTGATGGATTAGATTCATTTTCAGCATAAACTGCTGTGAGTGTGCATCCTTGCACCTAAGAAGCATAAGAAATTCTTTAACTGATGAGTGTGTCTAGGACAACTGTGTGTCTGAGTGTGCACTTCATTTATTGTATGCGTGTGCTTACCTTACCTCTGTAAGTGCATGTTTCTGTGTGACAGCAACTGAGTGATGGGTCCAGAGGAGCATACAGACGCTGGCCCTCCATCGCTGCGGGCAACCACAAGGAAAGTGTACAATCAAACGTGAGTTGACAGGTGCAATGGACATCACACAGTTATGATGACCTGAGTGTGCTGCAGGTAACACCCTGCTGCCACACACAACTGCATTCAAATAATACACTGTTAGACCTCATCATTTTACCTTCTGTAAATAGTAAGGTTTACAACAAAAGGATTATGGGGGTTAAAAAAGTTTTTTTTGACACATGTTAAATGTGACTGGCATGTTAGCTTAAAAAGACAACAAAAGCCAATTGTGAAATAAGGAACATATGTCGTTTTTTAGTACGTCATCCTTAACAAAATTTAAATTACATAATGAACCGAGAATGAATTAAATTGGGCATAACAATAAATCGATGATTCGATTAATGAATTTATATTTCTACAATTCAACCAGATTGATCTGTCTGAGGCAATTTACTAACCATATCAAATCGAATCGACTGCCACTAAAAATTAATTTCAAAATAAAATAAATCAATCTTATTATTATGGGATAATACCATTTGGATTAACCCTTGTTCTATTCTAGGCACTTTAACATTGGGAGTTGGGTCATCTAGACCAACTAGACAGTGCTCTGAATCTTTTTTCTTCAATGATATGTGATCTTCACTGCTGTCCATGGATTACATGAAATCCTCATCAGCTTTATCCACCTTTGTCATGGTAGGGATAACACGCCCAAGCAAGGATCGGGTCATCTTGACCCAATAGGATAGCACAAGGGTTAAGGTGTGGTATGTTTCATGACAATAACCAGGTGCCATCACAGTGGACAACACACACATGATGGCAGCAAAAATGATCAAGTCATCATTACAGTCCAATGTTTGGAAACACTGAATTTTGCAAAGACATGGAACCCTTCAGTGTGTTAGAATGTTCTAATAATGTTTCATTTGTGTTGTTTTGATGTGGAAAAACAGCAAGGGGCTGAATTTTATGAAACTACAGTTTGAGCGGATTTGCCTTCAATTCTTGTTTTCTTGTTTGTTTGTTCACATATTTAATTTACACTTAATTATCCTGCAATAAAAATACAAAGAATCTGGAAAACTTCACCTGGACTATTTAGTACCCAGGTATTTATTTCTGAATCACACTGGTTGAGCTTTTGAGGTCAGTGAATCGGATTGTTTAAAATGTAACAATATTGACTATGAATTATGATATGAATTGTATTGTTGTTCAAATGAATCGCTAACTTACAGAGATTTGTTTCTTCCAAAATGACTACAAAGGCCAAAATAAATGTTAGTCAAATATTTAAAAACTTTTTGTTGGTATTGTTGAAATGGTGCGTGAGGAAAACTGTAATGTGCAACCAAAAGTAAGACGTAACATTTAGGTAAAAACTTCTAAAACAAGGTTAATGCTATTATACATGTGTCTGAAGCTACATTTACACCGGCCTTCAAGTGAAAATGTTTCAATGAAAAGTCTATGTAAATGTAGGTTTTAAAGTTTCTGCATTCGAAACTCTTCCGTTCACGCATCGTTTCTACGTCCATTGAACACGTGTTGAAAGCTAAACCAGGACAAATTTTGACAAATCAGGGAATCGGATTTGGTAGTGTCGTATGAATGGCGTCGCCTGTAATTAATTAATTGATTCATTCATTCATTAAAGTGCCAACCATTTAAAAATTGATCATGGAGGAGAAATTAATAATTGCAGTTTGTGCCTAGCTGGAATTCTATGATACCAAGTATTTTACATAAGAATAGAGCTGTGTAAGAAAACGCATTGCCCTGACCATTAAAAGGGCTGACCATGGCTTGTTGCCTTGCCTTTAAACTTACTCAGACTGGAAGTAGTGGAGGCCATGAGCAGTCATGTTGCTAGAATGTTTTTAAATTTTAAGTTGCTAAAAATAATCTCACACTGTGAACTCTTGTTAGATTTTCAAAGAATTAAGGGCTTTTCCAATTGTTAAAGATAATTTTATTGTTTTATTGGTAATACTTTGTTGACTCCTTCAAACAGCTGGCTGCAAAACTTTGGCCTTTTTAGAATTTGTCCCTTTTTCTGATAGTGATGCCAATGCATTTAATTTACAAAATTAAATGGCTTCTCGCCTGTGTTCATCAGTTTTTTTTGCATTGGTTTGATTAAATGAAATGATTATATTGAATACTATGTCTTGGCTTTTCGTTTTCTTTTGCTTATGCACAGAGTACATGTTGGTGAAAGTACATTTTTAGTAAAATGTTAACACAAGTTTATATTTGTGTTACGGCATTTTCAAATTTGTTGTATCTGTCTTTGCTTGCTATGTTTACCTCCTTAGATACTCTGTGAATCCAAAATAAAGCACACGTATCATAATAACATCATCAGAATAAAATCTCTCCATCTTTCTCCCTTGAGCAAAACAATCCACACACAACGCACGCGCTCCTCGGCTCAGCCCACCTCCTCCCCCTGGCTGTGCATCGAGCGTCCGGGTGTGAAATGTAAAAGGGAGAATGCTGTCGTTCAAACTGTCCCAACCAACACTGTGTCCATTTCCCTATTCGCTCCCCGGTGCTCCTGGTTTTCTCGTGAAGACTTTTCATTTCTGTGTAGTACTCTCTTTCTCTCTGTCACAATCTGAACCCCCTCTCAGGTGAGCTAGGCGCTCCAGGTTGCAGGTGCGCAGGACCTCTCAGCCAATGAAAAATGAGTGCCTTTGAACGCTGTGACTTTGATGAACCTCACTGTACGTCACCCTATCACTCTTCTCCGTTTGACTTCCTCCGGAAAAACCGCCTGGCGACACACACACACACACACACAAATACAGTCTCACATTTGTTGAGCACTTACAGAAGGGGTGAACCAAATATTTGTCTTGTTGAAGGAAGAAGCTGCGCCTGGGTAAATATACGATCAAGAGGGCATTCTTTGTGCTGATATGTATGTGTTGACATGATACTAAAATTGTAAAGCAAAAGAGAATATATTTAGAAGCCTCTGTGAAGGCCATTACCTTGTCTGAAAAGCAGAAAGGTTGACTGCAGATAAAAACATTTATGAATCAACTTAGTTCTGCAGCCCAGATATTAGGGCATCTGGATAAAAGTTTTGTTTCATTTGGAAGTGACTTGTATGAATTGTGTTTGCATAAATATGCAAAGACACAATGCACTATAAACATTCTGAACACAATTTTGAAATGTGTGGCATTGAAAAGTGTGTGCGTTGCTGCTGTGTGAGCAGCCACAAGAGTCTGGGAGCTAATCCCTCCCAGTGGTCCTTAATCCGCTTCTAATCCCTTTAAAACACTCTATCAGCCTTTTAGGATCTCAGCGGGGTTTAATTCTGTCAAGTCACACACCAGAAACATTGCAGGCAAAATCACATTCACTTCAGGGGAGTCTTGACAACACACCATTGTTCTGAGATTACTGCCACTTGTTAAGTAAGGTGATCCTAAATCGCAGGTAATTCCTTCCTCCTTCTCCATCTACAATCTTCATCTGTCAAACAAAATGACACTTATGTGAAGAATCTTTTGAACAGGATGTGCTTGAAGCTCAGGAGTTAGCACTGCTACTGCACAGCAAGGAGACTTTGGTTTGAATCCCAGCTGGGTCCTATCTGTGTTGAAAGGACTGAGCAGATGCTTCACTGGGTGATTGGAGTTTCTAAATAGTCCCTCAGGAGCGAGTGTGTCTCTTTGTGTGTGTGTGACACAGAGATGGCCTGTCAAACTTTTGGGGGCGGACCCCATCTTTGCTCTAAAGTCTCTAAAATAGTTTCCAGCAATCAGCAGGAGTAGGAGATGGATGAATCTTTTGGAAAAGCAGTTACATGAAATGATAGCGAGATGATGTGAAAATAGACTCAACCCTACAGCAATGTTCACACCAGGCATATGATGTGCAAGGAGGGTAAACCACATAAAAACTTGTTTTTGACTGTGGGTTTAGCCCATTGGGGTTAACACTGAACAGGCAGGGAGGGGCTTCTTCTTCTTTGTTTTCTACTGTTTTAGTGCTTGTCCGCCACCTACAGTTGGAAGAGCCCTGATGCAAAAATGTCTAAGAGGTCAAATCTCGCGAAGCTTGCTCCAGGCTTTATCTTTCACAGCTCTCTTCCGACACATGAAAGGCTTAGTGTCATACAGTTCTAGTCGGGCACTATCCACATATATTTGTTTCTCCTCCATGATAATTTTTGAACGCTAATTTCCATTAATTATAGTGGACGCCAACCATACATCACTACAAAATCCAGGTCCTTGATTAGTCAAAATCTGATCTGGTTTAACTTTCAACAGTCGCGCTTTTCTTGTAAGTAGAGCTGGAAAATGGTGGTAGAAATTTGTTGAGCTACACGTAAATGCAAGAGTTTTGAAGGCGGAGGCCCGAAACATGCATTTACATGCGTTTACATAGACTTTGGAAGAGGCTACATAAATGTACATTGGAGAGGGAGGTGTGAACCTACCTTAAGAAAAACTACCTCTACCAAAAAAAATGTTTTATTGAACTGAGAGGCAAATAAGTTAATGTGACCCGAATAGGTTCTATCAATGGATAGTTGAGTGTTTTTTGAATGTATCTGATTCTAATCTTGCAGGAACAGGTTATGCAAAGTAAATCTTTGTTAATCTTTAATTTCTGAGAAAAGTTTTTTTTTTTCAATATCTTTTGGGAAACCTAGCATTGCATAGATTGGTTTTAGCAGAAAAGATACTATCCATAAATCACTCCTGGGTCTCTAACAGCCAAAGCTATAATTTTTGCACTGAAATGCAAAAACGTATTATCTCTGTTTCAAAAATTTTTGGTCATATGCAAAAACAATATACATAGTCATTACACAAAAAACACCCTCTCCCTTTAATCCTCTTGTTCCCCTGAGCCCTCCTATTCCACTTTTCCCCAACAAACAAATGCATTACACAAATGAAAAAACAAGTGAGAGGCTGAAGGAGCAGGGGGGGCAAGGGGAGGAGGGAAGTGAGATTTTATTTAAGTGTTCTTGTAAGCCATCTAAGATATTAATGTTGCAAAGCTACTTATCAATTTTTAAGAACATAAAAGGAGTGTGAGGGAGGGGTGTGGAACAAACCATGAGACATGCACTTCTGAGGTCCACACTGTGTGTGTTTGTCAGAACCGCAGAACAATCTTGGACGAGACGAGATCTCTCCGGCAGTTAGAGAGTAGAAATGACTGTGTCTCTGTCCCACTAAAAGCTTTCACACAAAGTGAAGCATACGCTCACACAAATGCACACACACACATTTAAGGTGAGCTCTGTTAAGTGATGGTCTGGATAGTAAATACAAATCCTAATGCCTTAAAACCACAGGCTACTTATTCTGTGTTGTGGTTAAAAAGTAAAGTCATGGTTAAATGTGTATCCGCTTCTTGGTGTATACTATGGGTATAACAATTCATTTTAAAAATTCTGTTCAAATAATTATTTGTGGTTTTTGATCCAATTTATAGTCAATATTGATTCATTTTGAATCCAATTCAATCCAGTTCGGTCCAATTCACTAACCTGAAATCGATCCGGAATATCTTCAACCAAAAATTCAACCAATGTGACTCAGAAATACATACATGGTTACTGAACAGTGCAGGTGAATTTTTCCAGATTCACGGTTTTGTCCTGCAAGATAATCAAGTGTAAATTGAATGTGTACAAACAAACAAGTAAACAAGAATTAATGGCAAAGCCATTCACATTTTAGTATCATAAAGTTCAGCCCACTGTTGTTTTTCCACATCAAAATCTAATGTTTCCCCGGGTATTCACGTTTCAATATTCGTGGTTTCACGTATTCGCTGATTTTTTTTTTCAGTCACGTGACTCCTCCGGTTCATCACAAAAACTCGGCTCAAGACGCTTGTATGAGATAAGTATGCCAGCCCGTCGGTTCCTTAGCTTTTTCCACAGGTTCCAGAATCGCTACTAACCGAAGTTTGTGCCCCTGCACGGAGAAATAGCATCAGCTGACTCAGAAGCAGCCAAAACATATCCTGATACGCTGAGGGAAATAATCACGGAAAATAATTATCTTAGGCTTGTAGGACAAACGGCTGATTTTTAATTATTTTTTTAAGTTTAAAGGCATGGAAAAATGTTTTCACCCATAACCCCCCCCCCCCACACACACACACACACACACAAACACACATCTCCCAATCTACGCTAAATTGCAGGTGTCATGTCTAGGTGTCAGGGAGTACATGTGCATAGAGTTTGGTAGAGATCCGACCAGTTGTTTTTGCAGTATAAACGTAGCAAAAAACCCCAAGTCTAAGTGGAAATGGGTGTGGCCTATATCAGAGGAATGTTATCACGAACATTTGTGAAAAAAATGTACAGTATGCAGAGAGCTTCATGAAATGAGTTTCCATGGCAGAGCAGCTGCATCCAAGCCACACATCACCAAGGGTAATGCAAAGCATCAGATGCAGTCATGTAAAACATGCCACCACTGGACTCTATAGCAATCGAGAGGTGTTTTCAGGAGTGATGAATCACGCTTTTCCATCTGGCAATCTGATGGACGAGTCTGGGTTTGGAGGTTGCCGGGAGAATGGTACATTTTGAACTGCATTGTGCTGTGTGTGAAATTTGGTGGAGGAACAATTATGGTGTGGGGTTGTCATTCAGGACAAAGGCCTGGCAGCTTAGTTCCAGTGAAAGAATCTTTGATTGCTTCATTGTAGTGACTTGTATGAATTGTGTATGCATCAATGCTTCAGGAACATCATGCAAAACAAGTAAGACTAAAGATGCTCTCTTTTACCGGATTTTTTTGATTTTCTGACATTTTTTCATGTCAATAGGTAAACACTAGGACACACACCAAAAAAATCAATTGAATTTATAAAGAAAAACTATCAAGAAAAGTCCCCACCAAAAAATAAAACTAGATTTTTAATGACAACACTGCTCCACCAAGAGGTGCCCAGTACTGAATGGTACAGTCACCAAAATGCACACTCTCCACATGTACACACATATAATGACCTCTGGACAGTGTTCTGTCATCCTGTGTCTTTTCATGTCACCTCTGGTGTTACACATCCAAAACACTCTCTGAACACAAACTGCTAAATGATTGCTGCAGGCTGGAAGAAGTGTGTCTGTGTTTGTCTATGTGATCTGAAAGCTACACAGAACACAAAACAAGTAAGATTTCGTGTGGTTGTGTGATGACCCAAGGCTTGGCTAGATGGATGGGTGTTCTGACCCTCCTACAGGGGTGCAGGTAAACTTATTTACACAAGGCACCCTTAGGTGTGAGTGTAGGTGTGTATATGTCTATGCTTTGTCATGTGTGTGCTCCCAAACAGGCCAATGTGGACTTTCAAATGTCACCAATATTTTTATCACTGTGACTATTATGAATCTTAAGATTTTAAGATGTCGTTGTGTCTATTACTGGCTAACGGTTTGAAAAATTTGGGGGTCATCATCAAACTCATAGGTTAATGCCCTTTATTATTAGGTCCACTTCTCCTTTAAAGACCAATAGAGGCGATAACAAGTGCTTTTGCTCTGTCTAGTGTAGTGAAACCAAGCTCTATGCATTTGGAAGCAATCTAGAGGTGTGCGACATGGCCAAAAAAAAAATCTCTAATTTTTTTATTCCATGTTTGACTTACAATTTTAATGAATTCTTCTCTCCCTGCTTTTACTGTGTTTAACAAAAATTACAAATGATGGAAGATATTTAACAAAAACTCTTTTATTTAAACATCTCCTCTGGAATTTGGCTTTAACACAAAGTTCAACCAAATGCAAGCTGTAAAAATGTTTGTAGAGCAATGCAGGCGATGTTTTGTGAGCTACCGCTAGCTTAAGCAAAGAGAAATACTAGAACACACTCAGCAGAGCATTTTTGTCGCCTCGCTCTCAGGTCAGTTTCCACGAGTGTCCACCTGGAACAATCTTCCCCAAGAGCTCCCACGCCACGCCTCCTGCCACGCTGCGCTCCAGCCACGCCACGACTCTCGCTTCATTTCATATCCAACCACGAAGAAACTCCAACTATGGCAAGACAGCTGTCATTCCTTACAGTCCTCCAAGTGACCAACTTTAAAGACTTATTGACTTTTTCCATCTGGAAAAATAAACCTCTTTTGTTATCACTACTATGTCTGAGTTTACTTCCGGGTTCCAGCATCTGGGTCTGCTACGTCATACAAATCATGACAATAGGTGTAATTTAAAAAAATGATGTTATGTTAAATGCAGAGAGGAAGTCACAACATAATGAAAACATTAGATAATAACAACTGTTTTTCCCCCCCAAGAAACTCCGGTATTGATTTCTAATCTTAATCTCTTCTTTTGGCGTATAAAATGTTTTATTTTCAATTACAAATGAGTTGTTTCTGTTTTCTTGCTGAAAAACGCCCCTGAGAGAAGAGGAGTTTCAGTCAGTCAGTCGCCTGTAGTCTGAACCAAATGTCAAATAAAAACCTGCTGAGAAAAAAAGGACAAGATTTAATAAAGGGAAGCAGATTAACAGAAAAAACACCTTTTCCCAAATTCTGCCTCCAGTTGATTCGTTTTTACATGAAATCATAACATAACAGCCTAAAAACATGATCATGATGTTTTGGATTATTGATTGAAACTTATCCAAAATACTGTATTTGTCTAAGAAATAGACAAATTGCACTGCAACCATTTTTTCCAGAACCTTAGCTAAAACAAGGACGTTTTGATACTGGATACTTGGATCAATGGGATCTAAGCGAGGTTTCTTATGGGTTGGACTTATTGCAGCTTGTTTTAGAAAGGTTGAAACTGACCCAGTTAATGGAGAGATGTTTATTATTCTAACATGTGGAGCAACCACAGCAAATGCATTGAAAAGCAATGATGTGGGTTATAACATCAAGTGGGCAGGAAGAGGGTTTCACCTTAACTACTCAAAGTTCTGTAATCCTTCTATGTCAGACTTGCTTTGAAATCCATAGACCTTTTCCAGCCAGCGGTAGGGCGGTCACCCTCTGATCAGAAGATTGCAGGTTCAATTCCTGCCCTACCCGCCCATATGTCAAAGTATTCTTGAGCAAGGTTGACACGGAAGCCCACCTTGCCTCTGGTGGAAGGTTGCCGCCACCAGTGTGTGAATGTGTGTGTGAAGAGTTAATGGGTTTGTGACTGTAAAGCGCTTTGGGCCTTCAATGAAGCTAGAAAAGCTCAATACAAGTTAAAAACAAGTTTAAAAAGTGGTTGCAGTCGTTGGTTGTACTGTATGTATAGGCACCAGCGGAACCGAGGGTGATTTAATCTTGCACATAGTAGCAAAGAAAGAGAATTTTAGGATAAGTCATAGCAATTGGCTTTACACTTCATCTGTGGTGTTTTGAAGTCCAGAGTATGCTTGAAAAACAACCTTGTCTGTTTTTATGTTGGATAAGAGAGTTTTGCTGCCATGGAGACACATTGATTTCTCCTTATACTGTATGGTGAATAAATTGTCTGTGTTTTATGGAAACAGAGAAATCCATGCTACTGTTTACAGTGCCTGCTGCTTCTGTAAATTATAACATGATCAATGTGCGCATTGACTGATCCAATGCTAGGGTGTGAGTATTTGCTACTATACTGCCACTGTATGGATGTGTAGGAATAAGTACCTGAATGGTTAAAGGCTCTACTTTCTTTTTAGAACTGTTTTGGCATCTAAGTTTTAAAAAAATGTTTTCTAACAATTTATGTGATCATATGATTCTGTGTATATGTTTTTTGTTTTGTTTTGGTGTGTCTTCTCAGCCCTCAAGCAGGGTCATTTCTGTATTGACAACCTGCTTGTCCCTGTCATACAGACAGCATGAGTAGAAAGGCCATTTTCATTTAGCCCAGCAACATGTCCATAGAGTCATTATGACCTCTAGCCATTTATAAATCATACTTTAACATGAGGGAGATGGACCTCTACCGGCAGAATGATTGCAGAATTGATCAAAATTACTCATTCATGAATCAACCAACCAATTTGCAGCGCCATGTACAATCTCTCAGCATTTTAAAAGGTGAAGTGTTCACATGGGAAATAACAGTGGTTATGTTACAAAGTTGTAGTTGGTATATTTTGACTGATCTTTTGCTTCACCGTATAATGACTATTTCTAGAACACAAGCCGTGTGTCTTCACTCCACTACTTTTTCATTTGCACTTTCTTCCCGATTCTTTCCCCAAGTCCATCTTCGGGTTGCTCATTTCAATCAACCACCCTCAAATTAATCTGCATATTAACAATCAGCAGCTCATGTTTACTGATTCACTCTATCAGGTATCAGTTATCCCTTGAGGTTCAAGGTCCCCATTGACAGCTTGTGTGTGTCCGTGTGCATGTGTCTGCAAGAGAAAAAGTGCTTTGGACAAAGAAGGAAAAACCCTGGGAGAGCCAAAAAAGAGCATGTTCATCGATCTTCGGCAATTACCAGCCAATCGAAATGTAATTTATTTCCCAAGGAATTATTTCAATATCAAACAAACTGGCCATTGAATGGAAGAGCAGTACAGAGATCTTCATCCAAATAATGTTCATCCTGTAATGTACTTTGTGTCTTTCTTATTTATCTATTCTTCACTAAATTTTCTGGCTTGCAGTTTCATTTGATGTGCTTTCTTGATCGCACATTCTTGAACGTGTATTCAGCCCATGGTGTTCACACTGGACAAGCAAGGAGGGGGGCCTTCTTTTCTGCGAAATATCAAAGTGGTGCAAATCTCGCAAATCTTGCTCCAGGCTTTTTCTTTCACAGCTCTATACCGATTTATGAAAGACTTGATGTCATTTAATTCTAGCTGGGTACAAACCTCAAATATTCATTTCTTCTCCATGATCAATTTTCAAACCGTTGGCACTTTCATAAATTAAAGGGGAGACCATCCAAACACATACTACCTAATCTGAGTCCCCGATTGATCAAAGTTTGACCTGGTTTAACTTGCAACATACATTTAATGGACGCCCATTTTGTATGTAGAGCCCAAAAACAACTCTAAAATGTGCGCAGCGAAGCATGAGTGCGAGATTTTTGAAAAAATACAAAACGTGAATATCCTTCTTGCAGACTTTTCAATGAAAGTGGTCGCTTGAACAGGCATTGCCAAGGGCAGTGTGAGCATAGCTCAATACATTCTTCCTTCCTTTCATTTCCATTAATAAACCTGACAATTATTTTCTTTGTATTTAACAAAAACTAAACTCTCCTTAACTTTAATATTTTTTTTATCTGATGACTGTCACATCATCCTCCATGCCACCGTCCCTCCTTTAGTCCATCTTTTTCATCCTTCCCTCCATCTGTTTGACCTTAACTCCGGTGAGAATTTTATTCTGTGTCAATATGATCAGTCAACCAAACCAAAAAACAACTGAACTGAGATATTTTGACTCCCTAACGCTCCCACCCTTACTGCCCTCCTTTGTCCCCCCCCCCTTTTTCCACCCCTCTCCTTGTCTCTTTTTGTTGCACTTAATTAAGTGGCCAAGTGGCTGTCAGGAATAATTTTTGCTGTGGTACGGGGCCAAGGGCCGCGACGGACTTGACATTTGATAATATTGCGTCTCCACGTTGATTGAAATTGATTTTACAGGGGAGAGAGGCCCCCTGCTCGCCATTGCTGTGATCGTTTGACAACTCTCAGCCAATCAACCCCAAGGACACCCCCTGGATACCTTATCTTTGGCGTGGCACTCATATTCTAACGAGCGATGGCTGGGCCTCTGCTTGTGTGAGTATGAGAGTGTGAGTATGTGCATTTATCAGAATACCAAGGGCCAACCATGAAGTAATGTTGCAAGATCACAAGGCAAGCATTCACAGTTCTCTGAGAAACTGTTGGGAAGTGCAAGTTTGATGCCTTTTTTCTTTAACATTTCTGCTAGTTATGTCTCTACAAATCACATAAACAGCAGTTCTTACCTCTATCGACTGGAGTTTTCTCCTTGAAAGCTAATAGAGGGTATAATGTTAGATGCAAATGGCTGTATTAATTGTTGCCTTATTAGTGGGGAGTGGGGGTGTTAACTAAAGAACATTGTGATGAAATGCCACTCAAAAGCAGGCTGCTGTTGGAATCACTCAGGGTAATTAATTAGCAACTTGAACTCCTTCGCCAGTGTTTCCATAATGCTTATAATCAGTCTGCAGGGCTGAAAAAACCCAAGTTTTTTCTTTTACAAAATGTTGTCCAAAGACGAAAAATAAGTATTTTTCTCTTTATAACATTTAGTAATTTGTTGAACCCCATTTAGGAAATCTAAACTGTCAAAACAACCAGAATAAAAAAAGGTATTGTCAATGTTGTTTTAATTAGTTTTAACAAATTCTGCTCTTGATTTTCAGTTTTAATTATCTCTAGCAGTGCCCTTTAAAAATGTTTAACTTTCTGACACCTTTTGTTGTCATTTTTAAATGTTTTATAACTTTAATGAAAAATGCCACACAGATAAAAACAACATTATTAGGCATATAGCAGCCTCATTATTTTTGTAATATGTTTTTTTAATTGAAGAAAAAGCAACGAGAAAAAAAGTGCCTTTGAGAGCTCTTGAATTAAAGTTCTTGGAAAAAACAAAACAAAAAAAGTACGTTTTGAACAAAAATGTTTTAATGCCTATTTAATTATACATTTTTTTTAATAAAATCTCAACATCTGAAGAATTTATTAATTATTTATACTTTATATAATATTTATTAATTGTTTGCCTTTATTGGTAAATTTGTGTTATTTTTGGAATTTAGCAAGATAAGGTTTTAATAACAAATAAGTTTTGACTAAATTTATATATAAAATGTTTTTGATTTTTCTTTAAACTTTAATAGAAAGACAGCTTATGGCCATTCATCTATCATCAACAAAATTAAACATTAGAAAAGGTCTGCCATGCTTTACTTCACAGTGAGGTAAACCATTTAAGATGATACATGACCACTGTTTTAAAAAAAATAATAATATATATATATAATTACTTGTTTGGAAAGGATTTGCTGCACATCAAACCTTCACACTCTTCTCTTTTTGTTTTTTATTTGCTGGAAATGCTCTTCTCTGCTATTCTTTTTTTCTTGCTATAACAATAATTGTCTTTTGTTTTCAATTTTTACTTAAGTTTGCTCCATCATCTATGTTTTGTAATTTTTTTTCATTTTGTACTGGTAAAAAATAAAAAAGGAAGGGGAAGTGCAATCTTAAATACAAATTATTCAATAGCTTTACAGATTTATACATGTTAAACAAGGAAGAGTAAAATCCAGGCAAGACTGTTTATTATATTCCAAAACATGTACAAAACTATCAAAAAATTCCAAGATAATATGAGTAATTGACTCTAAAAAAGGAAGCTGGTATTTGTGAACAGAAAATATTACATATCCAAGATCCCGGTCAAACTATTGCTGCTTATATGGGGACTTCAAACCCAAACAATTAGTGCATAAAAATTCTATAGTGTGTTGCTTTTCCATTATTCAGTAGCTTGGACTTTATAGTAGTATGTGCACACACAAGCATAGAACAGACTGGACTGGACAGCAAGTTTGCTTCTGTTTCCCACAGCTCATTTGCTGATTCTCGCCCGTCTCTTGCCAATTGTCTTTTAGTGACTTTCTTCTCTCTATGTCTTCCCTTTTGTTTGCAGCTCTCCTCAGAGTCTCATTAAACAAACAATTCAATTAAGGTGTGCATCAGTGTCAGACCTTTACTATCAGCAACTCTGCGTAAATGGCATTTTGCAGGGAGCCAAATCAAACGTATTCTCTTGTGTCCAACAATTAGAGGCCACACATACATGATTACTGCAAAAACGCATTCACTGTAAGGAACAGCACTTTTGCTTGCACAATTGCTTCCTTCCTGAAAATTGGTTTGAAACCAAATGTGGAGCCAATGCAATACAACGTGTAACCACTAGTAAGTTTGTCCCCCATTCACTCAGTCATCAAAGATAGAAAGACTTTGGTTTCATCCCTTTCTGGTATTTTTGTTAAATATAGTGTTGACATTCTTTCAACCACTGTAACTCCTAAACTGTAATTAACGTAATTCCAGCGGATTCAGAATTGAGGAAAAGCAGCCTTGCACAGAAAACACTTTCCAGTAGGGGAGTAGGGACATATCAGAAAATGTCTTTTTTGTTTGTTTGGCATTACTTTACATCACATATTATGACTCACCTTTCGTGGTCAAACTGCAAATTTTATTTAGTGTAATTTTGCAACTATTTTACTATTATATAACTATTTATGTTTTTTTTTTTTTGCACCATGTGTCGTGAGTGGTTGTAGAACTTAACCCTATACAGAATACATTTAGTTTGGCAAGATCTTTATTTAAATTCACACTGACTGGACTTATTTTTCTATAAAATGAGAGAGTTTAAACAAAAGATAAAATTGTGAAAATGTTCATGTCTGTGAGTGTTTTGGGTAGAGAAGGATTTTAGAGCTTTAAAACATTTGTAACCCTACTTCGTGGATTTTAATTATCGCGGGTGATTTGTATAACTTAACCCCTGTGCTAAACGAGGAAACATGGTACAATCAAAGTTTGATTTTTTATAACAAATCAAGATCACTGAAGATCAAAATGAAACAAATAATAGAGTAGACCAATATTGCATACCAAGAATGAAAGACATTTAAAGGATATGGCCAAAGGGAAATTTAGTCTGTTAAGTAATAAATGCTTTTTTTCTTTTATTTATTATAATTGTTATCAATATTTATCATCATTTCAAAATAAAATAGACATGTTCTTTAAAAGACAACCTGCAAGGTTTGCAGGTTGTCTTTCTCACCACCAGCTACTATATTCTGATCTCCAGCAAACTCAAAGCACACCCCTGCCGACACTGCAGCTCTGAATATCAAAGATCGAAACCGTTTCACAACATTGCCTAATTATTCCCAACAACATGGTAGCTGATTAACTTGTAATTGCTGCTCTGAAGGCAGCCTGTCCCTCTCTCCTCGTTAGGGTTATTACTGACTATAATTACCGCTAATGTGCAAATTGTAACACACAGTTTGACAAAACCTCACAAGCACAAAAACCCATGCAGGTGGATTTGTAAGCACTCCAAGACACCCCTTTGCTCACACTTATAGACCTTCCTCACCTGGAGGATACTTAGTTTCTCTGAAACTCTGACTGCAGCACAAAGCAATAACAGTGATATTTAGGAAACCAAATTCATTTCCAGGATGTTCCCTCGTTTAACCAATGGCATTCACAGCAGCCAAACAGTGCAACGGCTTTTATATGTCACTTTATTACCTTGAGTCTCAATGCCATCCTTTAACATTTCTCACAATCCCAAAGCATATTTGTTACGCCATTCTTTTGTCCCTACATCTTTCCTTTACACCTATAGCACACTCAAGTATTTTTATTCTAAAACCACATTACCATGAATGAGATCACAGTGTAATATGCACAAATATTGAAGAAATAAAGTCATGATTAAAATGAAAAAAAGTAGTAAGGAATAGTTACTTAAGTGCAGAAAAGCAATCTCTAACTTGTGTTACAACAAAAACTGTGCATTGTTGATTCTACGCACAGAAATGGAGATTCCATGTTTTTGGAATAATCGCCCATATAAATCCCCCCATCAAGAAATAATTGGAAAAAGGCATTTTCCATGTTTTAAGTGTGTCCTGTCACCATGGGATCATATGCGAAATTGTTTTGATATCCTGCAGGAAACCAAGATAAGTAGCAACATATGTTTGGCATTTCCATAAAAGCAACATTTAGAGAATTAACTATCTGCTTACAAAACACAAACAGGGATTTAGAAGTGCCTTATCTGTCTAAGCCATCATTTTCCTTATTTGGTTCCACTGAACTGTTACAAGTATATTATTTATATGAATGCACTTTACATTTACAATGTTAAAAATATAAAAAAACAATTTAGAAATCAAGCACATTTCAATGTGATTTCTGACAAGAAACCATCTTGTTTTTGAATTACAGTGTACTCCATGAGCAATGCTGATTATATTTTTTAAAGGGTTGAATAGAGGCGTCACGATTAATCGAATTTAATGATTAATTGATTTATATTCCTCTGATCCAACCAGATTGATCTGTCAGAAGGATGTTGTTAATTACATAATCGACATATACCATTATAAAATTGGTTCAAATTATATTTGGATAAAGGTATGGTAAATTTATTTAACTATAACGTAAAAACAACCAAGTGTCATCATAGCAGACATAATATAACACGTGTGATGGCAGCAAAAAAATGACCAACCCATCATTCCAGTCCAATGTGAATTGAATTTTGCAAAGACATGTAACCATACAGTGTGGTAGAATGTTCTAATAAAGTTTTGTTTGTTTGATGAAGGAAAACAACGGTGAAACTAAAATGTGAATGGATTTGCCATTAATTCTTTACTTGTTTATCCAGTAAAATATACGAGGAATCTGGAAAACTGTTCAGTACCAGCTATTTATCTCTGAGTCACACTGGTCGTGTTATGATATGAATCGAATTGTTAAAATGAATCGTTATACTCCTATTTAACAGTCTTCACTGAACTGGTACATCTCAGCAAACCCTACAGCGAAAAAGTGAATAACAATAAAAAAAAATGTTGGTTGTAATGTGTGACTTGTATTCTCCCTCTATATCCCAACAGGGTCCCTTTTCCATTTTAAAAGGGTTTTGCGTAAATTCAAATCCGGATTAATCATAATTCTCCAACTAAACTTGCTACAGAGAAAGCTATGAGTATAAAGCTTCTTTCAACTTCATAATCACTTTCTGCTTTAGATGGAGTTAATGGTACTACTTGAGAGGGATTTAGTCTGGGTCCGTCTTTCTCTTTTTTTTTCCCCCCAACCTCTCCGTCTCTCTTTGTTTCTCTCTAATACGCTATCTCTCTTTCTTCGGACCATTAGTGATATTGCCAGGCCGCAGACCTCTGTGTTAAGTCACTTAATCAAAAGCAATGGGTTGAAAATCTTGTTTGGTCTCTTACATCTGATTCATTCCTACAGACAGTAGCGAGAGACAGAAGGCCAGGGGGAAATAAATGGAGAGCAAGACAGATAAAGAGAGGAAAGCGTGCAGAAATGAACAAGTGAGGAGTGATCGTAAGGAGGGAAGGTGGAGGAGAACCTGTAAAGAGGTGGTCCTATGTGTTATCTGGTAAGTAGCTGCAGAAAAGACTTCATTGTTTTTTTTCACCCTCTGGGAAAAGAGAAAGCAACTGTTTCTATGGCCACCTTTGACTTCCTTTCACTTACACACCCACACAAAAACACATGCAGACACAATTACAGAAGCTTTAATTCTAATTGATATCAAACATATTTACTGAAAAATGTGAAAGACCAAAAGCTTTTTTTAGTCATCTTTTACCAAAAAAATAAAAATAAAAAATAGAATAAAATAATAAAAAAGAAACCATTACCTCAAAAACATTAATTCGATCATCTTCTAAACCGGCTTTGTCCTGTCCGGGGTCACTGGGCTGCCGGAGCCTATCCCAGCTACTCGTGAGCGAAGGCAGTGGACACCCTGGATAGGTCGTCAGTCTGTCGCAGTGACACAATCACACACACATGCACACTCACATTCACACCTCCTCAAGAACATACATACAGTTTTTATCCTAGCATTCTGTTTCGGTGAAGATGTTTTATTTGTAAAATGAAAATGTTTTATCTGTAAAAAAAAAAAATTAATTAAACAGCCAGATTATAATTGTGTTTGTCCCACTGAAGAGAAATTTGGTAACAGAAGGACAGTGTGGAAAAATATATATATAAAAAAAAACAGCAGAACAAACAGCATCAAAACTGTTTAAATTAAAAGAGAACAAATAAATAAAAAATAAAGAGGATTAAGCAAATACATTTCTAAAATGTCTGCTAGAGAAATTGCTGAATATCTTTTTCAAACAAAAAAATCTATTTAAAAAAGCCACATTGTTTGCTCTTCTTTAAAGCTCTTTTCACTGACAAATATTCCAAACAAAATAACAGAGAATCAGTTAAAAAAAAAGAAGTAAATTCCTACCATTTTAATTTTTCTGTGACCATCTTGATTGCTGTCATATTACTATCTGATTAGGTTTTCCTAAAACCAAGTGAGGAGTGAGGAGATCTAAAAGATGTGGTGTGTAATGAGTACAACTGTGATTTAGTTGTACAACCACTAGTTCAACATTCACAAATGTAAAATTTACCATTTAGATTAAAGCAAAAAAAAAAAAATTATTTGACAGAAAAACAGCTTAGTCTGTAAGATGGTAATGTTAACTTGTGTTTCAGTGAATTTTTGACACATTTTTCCTGCAGGTTTTCATCTGCTCCAGATTCACAATGATTTGAACAAAAAAATACTCAGAAATGCAATTTGAATCTCAGATTTTCTTCATGCACTCCATGCATGCATTTTTCTCCTCCATCATTAGAAAAATGCCACAAAAACACAACTTTTATTGAAGTGGATCTTCAAGACAGATCATTTGGAGGTTGATTGTTTCAGCTGGACTGATGCCCCCATTGACTCACTTATTTACACATTATCGCGCGTCCAAAAATTGTATATGACTTGCATCTACCTTGAAACCTAAAAATATGATGATGTTTCTTTGTAAAGGCACACTCAAAAACATTTGCAGCAGTAAATGCAAAGAGATGGACAGAAACAGAAGCAAAAAAAAGCCTTCTAAAGTTTCTTTTATTATTTTTGATGCTATTTTCAGTTTATCATACAATGGAGAAATGCACATTTGAAGTGGTAATTGTGTTATGGAATTTATCAAACAAAACAAATCAGTACATGTATTTAATTTATTGCTGTATAAAAAGAGACATGGAAAAATGTATCTAGCTGATTAAGTCTGCATGATAAAATGACCAAAATGCAGTTGGGATCAAACATGTTTATTCTAACAAATTCACAGACCATAATAATTGGACAGGATGGAACTAAAGGCCCCCACAAGTACAGACATGCAGGCATCCATGCACTGTGTGTGCAGAGGAGATGATGGGTGATAGAGGGGCTCTATGCTTCATAGGGGGGTAAATGGAACATAAGGAGCACCACACCCTCCCCACTGTCGTATGACAAACAAAACACATGAGCAGACACAGATTTTATTTCCATTTATTTATTGAAAGGAAGAGGGAAAAAAAGTTTGTGTTCTTTTTTCACTCTAAATGACAGGTTAAATAATCGATTTACTGTCTTTTAGGGGATGTGTAACAGAAGGAGGAAACACAAGAATGTTGTCATGGTGGGTATAGATTCATCAGATCACATCCACAACATAAATTTTCAGTTGCTGGTAATCATGTCTGTCAAAATGAAAAATACTAGACATGGTAAAACTTCCATTTGCCAGACCCAAAACTTTTATTTGGCAAACCAGCTGAAGAAAAAAAAACAAGAGCATGGCTTTGATTCCATCATGTAAAATACTGCATCATAAATGCATATCCAAGCATTAGTAAAGCTTTTAATATTAATGCCTTCTGGGACATTGTTTTACTTGTAAAAGTTGTGCTTTTTATTTCTTCAAAAGTGGAAAAACCCATAAATCCAAAGAACTGTAAGATGGTTTAAACGTCATCAGTGAATTGATTTTTCTTAATTATAATAAAAGTCAAAAGTGGAGTATTTTGTTGTGAGTTACAAACAGAACATTAGGGTCAGGGAGTAATCTCTTACTTTCTAAGACGATCGTAATTTTCATTTCCTAATTGAGAGAAATGGATTGAGGGATAAAGTGAAAGCAGAGATGAACCAGGGATACTAATGTATCCCCTCATCTTCATCACTGTTGTAAAAGCCTTTTGGTTTATTTTTCTTCCCTTTACCAAGCCTTTGCTTCACATGGATGGCTGAAGTTTCCTGGAATTTGGGCAATGTATTGTTCAACTGCTGTTAGCAGCTCTATACTTGCAGAATTTTAGTATCTATTTAGAAAGAAATGCTTTGAAAAGCAGCAAAAAACTCACACAAAATCTTTCAGGACAGGTGTACCTCTGTATTTCAAATATTACATGAAGTTTAACCCTATGTAAATATATTTGTCATATTTTTTACTCATTTCTGTGACCCTTATCTCACTAGCATGATCAAAACTTTCCTTAACAACCACTGTTTATAAGTTGCTCAAGTTTTCTGTCTTACAATTCACCATCATTCCACTAGGGGCAGTAGAAGGGCTTTTCCTGCTCATTTTAAAATGGCTGCTTCCGTGAAATTCCCAAAACACTTTTGGCGGGGAAAATTTTGCAAATTTTAAAAACTTGATGGTGAGACTAACTTATCTATGACTACTCAATGTTTTAAAAGGAAACAAAATTTGTTGATTACTTATTCACTGTAATACAGTTATACCATGTTAAAAATGTGTGGATCATATTTGAAACAGTAGGTAAATAAGGTGCTTTTTTTTTTCCAACAAACACTCATGTCTGTGTTTTTACATCTTAAAACTAACACTGTTGTGAGCAAAAAACGTACTAAATTCCCCATTGTATCATAATGTATACAATCATAAAAAATCATATTGCATTTTTGTGGATTTCATCACAGGTTTTAAAAAACACCTTAATTCCAAAAATAAATAAATAAAATAAAATAATCTGTTATTTCTCTGATGTGGTAAAGTAAAGATACCTAATCATGGTGGCTAATTGACTCATTGCTCTTCTATCAGCAAATGTTCATTAGTGAAAACAGCTCAAAGTGTAGATCAATTTGTAGATTCGGTGACCCCTCTTTTGTTTTTTGATGAAGCATTTTCTGAGGTTCAGGTACTTCACATCAAACATGCATACAGCACAATCAGCTGCTCCCTCTATGCCACAGGTGTATTGTTAAACGAACTGTATTACACACACCTCTCAGGCTTTGATGACACTCAATTCAATTAAAATCCAGACACATGTGCACATTTATACTCATTCTACCAATGCATCCAATCACCAGCCAAACACCTAACACACAAATTATGGCCCATACACACACAAAGTTGGTGTTCTGCTCTATTCTTGATGTTTCACAATTCAATTAAATCACCCTGAAATACTTCTTTTGATGTCAGTATTGGCTATCAGGCATGCACACCTGATCCTTGCAGTACAGTGGCCTTATTCTCTGCAACACAATGCTGCTAAAAGCTAACAACATCTGGGCAGCAGTAATGACAGTTTCAGGCACCTGTGAAGACACAACAGATGGGCAAGCTGTACACTCAGTTATATCAAAATATTTCCTATTTTAGTGCAGCATGCTTTTGAAAAATGTGCAGCAGTATGTTCTGACATGAAGTCTGTATACTTCCAGTGGCTAAATGCACATTTATCTTTATTTTGTTTCAGATCTAAAGTTAATTCTAGAGGAAACTCCAAAATGCAGTCTGGCTGCATCTCCTTATTATCCTTTCTTTACTAGAATTTGCAGGGGCTGCACGGTGGTATAGTGGTTAGCACTGTCCCCCCACAGTTAGAAGGCCTTGGTTCAAGTCCCACCATGGGACCCCTCTGTGAGGAATTTGAATGTTCTCATAGTGTATGCATGAGTTTTCTCCAGGAACTCCAGCTTTTTCCCACAGTCCAAAAACATGCTTCATCTGGGAACTGGTGACTCTAAATCAAGGGTCAGCAACCTGGGGCACAAGCATCAGAACTGGCATACAAAGGAAAAGACAAGTGCACGCAGAAGTGTGACAACAATAACCACTTGATCTGTCATCAATTTTTATTTTTCAGATTTGAAAAAAGAATAGGGTTGTTGTGACAATCTAATCTCACAAAAAGCTTTTTTTCCTCCATGGCGTCAAAAAGAAAGGGAAAGTGTCCAGAGCGCTGTTACTGTGACCCCGCCCACCTATATAAATACTCCAACTTTTTCACATCAGCCTTTATGAAAGGGTGATTTAAATTAATGTGCACTGTAGGAATAAAAAAGCTATGTTTTCCACTGTTTAAATAAAAATGCTGTAATAACAACCCTGTGTTTTAAACTGTTTACAGGTGGGATGAATTGAGCTTGTCCCAAAACAGATGAATTATGTCATGTCAATTTCTCAAAGTACATTTACACTTAAAGCCACACACACCCAAAAATAACAATGAGATAAAAGAATTGTATTAGTTTTTTTTCTTTTTATGTTGCCCGCAGTCCCTACAAAACATTTGACCATATTTCAAAAGAAGAAATTACTAGAAAACAAATCCTTGCAGACATTGCTATAGGGATGTGTGGATGTCCAATTGGTCTAAAGTTGACCAAACAGGCATTCCTTTATTGTCATGCAAAGACATTCATAATAGAAAGCAAATAACTAGAAGCACTGAATTTAGCAAACAACTGCTTTCAATTTTCAACTAAAGGCAAAGTTGCCTATAGATCCTGTACTTTAACAAACATTGATTTTGTTCAAATGTAGTAGGAATAAATAATAAATAACTATTTACTCTGGTTGCATCATGATTTAAAAGAGTGTGTCTTTTTTTTCTTTGAATTTTTAAGACTGCAATTTAAGATGACATAAGAGTAAATTATAAAAGTAAAGGCCCGATTGCCACATTAAAAAGCATTGATAACAATATTTTAAGAAAGGTTTGTGCTTGAAGCTCAAAAGCAAGTCAGTGGGCATCTGACCCGCACGGTCAGTACCTCTTGAAGTGACAGCATTTTATTCTCAGCAAAAGATTGGAGAGCAACTCTTTAGCAGGAGAATACAGTATATATATATATATATATATATATATATATATATATATATATATATATATATATATATATATATATTGTAAAGTGTATTTTGTGCCTGGCTGTATGGCTGTACACACTCAAATGTTGTTAATGTAAAGGCGAAGCAGTAAAGCTCATTCAGCGGCTTTAATGATTTAAAAAAGACATTCCCCTCACCCCAAATCTGTGGGGGTTGAAGTAATAGATAGGAAGCCACAATCCCATACGCATATATGTACACATACATACACACTTGTGGGTGTGCTTGCAAAATCATTTGTGCGTGTTACTCTGTGAACAGGGATTCATAGGGCAGACATTTCAAAATTAAATGCTTTTGGTCTGGCAGATTGCTTTACGTCTCTGTCATGTTGTTGTGAATAGGCTCCAGATTTTGATGCATATGAAGACTGACAGGAACACCCCCCCTTCTCAACCCTCTTTAAAACACTCACACATCCACACTAAAACACTTTATATATTTTAACCCTGATTCTCTTCATCACCAAAATCCATAGCTTTTATTTTTGTCTTTTGTCCAAGTGTGTAACAGTCTTTTCATTTTTTGTCAATGACAGTAATGATTATTTAATCTGTATTTTTTTTACATTTACAGTTTTAAAAAAAGTAATTATTTCTTTATAGACTAGGTTCTGTATATCTTTTATAGTTTGTTCACTAATCAAAAGTCATAAAGCATTCATTTCCTCTGAAAATCATTATCACATTTTCTGTACTATTGGCACAGCGAATTTTGAACTTGTCCAAAATAAGGCAGATTAAACTACAGGGTGCATTAAACGAGACAAAAGAGTCAGTGATATATCCACATGTCAGTCAAACTTTATTAACTGTGTTCACAGTAACTCCAGTACTTGTTCGCAGGGGTGTGTCCAGTGAGGGGCTTGCCCCTCCACCACTTTTCAGACATGCCTTCCCGGGTTTCCCCATCCTGAGACACTGAAACTTGGTTTCTTATTACACGTTAACCCTTGTGCTATCCTAGGCACTTTAACATTGGGAGTTGGGTCATCCAAACCCACTAGACAGTGCGCTGAACCTTTTTTCTTCAATGATTTGTGATCCTCACTGGTGTCCATGGATTACATGAAATCTTTCCACCTTTATCCACCTTTGTCATGGTAGGAATAACACGTCAATGCAAGGGTGGGGTCATCTAAGATAGCACAAGGGTTAAACTATGTCTTTTATTTTTAACCTGTCCTGTCGAACAGCTACGCAAACAGCTGAGAGTGTTGGACATGCAGTATTTTCCTGTTACAACAGGGAGTTATCAATCTACTGACACACAAGGTGTATATTTGAATAAACCCCTTTTGTAATGTAGACTGAATTTTATTTATATTAATCATATTGGTAATCGTATTTTGTTGGACTGGACGGAAAAAAAGAGGAAGGAAGAAGAGAGAGGGATGTTAGAGAGGGGAGGATAGGTGGGTGATTATAGAAGGGGGGGGGTAAAATCATAAGGCCTTATAAAGCAACAAGTTGCTGGAAGTTTATGATCATTACTGTCAGGTGTAGATGTATAACAACTTTAGAAGGGGTGGGGTTACAAATATACCTGTTGGCTCCAATCAAGTTCACATTTGTTTTTTATGTTTTTTTGCACTGATCTGCTGTAGCAATTGAATTTCCCCAATGTGGGATCAATAAAGAATATCTTGTCTTGTCTTGTCTTATCTTATACAAACAAGTCAACATGGACAGAATACAACTAATGTTTACACATGCATACCTATGCAGTCAGACTAACACATAGGAAACATTTTATTCAGTCACGCATACTATTTGTGCAAAGGTGAAAACAGCACAGAGTGAGTGTTTATGTTCTTCTAAGGTGGATGATGGAATGTAATAAAGAAAGAGGGAGAGTGCCCAGTCATCCCCACACCAAGGCCCCGCTGAAACAGAAGTGGCAGCCAGGACCCCCAACACCCACATGGTAGCATATAGAGGAAAAACAACCACCGGGCATTCACATCCACCACCCAGGCCAGGGCCAGCAAGACAGCAACAGGGGCCCCCAATGCCAGAGAGCAGGGAGGCACAGGGGAACAGAGAGTGCAAGCTCCAGCCCGACCAGAACAGTAGTCCCCCAGCTGCGCTCGGAGGGCCCAACATACATAGTACCCCCAGGCCCAGACGAGCAGCCCATCACCTCCCCGGAGTTCTGAGAATCCCCCCACCCCAACCCCCACTTGTGGGAGCCAGGATCCCCCAAGGGAGTCCCGCCCCATGGTTGGTCCAGGAGAGAGCAAGGCATGGGCTGCCAACTCCTGCCGAGGAGGAGAACGCCCAAGAGAAGTGAGGGTCCCCAAGGAGTGTTGTAAACTTCCCCACATTTGGAATTTTGGAGAATGCCGACACTCAAGAGCAAGAACCAGAACCCACACCTCAGGGACACCCCCAGGCTCAGATGTCATGTGATCCCCGGATCTTGGTCTTGCGGGAGAACCCCCCCCCCCCCGAAGAAACATCAAAAAGCTGAAAGGCGGGATCCTCTGGGGACTAAAATACAAATGTCCCTACATTGCCAAAGTTCTACTGTTAACCAAAAATGTTATTTTGTGACAGACAAGTTGGCTTCATTACTTCAGGATAATCAAGAAGAAACAGGGAGAGAAATAAGAGGAAAAATGAAAAGATCACAAAGGAGTGCAGATTTCTTCATTACAAAGAACATGATAGAAGGAGAAAACAGGGAGGGAAGGACTGAGCAGGAGCCATCAGGATCCACAGTGAGTTCCCTAAATCAATGGAAGAAGAATGGAGGATGGAAGGATGGATGTGAGAATGGAAGAAGTGTGTGGAAGTGATGTTCTTAATGGACATAATAAAGTTGTATCTGAATACACTGACATGGTGATACCAATCTTTAGTAAATATGCTTTTCAATTTTGTAACTATAATTACATATTTGACAATATTTGCATTTAACATTGTTTGCCTTTTTTAAAACAAAGTTGTTTTTTTAGCCAGTGTAACTGTAAATAGTTTGTAGATTGTCACATAGTGTGATGTTTCTCTTTCGGCTTTTCCCATCAGAGGTCGCCACAGCGAACGGGTCGCATGGTAAACTTGGCAATGTTTTACGCCGGATGCCCTTCCTGACGCAACCCTCTCAAAGCAACCGGGCTTGGGACCAGCACAGAAGTAGAGGAGGGAACAGGGAGCAGCCTGGAGTCGAACCCTGGTTTCACGGATGGAAGGCGCCGCAAACCAGCACGAGCTAAACCGGCTCCCCAGATTGTCACATAGTGTAAATATTGTTAAAAGCTAAATAGACTCTGATGAATGTGAATCATAGGCTGCCTGTGATTGAACTGAACTTTATGTTCCTTCAATGCCAATGGAGAATTTTAAAACTGTGCCCTGTCAAGGTTGAAATCTCAGCATAGTGAGGGTGAAAGCATTTTTGAATACTATCTACTTCATATAAATCTAAGGGTATGAAGAGGGTTTGCCGTGGCTTGATTTGATTTTACTTTGGGTGTTGGAACCACCAAAGTTTATTAATTGAATGAGTTTTGAGTAATTTAAACATTTCCCAACCTGAGCCCATATCTGCCCCCCCTAAAATAAATACTAGACACGCCGGTGCTTGTTTGTAACACGCTACATAGTAGCCAGTTTAGAATTCTTAGCTGTGTTAGCGTATTCACAATACATGTAACTCCCAACCTTGTTTGACAGCACCTGTGTCAAGCTATTCACTCTTGCAAGACACACCTTGCAGAAAGGGGGGATCAAGGGTGGGGCTTCCCAGCTCAGCACCAACGGCCGCGCCCATTTAAAGGAGACTTTGAAAACAGAGACTTCAGATAACCATAAAATATATCTTTTAAAGACATTTAGGTTGTGGGATTTTGGTTAAAAACTTCACAACACTGGGAACGTTATTATGTAACCCTTGTGCTATCCCAGGCACTTTAACATTGGAAGTTGGGTCATCTAAACCCACTAGACAGTGTGTTGAACCTTTTTTCTTCAATTATTTGAGAACCTCACTGGTGTCCATGGATTACATAAAATCTTTCTACCTTTATCCACCTTTGTCATGGTAAGGAGAACACGTCAATGTAAGGGTGGGATCATCTAAGATAGCATAGCACAAGGGTTCAAAATAAAATTGTCATAGTAAGACTTAAAAAAACAGAAAGAGCACTGTGTACTTCTTAAAATTACTTCAACGTCAGTAAACACGATCAGAATTAATCCATATAATGAGACGCCCTAGATTAAAAAGCACACCATTTTTTGGAAATAAATTTGGGTTTTTAGATGCGCCTTAATAGTGCAGAAATATAATATTCACCCCTTGAAAATTCACTATAACCATTAATAAGATTTAAAACTGCAATAGAATATTACCAGCCTTGAGACTGTACCAACCGATATATGGGTGCTTGGAGTAAATTTATTTTTTTCAGCTTCGGACAAAGTCAAACCACTTTGTAACCACTTATTAGTTAGAAGGAAAGTCTCTGAACCATACATTTTTTATTTTACTAAACAATAAAACAGAAAAAAATGTTTTTTCTCTCTCTTAAAAACCAAGTTAAAAAAAGTTTCAGCTTACCCTTCTGGAAGACAAAAGCTGTGTTACTACTAACAGTTGGTGGTTCTCAAATATCCGGCACAAATCCACTTTACAAAAACAATTTGTGAAGGATTGGTTTAAGAAGAATATGCAAAGCATCCAGGCTTGCATTAGTGATTATTTCTGTGTGCCGATTGCAGTTGTTACTCAGTGCTATCACTTGTCTGAATTTCCTGTTCTGTGACAGTCTGCATCTGCCCGCATGCTGCATGTCATCAGTCTGCCTCCTGCACACATCTTCACATTTCTACAAGAATACTATGAGGACAAAAAACAATTGGTTTCAGAACTTCACTTATGTTTTTTTTAACTTTATAAAGGAAAATGTTGTAGGCATTATTCTGTTGTTGGAGAAGCTGCTAAACTCAGTTGCTTTACATTGCAAGTATCCAGAACCTACTTAAGTGCTTTATGACTGTGACCTGCATGACCTGCATGCATGAAAATACAACAAATGTGAATAATTAGTTTCTTAGTAAAACAAAAAAGAACAAATTAGACAAAACACAAAGAAGAGAAAATGAAGATGACAAAGGGGTTTAGTTTAAATCATCAATGTAGGAGTATGTTGAATTATTTTTTTACATATTTATTAAAGTCCCACAACAACTATACTTTTTTCTTTTTAAAATTGTTATCAGTTGTCTTTTAAAGGCCATATATCATGATCCAGCACTGCTGGTTTTAGAAAACATTTGATTTAAAAAGAAAACCGAAAATGGTGAATCGTTATCTATTAAGAAACCAATATTTAACTCTTAATATAATAAGAAGAGGAACAACTAAATGTCAACAGAAGATAAATATAAAATAGAGAGAAGGGTACAATTATAACCTTACATAGAAATTTCCATGGAAACACAAACTTATGTAAAAAAAAACTCAATATGATACATAGTACGACCTTCCCAACCTTTTACTAACCCTTGAACCAAATAGTTAAGCCGCTAGATAACCCAGGTAACATGTTTTGTTACAAATGTTGATGGATGAAATCAGTTGCAACAGCCTAACCAGTGAAAGTACTGCTGTGTTGCCAGAGAAGTAAATGGAGAAGATGTCTCCTCTAAATAATGATAGTTTTAAACTTGAAGTTTTGTTTTCCCCGTTGTCAAACTCTGAAGTTACCGGTGCACCCACTTGCCTGCCTCTTGATCATATTTATCATTTTATGTTCCCTAAATCACTTCCTTGAAATTACTAAAGGTTGCAATGGTTTTTGGTGGAATACTCAATACACTATAGATCATAACAAATCTTAAACGAAAAATGGATTTTTAATAATTTCTTTACACAGTCACATCAAAAAATTACCCCCATTGTGTTATTAACTCGTACTAGCACTCTATTTGTGTGAGCATGCAATTTTCCTGTTTTGATGGTTAGGAACAGTCCAAGGGCTTAGTTCAATAGAAAAAACTTTTAATTTCATTAAACGTTTTGTGTTTTTTTGCAACATAGGATGCAATACTTAGCCTCACATATTTTAATGAGCTGTGTAAGTTGTCATATAAAGATAAAGATGGGTGGCGGTGGTGGTGTCCACATACCACAAGACATTGTACACTACCATTTTTCTCTTGTTGTTAAGTAAAATTGATCAGTTTGTGAAAATCAAAACTTAAATCTGGTGTATAAAATGTTTATTTTACTTTTTTTATTTCATACAATCAATTTTACTGACACCTTAATTGACTAATGTTTGACATGTCACCTGAAATGCACAGTGAGAGGCTGTGGTCTTAGGGTAAAAGTCTTGGAACTCAAGAAATATCCAGAGAGGTTTTGATTAAATCTATCTGAATTCTTGTCATGAACCATCTGTGTGCATGTCTTTCCATATTTTTGCATTGGGTGTTGTGACTGTGAGTGTGTGTGTTAAATTGTTTCTCATTCACTTCAGATGTGAGGACTTCTCACTCGATGAGCAGATGAAAGCCACTGAGTGGTAATGGAACCTCTGTTGAGACCAGCCAGCCAATCTGCTGCTAGCAAAAGTACACTTCACACAATCAGAGGCACACTTACACACACATACACATTCGCACACGCACACTGATCCTAACACATTTGCATTTCAAGTGCCACAGCAGTTTGCTAGCAAGTGAGACGATTCCAGTTACCATTCAAATGAAGTTTGTGTGTGCCCCAGAGACAGAGGAGAAAGCAGAAAAGGATTATTTTACAAACATGCAAACATGGCTCTGCCTGGGAAATCTATTCTGAAATGAGCTTTCAATTTTGGGGATGTTAAATCAAGAATCACTTTGGTCGACTGACGTGAAGTGAATATTTTTTGTGCTTGCAGACAAAGCTACATTAGGACTATGGGTGTAAATGATTTACCGTAACTATTTTATCAAATAACTGATAGATTCCAAAAGGGAAAACGAACAAGTGCACAAGGTCAAAAAAACAAACACAAGTCTTAAACGTTTTTTCATGTAAATCCCTTTATCGTGAATCCAGAATCGAATATTTAGCCGGACCATGGTGTAATTAAGGGATCATGGCAGATGAAGTGTGCATTATCAGAAATTATACCATGGGCCAAGAGAATACTCGATTCTGATTGGCTGCTGGGTGTGCATTAAAAAGTAATATACCACAGTGATAAGCACTTGCCTAAAAAAGAAGTTCCAGTCCCTTAGCTTAGATTCAAGACCTAATTATAACTTTTAGCGACTCTGAAAGTTTCATTCCTGTACGTGTGTGCATTTTTAACACACCTCAAATATAAATAACTGTTTTTGCATGGTGGCGCAGTGGTTAGCGCTCTTGCCTCACAGCAAGAAGGGCCCGGTTCAAGTCCTGGCTGGGGGACCTGCACAGAACATCAATACGGACCTTTCTGTGTGGAGTATGCATGTTCTCTCTGTGTATGCGTGGGTTCACTCCGGGATCTCCAGCTTCCTCCCACCGTCCTAAAACATGCTTGATGGGTTAATTGGCAACTCTAAATTGTCCATAGGTGTGAGAGTGAATGGGTGTGTGATTATGGACACTCTACCCTGCGACAGACTGGCGACCTGTCCAGGATGTCCCCTGCCTTCGCCCACAAGTGGCCGGGATAGGCTCCGGCAGTCCCGTGACCCCAAAAGGGAAAAACGGAATAGAAGATGAATGAATGAATGAATGTTTTTGTTTACAAGAATTTACATCTGAGCTGTTTAGTTTGGGTCAATGCGCTCACACCCTGTGCAAACGCACCCAGTACTGGCAACAGTTGGAGTGGGTAAAAAAAAGTCTGTTAAAACTCTTTAACATTGGGGCTTTAGCTCCAGTGTTTACATTCTTTCAACTACTGTAACTTTTTAACCGTTAACGCAATTAACGTAGTGATTTTGAAGCAGAGAAAAGCAGCCTTGAGCTGATATGCAGCACTGTGCAGATGTTTGTGTAATCAACGTTTATCAGCGGATACTGCCAATGAAAAAAAGCAGTTTGAGCCGCAGCTCTATGTTAGTAATGTGTTGCATAGCAGTGCAAAGGCAGAAAGAAAAGATGCTTTTCTCTGCGTCTGAACCCGCTGATTCACGGTGATCATTTACGCTATGTCAAAAAGCCTGTGTTAGTTCGTCGTCACTGTGGCATTATTGGAATTAAAGAGTTAACTACGGTGGCCCTTGAAGTTCAAATCACATTAACAAATAATTCAACGCAAAAACATCATAAAGATCCCAGCGACTATTTAAAAAACAAAACAAAATTAAGTTTCATAAAATCGAAACAAAATTCCACAAACAAAACCAATTCCAAAAATAAATAAATAAATAAAAAGGAAACTTCTTCGACGACAAAAGTGATTTCTAAAAATAAAAATGAAATGTTAAAGAACGAAGCAAAGAAAAAAACTGGAGAAGGTAGGTATTATGGGATATTGCTGATTGAATGAGGACATTTGTCCACCATTTTAACAGTTATTTGGCATGAAGTGCCTTAAACTAAAAACATGACTGTTACCGCTGACCCAAACATACCTGCTGCTAAGAATATATTAATTCAGGATGTACCTATGAAGTAATTCTAAATGTGATCTATACTAATCACAAGACTACACAAAAAAGTTTATTTTTTTAGTTCAAATTTCAACTCAGTGTAGCACTTTAAAGTCCTACTAGTGTGTTTTCCCAGTGGTCTTTTAATTATGATTATGCCGTTTTTAGCCAAAATCAAAAAACCTGTGATTTGTAGGACAGTTTCTGCAGAGCGGCTGGAGTTCATCAGTTGTGGGCAGGGCTGTTGTAAAATCCCCGCCCCCAAAGATGCACATTCATCTTTGCAAAAGTTCGGATGTTATGCAGACGAGGCCGGCTCTAGGTTGATGTCATGACATAGGCAGGACCTACAACGATCGATCTGCTCCTGATCCATCATGATATGAATAAAGAAAAAGTCATTTGTGTAGTTTTAGTCTTTAATTCTTTAATATGTGTCCTCGAACATGAGAAAAATGCTACAAGGACATGTTGAAAACACCAAAAACGTTTGTTTCATTGAAGTGGGTCTTCAAAGAAAGAACATATTTCTTATCTGCTGTTTGTGTGGTCCAACGTTTGTTGAACCAAACAAATAATGACTATATTTAAAAGCATAGTGAGTGACATTGCTGTGTGTTAACCTTAACTTTCTGTTCTGTAATTCCCACAGTAATTACTACTATTACTAGTAGTGACACTGATGTTCAGAAGTACACTTAACCATCAGGCAAAGGTCAGTAATTGCTTTGGGCAATAACTTCCAAATTAAATGGAAAATACAAGGTGAAATCAGGGATTTTCCAGAACCTGACATTAAGCCTATGAGAATATTGTGCAATTAAAATCTTTTTGATTTACTTTGTTTTTTTTCCAGCCATTTTATTTATTTTAATATGATTAATTCGATCAGTAATGACTAATTTTCCTGACTTAACCAAGAGTAATTTAAAAACAGGTTTTAAGTTGTTAAATTTATTGCTAATTATCTTTATTTGCCATTTTATGTCATTTTCATTACATTGTCTATAAAAGCAGGACTTTATCATACATCTGTTCACAACTTTTTTCACGTTTCACTCCAAATAGCAGAGAATTGCAGCCACGACTTTCAGGTACTATTGCCAAAAATTAAATCAAACTTAAATGTTATTTATTTATTCATTCCTTATCACAAACTGTGTTTTTTTGTTTTGTTAGTTTGTTGTTTTGCTTTTTGGAAGGGGGGGGGGTCTCAGATGTGGTTTAGTATGAAGAAAAAGAAAGTCATAAATTTACTAGAAAGAAAGTAATAACTGTTAAATTTGGAGATTTTAAGTCAAATAAGCCAGATGCAATCTCAAAAAAGGAAAATGAAGACGGATCTATTTGTCTGCAAATGGATGGTTTGGAATGAAGCAGAGCAGGGAGTGTGTGGCTACTTCACTGCATCAAGCTTTTTCCAACGGCATTTAATCTGCTTCTTATACACAATGGTTTGAATGAAATTATAACTTTCAGTAATTTGCTGTTTTCAAACATCTCAAACGACATGCACAACCTTCAATCAGGTAGCTGATCATAAGAAGAAGAAGAAGCCAACACTAAAACAGAAATTTAGTTCTGGTAGTTTTAGAAGTTATTCAAATATAACTGACATTTCAGTAACACTGGGTGGAGATGGGAGGTTTTTGGAGTAGATGGTAAAAAGCAAAAAGCATTGATTTGCAGAAAATGTCAACTTTTCAAACAAAACAGGTTATTGTAACAATATCAATGATCACAATTAGATTAGATGTTGTATAGTAAAGCTTAAAAATAATAGTAATTTAAAGTGCAAGTAGAAAAAGGGGAAGTTCTTTTGTTTTTTTGTGTCAACTAAAAAAGAATCCCACAATGTGCTTTTGAAGAATGTTATTTATTCCCCCCCAACAGATCATAATGCTCTAATTTACACTAAAGATTTTTGGAATAGTTGATCATCTGTTTTAACAGTTTTAGCTACTTCTTTTTTTATTTCACACAAAAAAAAGCCAAAAAAAAGAAGAAGAAAAAAACATTTGGTGATGTTTGAAAGACACTTCTGGTTTTCCATCTATTTAATCGGGTGATTTTACGACATGAGATTCTCATGAAAAAGCGGCATTTGTGTTATTTAGTTTTTTATGTTTTACAGTTAGATACAATAATTTATATTAGTCATATTCATTTGTTATATTTTAATGTTTTATAGCAGCTGTTAGTTTTCTTCATTTTATGTTTGCCATATACCTGGTTTTCCCGTCTTTGAAAAACTAAATAATGTATATTCTGCACATAATACACATGGATGCAAATAATTAATGCATCTGCTTCTGCTGACCCAAAGCACCTTCCTACTTTGTCATCACCGAATGGTTCCCGTGCTAATATAATCACAAATAGCATTTAAGCCTCAGACTGTAAGTCAGATGGATGATGAGGAACTTGGGATAGAGATGGGAAATGTTTCTCTAAGCTACCACAAATGCTCAAACCATATGGATTAAAAATAGTCAAAGTCTCATCAGGTGCCTGAAATAAACTGTTGTCTTACACTAAATCCTATTTTAAACCTTTGCTGCATTTCTTGAGTCTTGCTTCAAAAAAAATTGATGTGATGAGTTTTTCCCTTTTACTGCCAGTATGCTTTATAAGGCTGAATGCTGCATTTACTTGTTAGCTTTCAAAGTAGAAATGATTAAAGTAAAACCCTAGTTCAGTAAATTATTGCAAAGCAGATGCAAATATAAAAGCAATCAAAAGAATGTAAATCCAAAACAAACTAAGCCTTTAGCTCTTTTGTGATGATTCATTAATAACATAATTGTTATGAATTTAAGTCAAATATAGAAACAGAGTATTATTTTTTCAGTGATCGTAACATTCTTACTATCAGGTTATCAAGTCAAAATCATTTGTGAGATGGCTCTGTCATGTTTTATTTTATTAAAAATGGGGTTGTTTTTTTTTTTTTTTTTTTTTAAAAAGACCACATGTTGGCATAACATGCACTGCATGATGCAAATGGTGGTCACACCGGATACTGACTGGTTTTCTAAGTCCCCAGATCCTACAATAAAGTAAAACAGCACATTTCAGAATTGCCTTTTCTTGTGGCCAGTCTAAGGCACACCTGTGCAATAATCATCCTGTCTAATCAGCACCTTATTGTGGCACACCTGTAAGGTGGGATGGATTATCTCAGCAAAGGAGAAGTGCTCACTGTCACAGATTTAAATAGACTTGTGATCAATATTTGAGAGAAATTGTTATTTTGTGTATGTAGAAAATGTTTCATATCTTTGAGTTCATCTCAAGACAAATGGAAGCAAAACAAAAGCCAAAAATAAGATGGTGGAGGTTTTCCCAGTTATTCTTCAAATTTCTTTTGGCTCTTTTGACACATTTACATAACTTGTACATAAGTAACATAAGTAAACTTTTCTTGTTTTAGGACAATTACAATTAACAAAATTATTTCTATTTGCTAAAAGACAGAGTAATGAGACTTGGGTTTTTTAAGAAAAGTTTTTTGTACTTTTATCAAAGTCAAAGGTTTACAAACACGTCATTTGTTACTATTGCCTTTAAACTGCAGTACTTGGGTCAAGGGTCTTAGATATCCTTCCAGAAGCTTCTCACAAGCTTTGGTAAGAATGTTGGCCCATTCCTCCCGTGAGAAAAAAAAGCATGTGTGTGTTTTTATGTGGAGTATGTAGACTTCGGGTTTCAACTGTAAATGTAAAAGCATTTATGAAGAAGGAAAAAAGTGAAGATTAACACTCTCCCACATAGATTACTAAAATTCATAGGCCTCCAACCTCCAATACCTCTTTTCTTCCACCGACCCCCCCCCCCCACACACCACCCATCTCAACTCTTCAATGGGGAAGCAATCTTGCAGCAGTCACAGCCTTCTCTCCCTGCAAAATTAATTTGACAGGTTTGCATTAAGGGACCTGATCAATACCCACTTAGAGCTGTGAGGGCTAAAGCCAAGAAAAATAACACACAGGCCTTCCCGCTGCTCTGTCTGTACTAGATGAGAAAAAATGAATCTTGGGCACTTTCCCCCAACACAGCCCAAAGCGCTTTCACTTTGCCTTCCTAAACTCTGCTTTGTCTTAAACATGTAGGCATTCAAGCTGTCGTGTAAAAACACGTGTGCAAAAACTATTTTCATTACTAAACTTTTTTTTGTGTGCCAAATTACTAAAGTATGAGTTGCATTTTTATGGAGTCCTCATTAAAATGAAAATATGACAAACCAGAAATCTGTCAAAAGCAGAAACCAACAGAAACTTTGATGAAAATTGCATTTTTGCGGCATTTTTCTGATAATGGTGGAGAAATATAAAGAAAATTAAGCATCAAATTGCATTTCTGAGTATTGCTTTATTTAAATTGTTTTGTTTTGTTTTGAATCTGGAGCAGATGGAAAAAAAGCTGTTTGAAAAAGATTGTCCACAACTCAGGGGCAGATTTCGAATGAATTAGTGTTGCTTTCGCAGAAAGTATGTCCCAGACAGGTTTTTTTATTTTGGCTAAAAACGGCATAATCACAAATAAAAGGTGTCTGTGAACGCTTTTAAAATACAGCAAAGATGGGAGGATTGGGACTTTAAAAGAGCTGGAAGCTGTTTCTTTACATTGCAATTCAATGAACAATTACCAAGTGACACTTTGTTCCCAAAGAAAGAAAAGTACTGTACTGCATGGCCGGTCTTTACTGTTTTATGGTTATCAGTTAATCTGACAGCGGGATATTAAAACAAAATTTGAACGCACAATACATTTTTCTCAAAGAATTCAATTAGTGATGGTCGAGGGAAAGTTTACATTTCTAGACATGAAACCCGTGTAGTGGGACAACATCCACACCCCTCCACTTATTCTTTTCTTTTCAGTCATCCATCCATCAGAGTCTTCCAGGGTTATCCCATCTTATCCTGGCAAAAATCAATACCGTACTCCTGAGACAGGCCCTCAATAAACAGCAGAGAGAAACATGGGCCAGCCTAAAGAGCTAAAGCTACCCCCCACACACACTTTCCGTTCTCCAACCAACACAAAGTAAACGAACTCACTACTTTTCCAACTTTATCCAACCAACAGCAGACACCTTTATCCAGCGTTTTAGCCCTCAAGGTTGCAGTTCTGCCTCAATACTAGCCATTATTCATTCAAACAACTGTATACTGGTATATTTTCTGACTGCTGTTGTAGGTTTTGATATAACCCTTGTGCTATTTTAGATGACCCCCCCCCTTACATTGGCGTGTTGTTTTTCCTACCATGACAAAGGTGGATAAAGGTGGAAAGATATCATGTAATCCATGGACACCAGTGAGGTTCACAAATCATTGAAAAGGTTCAGAGCACTGTCTAGTGGGTCTAGGTGACCCAACTCCCAATGTTGAAGTGCCTAGGATAGCACAAGGGTTACATGAGTGCAAATGAGTCAATTTATAAATGCACATGTTCTTGACAAATCTTTAGCCAGAAAGATTTGCCACATGCCTTCACTGTTTGATATAGCCACAAATACTTATCAGAGCAGGCCTTCAGTAATGATGCAATCCATCTTTCTACAGCATTTAATGTAAAATACATTGTTTCAGATTTTAAAAATTTGTATTCTATGGAAGAAAAAAAAGAGTAAAAATCTAGCACATTTTTATGCAAATCGTTTTAAAAAATGCTGCTGCCTAAATTTTAAGACCAGTTCTTACTCAAGAAATAAATAGAAAATACAACTTCCAGTTTTAAAGATCCTACCAAAATTATTTAGAAAAAAACCCACAGGAAGTAAACACTTATACCAAAATAAAAGATTAGGTTATCTGTGTTATTAGTTTTGACAGATATTGCAAATTACCAGAGTTGTAATTACCCTTCCTCATCTCCAAAGAATCTTTGCTTTTTAAATCTTTCAGCTTTCAGAATTTTAAATTTACAGTATTTTTTAGACTATAAGTCGTTCTGGAGTATAAATCGCAGCTGTCAAAAAAATGCATAATAAATTAAAAAAAATGTCATATATAAGTCGCACTTTAAGGAGAATTTCTTTAAGCAAATTTTTAAAAAGATTCTTGTGTTCCTCATCAAGAATATTTTTTGACTTACTTATTTTAGGTTTTTACTTCATTATATGTGCTATTGTATGTGTTTTCTCTCTTTTCACCTTGATAGTATTTTCATTTACTGCATGTGTATTTGCATCTACCTTCTGCATTTTACAGGTTCTACTGTTGGAAGCAGAAGTTGAAAAAGAAAAGACAGCAGTGGGATTTTACCCAAGAGAGGCCAGGTCCATGCACACTGCGCCGCCACAATGCAATTTCACTTTAACGTTGGCACTTTCAGGCCTATTCATCCCTCCCTGGTGAGCCCCATTAGAGAAGATGGGCAGGTGAACAAGAGCACATGGAAAACAAGTTCCTCTAGGCGCTACTGAACCATCAACCTCCCCCCACCCCAGAGAACTGTTCTCTTCCACCCACACATGGATCAGAGTCCTCCTTAGCCGGATGCAGATTGGAACAGACATCAATAAATAATTTAAAGGTCTTGAGACTTTTAAGTAGGAATCTATGCAGTGTGAAACACTGTTTAATCGAGTAACCTCTGACGCCATATCAATCAAACTGAAATAAGAGCTGCTGACATTGGCACAAAATGGAGAAGCAGTTTAGTTTTCTGGCCTTTTTATTCTATCTCCTTCCCTCACGTTGGTGTAACTTTTTTGTCAAGTTAATAGGACATTAGGTGACATCTGCATTTATCAACCGATGTGGACTCAACCGGTAAAAAAAAAAAAAAAAAGAGAGGGAGTGAGACTTAGAAACAGAGTAAGGCAGCCTCTGAGAACCAATGCAGGTAATGCTAATACAATAAAAACAGCCTGATCAAAAGGCAGCTGGTTTGTGAAAAAGCTTCTGAAGATACATTTCAAATATGAAACATGGTTTAGCCTACCAAAGACTTGAACTGTGCCTATTTCATATCAAATTGGAAAAATGTAATGAAATGTCAGAAGATGTTTTTAGTAATCCTCCAGGGTGCAAGAATGTTTTGATATAATAAATTACAAAAGAGTACCTGTATGCAAAACGAGCAGTATCAAACTTGGACACAGATGGAGTGATTTGAGCAATATATCCTTCTCAGTTGTTTGCCATTCATTTCGCGATTCGCAAATTGAAATGTTTTACATTTTGATAGCAATAAGTCCCATGACAGTTTAAAGTGAGCTCCTAAAAGAGGAAAATTGTGAAAAAATATGTCGCTATTATGTTTATATATTTTTATCTATTGTTTTACCACAGCTGAACAATTTGCCTACCAAGAAAATATCTGTCAAATTATGATAATATTGGATTTTTACATTGAAAGCAAGTTTGAGAGCTTCTATACATGCACACACAGAACTAATTTGTGCCTGAGCTGGAGCGCACACACAGAAACACCACTCAATTCTCCGATGTCATCAGCAGATGTGTACATACCCTCGTCTCAATACAATACAGATGAGCTAATAGCTTCAGTGACTCCCAGCCTACCTCTGATCTCCATAATATCCCTGAACACACTCTCAGAGAAAGGTGCCTGCACAGCCCATAATATCTCCATACCTGTCTGTCTGTGGGGAACAGCCCAGGCTTGGTTTACATTCAAAAGACAAAAATGATCATTCAGAGGTGCATTTAGAGGCTGAAGGGATTTTAAATAATAAACACAGGTAAAAATTTAAATCTACATCCACTGTGCAAAATGACCCTTAAGATACATTCACAACACACTCTGCAAGACATGTTCATGCAACCATTTCCAATGAATAGTCTATTTAAACGTATGTAAATGTATGTAAACATACATGCACATATATTAGTTTAGTTTAGTAATTTTGGATTGTTTAATTAATGTCACCTGTTTCTGAGCTGCCAGTGCTGAGGGTGCTACTGGTCGCTACGGGTGTGGCTGAGGTCCTGCTCCTGGAGCTGGGCGCTGAGGCCTGGCCAAAAGAGGAAGTCAAGTCCAGTCAGGCAATTGGGCAGGCGGCATCCACAGAAGCCTCCACGGGGAGAAACCATGGACTTGTTTAATGTGTATTTGCTTTGCTTCTGTTGGTAATTCATTTTTGTACTACGTTTGTCGTTTTTTTCTTTTCCACTAAGAGATCAAGTTTTGTTTAGTCCTCTCAGTAGTCTTTGTTATATGTTGTCAGCTCCCCCCATGTTTCTCAGATGGTCTGATCAGCCTCTATATATGTACCCCCATTGTGTCTTTGGGTAGGTCAGTTTGTTTCTGTTACTTGGTCTGTTCAGCTGGATAAGATACAGAGTTACGTTTGTTGCCTGAGTTAATTACATTCTGTTAAACTCTATGTTAAACTCTGTTAAACTTTATGTACCCAGTTTGTAAATCATTTACATGTTTTTGAGAAAGTTGAAACTTTCATTTTTTTATACATTTTGTGTTGTCCTCCTTGGCCGCTCGATCCCTCACACCGCCATATTGGCTGGAGTTAACCCTGGCAAACTTGGACATTCCAAATATGGGGAATAGGATTAAGCTGTTTTTTCCTCTGTTGTTTTTCCCCACGCCCACGGTTTATGCTGCTCCAGCGGCCAGTCCCTCCATGCTAACGGCTAACCACTTTAGTAAAAATATCCAGCAAGGCAATGCAGTACTGAAATAATATTTACATCACAAGTCTTTATTGGTAAGTAATTGGTGTTGGGTGCAATTGACTTTTAGAAAAAAATAAATACTTATTTTCTTGTATTTTAGTATGACTGTGGTGCAGGGGAGAGAGGCTGCTCAGGACAGGGATGGGTGGAGAGAGTTTGTGTATGAATGAATGGATGGGTGTGGTAGAGGTCTGGTCTTGGGATGAAGCGGCAAGGGGAAACCAGCCTTGGCTGAGGCCCTGCTGTGGAGGTGCCCACACTGGGCTGTGCAGCTGACCCTGGTGCAGTGTGGTGTGGCTCAGACCAGGCCTTAGACCAGTCACACGCACGCACACACACACCAACACACACACACTGAAGGAGGTGGGTTTGGGGAAGAGAAGGAGGGAGGTAAGAATGTGTGCCCTGTCTAGGCTACCCCACCATGGTGGGACACAGCCTGGGTATATGTGTAGATAAATTTTAGTATGAACTAACTTACAACAAGTTAGAATATGTTGTTTCTGTGTTCCTAATATCATATATCATTATATAATATCTTATCATAGCCTTTATATACATATTTTTAAACAATACATCATAATAGTAGATAAATGTAAAAAAAAGTAATTTTTTTTCTCTCATGTTAAATAAAACTGTTGGAATAAAATCATATATGATGTTGTGATTACAAAGTGAGGAGTTTTTCTTTTTTAACCTTCAGTTGAGTTAAACATATTTTCATTAACCTCTTAAGGCTCTGGCTAATATTTGAGTTAACCCGCTACACTCAGTCACAAGGCCCTGGTTAAGCAGAATGAACTACTGTGGTAATAGAGCCATGTGATGTTCACGCATGTTAATGCTGCCTAAAGAGGTTAAATATGGCTGACTCTTCTGCTGATAATACAAAGAAAAGTAAATTATGTAGTGTTTTTTCAAAGACAAACATATTTTTTTAAGATATTTTCTAAAAATATATTCACATTTCTATCTTGAGCATAAACAAGACTAATTATTTTCCATTAAAGATATTTTCCTTAAGATGTGAATGTTGGATTGTCTTGGTTTATGAGCCCACTCACCATGACAAGACGCGGGGCTAAAGAGGAACATTATTAGAGCTAAACAATGTTAGCCGTGGTGCCACATGCTCTTGGAACACCAGCGTCCTCTGCCTTGCGAATATTGATCCAGGCTTTTTTTTTTTAAACAGCTCTATTCCAATATAATAAATACTTGATTTCATATAATTTTGGCTGGGCACAAAATAATGTATTCTCCATGATCAATTTGTCACCTTGGTACCTTGGTAAGGCACACAGTGCGAGTGCCTCACCTTGTGTATTTCCAATGTGTACATCCACTAAAAATACACACACAAAAAATACGGATGTAAAAATACACCAAAAAAAAAAAACGGATTCAAAAATACACATTAAAAAATACGGATACAATCAGATAGTTGGTGGGGAATAAGCAAATGAAGTAACTAAAAATAAAGCATCTTTTGTGACAAAAGAAAGACCGAAACTGTAAAGCAGAGTGGCAGTGCCTTTCCTGCTGCTTTCTCATGTATTTGAACTGGAAATTCTTAAATTTGCTACCTTTTTCCAAAGAAATGAAACCCCACACAAATAAAAGTAATCAAAGAAAAGCCATGTCTAAAAATTAATATTTGATTTTATTAAGTATTTTTTAGGCACAGCCTCACCTGCCTCCACGTCACTGGTAGTGACGTATGGATGGCGTGAAATTCACTGAAGTCCCAAGCTTTTGAAAAATTCATGCAGGGAAAAAAATAATATGGTTTTTCATGCTTTTTCAATAATTTTTAATTGATTAAATCATTGTGTGCATAGGCATGTCTGTGTATGTGTGTTTGGTGGGAGGGGTTACATTTTTGTAAGGTCGCTATGTCACTTCAGCCAGGCCTTTTAAAGCAAGTAAATAAGGAGCATAGGGATTTCCACTTCAGACTGCGGCTTTGAAGGGATCTAACGGGGATCTGATAATCACCAGAGGGATTGTGTGCGAGTGTCTTTGCCTGATCTCTGGTGTTACAGAGAAGGTAAAAGGGGATACTCCAGGGGAATCACACCTAATATTGAAGCAGAAATTACACACATGCATGACAACACAACATTAACATGTGCCTTTATGGAGAACTGCTTCCATCGAAAATCTTTCAAATAACCTGGAAAATCTACATAGTAAATATCTTAAATAAACCTATGCATATAAAATTTTCCATTACTGGGCAAAAATGGAAACAATTTATTAAATGAAAACCACTACTGAGTCAAAGTAATGACACAAACATTAAATAAATAGCTAAAGAAAAATCATATCAAGCCTAACTGCACAGTAAACAAATAAACTGTTGGTGATAGAACATGATTGTGAAAAAATTACATTTCATCTAAATTTATTGAAGTTTTGCCCTGATTCCAGAACCCTTTGGAGAGAAGTTACAAGTGTTATTACTCATCTCAGATGCACAATTTTCCCTCCAGATTTGTTGATAATAAACATTTTTTTAAGGGGAAAAAAAGGACAAAATGCACGTGTGAGAAAGAAGACCTTTAATTTGGAGAGCACAGAAAATATGTTTATGTATTGTAAATAATCATAAAAAAGGAACACACACACAAACACACTTGCACTGAAACGTCCACATATCCAGGGTTGCATGTACATGCTCTATAAGCACACACAAAAACACACGGTGTCTTACTTGCCAAGGGGCAATAACCTCCCATGAAGCATTGTGGTTTGGATCACAAATATTGACAGCTTTCACATTAGACCTATTGAAATGCATTGTTGTTGCGCTGACAACTTGCACAAACACACACCAACTTACACAACCAATCAATCCAACACCACAATCAAATTCTTTCCACCTGCTTAAACGGAGAAAAACAGTCACGCAGTTCTCGTGACTTGTCAGTGACATCAATCTGACCCTCAGCCTTGACCTTTGACATTTTGAAAAAATGGTCAACAGTTCAAAAAGAGAGAAAGGACACAAAAAAAGAGTGATGCAGAGACAAGGTGAATCGATAAACATTCAGTGCAGACTGGAAAATGATCCGTTCACAAACTGCAAATGAGATTTTGGATGCATTTAAATAATGTATATACTAATGTTATGGCTCAGTTTAAATCTTTATTATAATCTCTTGAAAAAATTATGTAGAACTAAAAATTGCAAACAAGATTTTATTTTAACGGAAAGTTAAACTAAATTACTCTATTTGAGCTGCTGTGCAGTCAATATGGAATAAAATGGACCAAAAATAGTTTTTTCTTAATACTAACTATATATTTTTTGCATCATATCCTATCTTGTTCTTCAAATTTCTTGCTGTTATTGCCGTTTCTATCACAACTTCTAAATATGACACAGTGGAGTTAGACTGCATTGTTGGCCTAAGTCACTGTTCACTCATGGAAAATTGTTTATTTTTACTACAGAAATAAAAGTATCTGATCCTTAACTCCTTAGATTAACTTATTTTTTTTAAATTCAACCATATTGTGGGTAAAACATTCTGAACCACATTGTTTTATTTTGTACTTGAGAACAGGAGAAGGAATGATCTTTTGACAACCTTTAGGCCATCCAACAAGGAATCATCTATAAAAGTCAGACTTTTTTGTCCCACCTATTTGCTCATTTTAGTAAAAAAACAATCCCCATACCCATAGAGCTGATTTACTAGTTTAAGACTATCAGAACACAAACGGATGACATCACTAAACCAGTTAACATGGAACCACACTCAATATAAACAAACTTAGATTTTCTAAATAAACGAGGGGAAATAAACCGTCACTGAAAATGTTTTGAAAAAAAGTAACAGTAATAACAAAACTAAAAAAGGTCTGGACGATTAATATAAAATTTGACATACACACATTGGGGAGGGCTGTCTTACAGTGATCCTGGTGGTCCTATATGGATCTGGAGTCCCCTCCGCTGCCTCTTTTCTATTGGGTTTTAGCAGTTCCTAGAGGGTCGTGGGGTAACCAGCAAAAGTTCTTCAAAAATAATCATTTGAAAAGGCTCCAAGGAGAAAAAACAAAAGAAAAAAAAATATTATTTCTAAATATCCCCAACTTCTGCTTCTGTCTCTGTAACACTGGTGAGCTTCCTATATGTATTTTTGTGCTAATGGGTGGCAGTGGCTCAGGCGTTTGAGCAGGTCGGTGGCGGTGCGATTCCCGCTCCCCCCCAGTCAACTGTCGTTGTGTCCTTGGGCAAGACACTTCACCCTCCCTCCCTCCCTCCAGCGTGGCTCCACTGGTGCATGAATGTCCCAGTGATGGTCAGAGGGACCGTAGGCGCGAACTGGCAGCCACGCCTCTGTCATCACCAAGCATGAATGAAGAGTGAATGAATGATGGGATAGAAACATTGTAAGAGCTTTGAGCATCTGGAGAAGCGCAGACAAATCCAATCCATTATTATTATTATTAATCTTTTCTATCCAACTTTTCTTTAAAGTAAAATACAAAAACAACTTTAGATTACGTTGGAGAAAAATCGCATTTACAAAATGAACAAAATTTGACTGTGCTTTTAAAATAGTTAGATTTGTAACTATGATGAAAGACCCACACTAACAACAGAGTGCTGTTAGTATAAGGTTTCACTTGATTATCTCTGCCTGTAAGTACAAGCCCAGATTGAATCTGCCCGCCCTCTGTCATCCCTACCATTGAACTGTTTGTGTTCAGGAGAAAGTGAGGTGCTGCTAATGAATGGCCAATCTATCTAGAGTAAATTTTCTCATCAGAGCGTTCCCCATGATTCCCAGTCCCCTGTTAGAAAAAAAGAAAAAGAAAAACAGAGTGGCAGTTAACTCTGAAGATTGATAAGACAAGATGAAGAGTTTTTCATGCAAACAAGCAGTCATTTTGTGCTTGAATCATTTACTCGTAAGAGTTATTTGGATTTACTAGCAGGTAGTTGTGTCTGAAGCTGGAACTAAGATAATTTTTAAAAATGTAAAAAAAGAAAAAATATATTCTTAGAAATCAGAAATATAGCAAAACGTCAATAATGGACTGTATACAAGGACAACTTTTTTGTTGGGATTTGACAATTTCCAGTGTCCTAAAGCTTTACCACCAATTTTAAGCAATGTAAAAACCCTAGTTTTGACTTATTTTACTAAATTATATGCTGCAAAAACGTTATGAAAAAAAGTCCAAGTATTTTAAAGTAAAACTTTCATACAAACAACTTTCTGACAGGTTGACAACAGCCATGGAATGACTACTTTTTGTTATTTCACAAAAAAGATGATTTTGATGTACATCAATTTACAACATTTTTAGTGTCAGTAGATAAAACGATGTAGAGGTTTTTCAGTTATAGTTTACACAACACAACAAAAAGTAGAAATAACTACCAGTACCCTTTTTTAAAATTTGATTCACTGTCATGTAGTTGAAGTACCGGCAGTTGTATTACTTAATCAATGTGATTTCAAATATGTTATTGAAATACATATGCTGTATGTATGTATGTATGTATGTATGTATGTATGTATGTATGTATGTATGTATGTATGTAGATAAATTAAATCTCAGACTTAAATGTCAATTACATTTAGCAGAGCCTTTGTTATTATGTTTTCATCACTTTTATTTTGGCATTTGGTATGCGCCCTGTGTGTCAACAACACAAGTCAACCCACCTACTGGGAGCCATCAGACCAAAGGACCAGCCTGAGGCATCCGGGAGCTATGATAGAAAAGAATATGTTGAATGGGGGAGGAATACAATGTGGTACTGGGAAAGGTTGAGGAAATACAAAAGAGATGCAAAAAATAAATTCAATAAATGTCTAAAGATCTAAATTCACACAGATTATAATGTACCTTTTGGGTACCCTAGCTAATAGCTACATTTACATCTGGTATCGTTGTATGCTGTTAGTGAGTTTTATTTATGAACATAAGTATACGAATGGGAGACGTGAGGTTTGGAGACTTGAAGTCTGTTTTCAAACCCCTGAATAAATATCGTATAGCCAAAATCCCAAAAACCTGTGATGCTTTCTAGGACATAGTTTGTGCAGAGCGGCAGTATTTCCTTTCAGAAACTCTCTTCTGTGTCATGGGCAGGACTGAGTGAGCCTCCCTTCACTTCCCATTATCCCTTTATTCACACGCTCTCCCGCTAGCTTATAGTTACTTACACCCCCAACCTAGCATAACTGGTGCAACAAAAATGACGAGCAATATTGGAGCTATCCAGTCATTCAGTTTCAAGCCAGATGTCAGCTTTGATGAGGAAAGAAAGTTGTTCATGGATCTATTTGTCTGCAAGTGGATGCATCAGAATGGAGCAGAGCAGAGAGCGCATGACCTGCCGATTGCAGCTTCAACACCACAGCCTCAAGCTTTTTACAACTTTATTTTATCTGCTTAGGATTCACAGGGATTTGAATAAAGAAATACTCAAAAACACAATTTTCATCTTAGTTTTCTTAATATATATGTCCTCCATCATGAGAAAAATGCCACAAGAACATGTTAAAGGGCCTGGCCTATGTCCTGGTTTTCTTAAGTATTTTAGAACAAGCTATTTCCATATACATGAGAATATACCTTTTTATATATATACTTTTTTTTTTTTTATTAAATATGAGTAATTTTGGGAACTCATTTTCCAACCCAGAAGTAAGACGATTTAATATCTGAGGCACCGCCTTTTGCTCCTTGTTGGTGCTGCCCATTTTATGGCATCAACCTAGAGCCAGTCTCGGCAGCATGTCTGCATTTTTCCCACGAAAACCAACAACATTGGAACTTTTGCAAAGATGGATGTGCATTTGTGCATAAAATAAAAACATCTTGCATTTCACCACTCCACAGAGAAAGTGGGTGTGTCTCTTCCTGGAAGGAGCTGTTCCTCACTTTCATACGTTTGAATGTGAGAACCCACTGGTTTTCATTAACTGGTAATGCTCAGAAATGCGTGAATGGATCAAGATAGCCCTTTGGGATGTTTTTTTGCGAGGAATTACATTATAAGACACAAGCCCATAATGGAGAAATCTAAACGTACTGATGTCAACACAATATTTTTTTTGAAAGGTAAAGTAGACCTGGTGGTGCTCGTTGTAGCTCAGACAGTACAAGGTGGTTACTATAAAATCACAAGAAAGTCTCTAATAAACTAAAATGGCATATACTTATTTAGCGCTTTTCTACTTTCTTCAAGGCCCAAAGCGCTTTACAGTCACAGACCCATTCACCCAGTCACACACACATTCACACACTGATGGCAGCTCCGCTGGCAAACACTGGCGCCAACCTCCCACCAGAGGCAAGGTGGGGTTCAGTGTCTTGCCCAAGGACACTTCAACACACTGGCGTGCAAACAAGAATCGAACCTGCAATATGGGTCGACCACCCTACCGCTGCACCATCTAAACATCACAGATAAAGAGTCACTAAATACAAGCAGTTATCTGATATGGTTTTCAATTAGCTATAAATATTATCAAAAAAATGGCAACTTGGACAAAATTTATTGCAGGCCAGATGACTACATTAAGAAAGCCCCAAAACACCCAAGGACTACACATCTATGGGATTTATTTGTTTGAATTTAAGATTTTTTAAAAACATCTTCTCTTTTACACATATGTAGATACATAAAGTAACAGATCATATGGGAGAGGTACACACCCCTTTGTATTTACTTTAACAGGCAATGTTCAGTTCAGCTCAGTCAGTAAATGGAAACAAAGAGCCTTATAAACATACATCCCAGAGTGAGGCCATTAGGGGCTGCTTAGGTGAACTAATATGGTTGTTATGGCAGTGATTAGCACATACTCAGCCAGCAAGAGGATGACAAATAGCACCTGAGACAGAGCGTGATTATAAGCGTGCATTTCTATGTGTAGAGACAGTATCAGGACTGAGTGTGATGGATGATGCCTAGAGCACAGTCAGAGCTGGCTCATAATTAGACCTTAATGACATCAGTTGGTTTTCCTGGTGGGCATGTCACAACGAATGTGGCAGAGTTGTTAAAAAGGAACTCCTTGCCATCTTGTATTTGTGTCCACTATTTTCTCTGCAGGCTGCCGTCTTGGGACAAAATTCCTTAGTCTTTATGTTAAAACAAATACACAAACACAGAAATAATGAATGCCAGTCTAGTAAAAATAGATCTGTGACACTAATAAATTACATTTTCTTTCAATTGAATTTTTGTAATTCAATTAAAAAAATTACAATTTTGTTTGCCCAAAATGATGCATTAATAAACATTTCAAAGTCTCATAAAACTGACTTTTTCATGTTAAGTTGTATGTATTCCACAGGTCTAGCGACTGCCAACTGAGCTCTCTGTGTGACTGTGATCTGAGGTAATTATTAAGAAAGGTTACACTGTATAAAGGTAAGGTAACAGAGTGGAAGGTAGTATTGTGTACCAGAGGTGGCTCAGGTGATGTGAAACTGGTGTGAGTTTCGCCTGTCTGACCATGTACCTGAGAGGCAAGTGAAAGTCAATCTGCATGTGTGTCTCTACATTTGTAAGTAATGAGGGAACAAGCATTAAATTATCTCTGTTGTTATCTTTAAAACAAAGAAAGTAAATAAGAATAGATAATTCATACGTTTTACAAAAAGTACAAGTGAGATTAAATATTTGCCTAAAAACAAAACATTGAATTTAAAAAAATTAGTATGGCAGAACACAAAATTATGCCAAGATTCTCTATATTTAGAGTTTGCACAGCTAAAATACAACCTCTTCATTCAACTGTATTCTGCAAATTGTTACAGTTTTGTCCATTAAGTTTCACCTTTATGTAAGTGAATTGAAATAAACCAATAACTTTAAGCAAATTTCTTAGCAATATCACAATAATTAGGTTGATAATTGCACAGACAAAAATGCAAATGTCCACAAATGACAAGTCAAGGTGTTTAATTCAAAAGCCTGTTCTCAGAGTGCAGTCATAACTGTGGGTAAAACTAGCAAAAACACTTTCAATAATATTGATTCTTTGTAAGCAAGTTGATCTGACATGTGGAACAGATTACTGAGTGTTCATCAAGACCAAAGAGGTATTACTTAAATAAATACTTTTCAAAAAGCAGTAAGGATACATCCGTCACAGTGACACAACTAGCAGTGATAGAATTTGTGTGAGAAAGTGATACTGAGTGGGGGGGGGGAGTACAGTGTTGTCTCCTTCCATCCACACACAAACCTGTGGAGGATCAACATCTAGTGCTGAGTGTCTGGCTCTTGAATTAGTTATCAGAGATCACATTGCCAGTCTAGTCGTTACACCGTCAGGTCAGACAGGTCAAATACCTGTTCAGATGACACACTGATCTGTTAGCCACTGTGATAAGTTAGTGGTATTTTACAGCAGCTGACCAGCAAAGTCCATACTCTGCTCTGACTTTTTGACGTTATTTTTTTTCTTCAATCTTTACTAAAAATCCTAAAACGTAAACAGCACCACTGCTAAGTTGTAGTAAATATATTACTGCCTTGCAGCATCAATTTAATTATCTAAAAAGTAACATGTATTTATGATGACAGCAATCAATGGAGGCTTTATTTGCTTGAGTCAAGATTATTAAAATAATTCATTTCAGTCAGGTAAATTAATTTACAATTGAAGAATTGGCTTTATCCGTGATTGTTAACATGATGGTATGATGAGTTGGATAGTATTATTGTGAAGGTGAGCTTAACCTGTAGAGTGTGGTACTTTTAGGTTTTATTAATGATAGTGTATATTTCTGGAACAACACTCCAAAATAAAAATGTGTTTTTGGAGTAGAAGTTAGAATGAAATCGGTCACTTATACCTAGAGTGTGAACATAAGTTAATATGTAATTATACGTTTTTGAGAAAAAGCAACAAAAAAAACAATTTATATATCCTTTAGAAGATATTTCTAAAGTTTATGCAACATGTTACGGAGTAAAAGAACTACTTTCTATTAACTGAGACTCACTGTATGTGAATATTTCAGAGACGACAGAAATCAATGCATTGGGCTTCAAGATATTAAATACCCACCCCAATAAAAATCCTGTTTTCAGTGTTTTTAACATGTTCTTGTAGCATTTTTCTGATAGAGGAGATATATAAGGAAAATTGAGCTTCAAATTGCATTTCTGAGTATTTCTTTATTTAAATCGTCAGGAATCAGGAGCAGATGAAAAATACTAATGAAAAGCTTTTAGATTTACTGTATGACCTACAATGGTAAGCCACAAGCTCCCTGCTCCGTTCCATTCCGATGCATCCACTTGAAGACGACTAGATCCATATGGGACTTTATTTTCCTCTTCTGAGTTGGCATCTGGCTCAAAACTGTACGGCTGGATAGCTCCAACATTGCTCGCCATTTTGTTGCACCACTACTGTTAGAATGGGTTTGTGAGGGGCAGTAAGCTAGCAGGAGAGACTGTAAACAAAGGGATGTTGGAAAATGATGGGGGCAGGTTCACTCTGTGTCAACAGTACTGCCCACAACTCAGACATATTTCTAATAGGTTCCTGCCGCTCTGCAGAAACTATGTTCTAGAAAGTGAAACTGTATTTTGATTTTGGATAAAAACAGCAGAATTATAATTCAAAAGACCACTGGGAACGCTTTTTCATTGGATCAAAGGTGATTGAAGTGGGACGTTAGTATACTGAATAAAAAAGGGTTTACTGTTGTGTACAAAAAAGCTACATTTTGATCAACAACTTTACATCAAGCTTAATAAAAAATACCAGAACTGACTTAAATGTAATTCGATTTTTTGATTGGCTTTGATGTTTATCAGTAAAAAGTGAACTTAGAAACTCCCAATACTGTAAAAAATTTAAGTAATGTTTAATTGAAGTTCAGTTTAACTTTCATGTTTAAATATCATACATTTCTCAAAATCTATCATCTGCTTTACACTTGGTTCCCATTGAGAAGTTTATAGTCTAGTAAAGTAATGTTTTCTGTCAACACCTTTAAGAGAATCAGGCAACCAATCATGCTGTCGTCCGCAATGTGGCTCCACAAGCACAGACAGTATTTGTGACACTGCTAAGTTTGCGAGAAAGTGTGTGTAACCCTTTTAAGCTCAAATACAAACACACACCCAGTAATTAATTTGGTAGCCTTTGATTGCCAGGGTTGTTTACTGGTTGCAGATGTGAGATCAGGGATGTCACCTGCCAGATTGACTCCACTAAGTTCCTTTGCAATGTTGCAAAAGACAAAAAAGAGGGATTTTTTTTCCTTTTTAATATGCACAAAATCAACAAGATGTTTTTAAGAAAAGGCAAAAGAAAACAGAAAATGAAAAAGTAAAAATGGTGTCTCCTTGGCTGCTTAAACATCTTACAGTCACAAACGCAGATAGAGGCTGAGTGACAGGGCCTTATTACAGGTGCAAATTGAGGCTGTGAGGTGTATGTGTTGTTCATTAAACTAGGGTGAATCTCTATTGGGTTTCATTAAGGAGCCTGACCACACCAGCTAAATGGTTAATTTAGACAGCTCTGCTTCTTCACTGACCACCCCCCCCCCCATGTCTATTTGTTTTCACACAAGTACACAAATGAATACACTCAAATAAACCTACCCCCCCCCCATCCCTCGTACTCCAAAACAAACAGAGACAAACCAAATTCTTATTTATTAAGCAAAGGTGACAGGTACTGAATAAGTTGTTTTCTGGTACAGTGTGCATGCGCATGGCTCCATCTAAGAATCTTACAGAATGTGTGTGTCCCTTTGCGTGTTTCTGTTTAATGATGCCAGGATATGAGAGTGTGTGTGTGTAACCTGTGCATGCCTGTATTTGTTTGAGTGCACCACATATGAACCTGGAGAATTTTCTCTATATAGAGTCTGTGTGGGTTTGAGAGTGTGGGTGTTTTTACAAAAGAGGACAATTGGAGCTTGTGGTTATGAGTTAAGTCTAATTTCCAGGAGGCTTGTCCAAAGTAAGCAGAGCTGACACTGTGTTGGTCCAACCAGTTATCTGTCACTAGGAATTAGACACTAACACACACCAGAAGATATGAGCCGGCCTGGATACACACACACAGTTTTACTGTCTTTGCCCGACATTCATCCACATACAGATTTTATAAAAAGTCAGAAATGCTGCATATAAAATCAGGGTTTTTACCTAATGAAATGGTTAGTTGAAATCTGGCTCATGAATGTTGCTCTGGTCTACTCCAAAATGCATTTGAGATGCTTAAAAAACTGGATCTTGGAGTTTTTACTTCAATTGATCTGATTCCATTTCCATAGAATGTGGACATAAATCTACATAAAATGTTTAAAATATTTTCATTAATCTTTTAAAATTGCATCCAGTGTTTACTTTCTTTCAACTAACAAAAGTCTTCATGCAACGTTTATGGAGTTAACATAATCCCTGCAGATTCGGAAGCAGAGGAAACCGGGTTTGCGCTGATATCCAAAACTTTACACTAGTGAGGTGTTTTCCACAATCAACGTATATCAGCTGATTCACAATCAACGTATATCAGAGAAAAGTATCTTAAAACTGCTTAGAATAGCTTTTCTCTGCGACAGAATCGGCGGATTCAGGTTGATTGTGTGAACAGTCAATGAGTTACGTCAAATAGTGTGTGTTATTTAGGTGTTACTGGTGACAGCTTGATGGAATAAGTAAAAAAGCCATTAAAAAATGTGAACAGCAGTGCTCAATGAAAATACATGTGAAAGTGTGTAAACATGCCAAGCAGCTGTTGCATTAAAAGACAATGCCAAATATTATCCGCTACATAACGTGTTTCACAAATTTCAAGTATTGTGTGGAAACAGACATTTGTCATTTTATTTTAGTAAAAGTAGGGTTAAAACTGTAGCAACATTGTTGGTTCTTTTTTATTCACTAAAGCTAAATCCATCTTTTTCCTGTAACTTATAACCCTTGTGCTATCCTAGGCACTTTAACGTTGGGAGTTGGGTCATCTAGACCCACTAGACAGTGCGCTGAACCTTTTTTCTTTTCTTCTATCCACCTTTGTCATGGTAGGGAGAACACGTCAATGTAAGGGTGGGGTCATCTAAGATAGCACAAGGGTTAAAAGAATGCACCGCAGAAAATTTTATTCCTTACAGAAGCAATACACACTACCACAAATAAGCCGATCTGCTTATTTTAAAAGTTTAAAAAAAAAGAAAAAAATTCAAACTTATTGGAATTTTTTTTCTATAAACTCTCACATCCCGACTTAATTTACAGTGTGTATATTTGTTGTAGAAAACTGCCAACATGATGCAAACAACATAAAAAAATGATGTTCTCCTAAGTGCAGAGCTCATAGTCAAATGCACCACAGAGCTCATTTAACATATGTGAAGGGAAACGTGTTGAGTGTTTACAAGTGTCCAGTTGGGCACCAGAAAATATAGCTTGTCTTCACATCCTTCTCATCCATCTCATTATTCAAGTTCTGCCTCTATATCTTTTACTGTTTCATCCCCACATGGGAGCCTTTTATTTTGTAAGAACGATGGCTGATAAAGTGTTCAAGAGTATGGTATTACAGATGGGATCTTGGTAACTGTCTGATCTTGGTCTCCCATTATTCCAGTTCAGTCACTCTGCCTCTTCAAGTGGCCTTACAGCACTTTTAGCCAAGCCTCAATCAAATAATATCAATTGTGTGCTCTGAGGGGCCCTTCTGTCACTCTTTCAAGCTTTGAACAAGCAGCACCATGCACACAAACCACCACTGACAGAGAAGATAAAATTACATCTACTGGAATAGCTTTTATATGAGCTGAACCCATCTGTCATGGCGAAATTGAAAATCTGCAATAGAATAATAAAGATAGCTGAAAAACTAAGTGGCAGCAGCATTAACACTAAAGAATTCATATTTTATGTAAAACAGCAGAGATTGCATGATAACATAAAACCGTTTTGTTCTGGGACTTTCATCTTGAAAATAGTCAAAATTACAGGTCTTTAGACGGACAGAGAAATACATTTTTTAACATTTATATTTTTTCCATCTCACATTCACCAATGTGTTTAAATTCTTCATACCTTCTTGTGCTGCATGCACATTTGTTAGTACAATAAGTTAAATTCTTGTAATATTGTTTTTATACCACATGTCTGTAAAGCTTAGCTAGGACAGCAGTAGTATCTGAAACAGGAATAAAACCTAGAAGTATTGCACACATTTTCCTTTCAAACAAGACACTGCTTTTGATTTCTGAATCAAAGTAGATTGTATTTGTCTGAGGCTTCTCAGCAGCGTGTGTGTGCGCGCGTCCACACACATGTATTCCCAAGGCCTGAACAGGCTATCAAGCAGCTATCCATCCTTTGTAACGATCAATATTTATGAATCCCTGAGGACCTGTGGTATGAGGCATATAAACAAGCAATGGAAGAGAGCAGGAAAGACACCAAACAAACCCACAATAACAGCACTATATTAAAGTGCACATGCAATCACAGAAATAGTGAGGGCACTAGGAGACATGGAAAGGGTAAGAGTCTGGCAGATTGTCAATATTTTTTAGAAAAGTTCATAATTACATAAAGATTCTTGTAATTAGCTTTCAGGAATGATAGTCTGTATGATTTACTCAAAGGCTCTGTTAAATTAGGCAAAGCCTGAACCTTGATCCAAATTGCTAACTCAAAACAAAACAGAAGGTGGACTTTAAACTTTTTTGAATACAATACTTATTTTCTCCATGTGTTTGCTTGACTATTGACAACAATAAAGACCCACTCCGATGAAAATGGTGTTTTTGGTGTTTGTAACATTCTCTAATTCTTCTCATGATTAAGGACATATACAAAGAAAATTAATCTTAAAAATCACATTTCTGAAACTTTCTTTATTAAAATAGTTCTGAATCAGGAGCAGACAAGAATATACCCTTGGAAAAAGCCTGTAGTTGTAGTGTAGAAGCTATGAAAAGCAGGCCACAAGCTCCCTGCATTTTTGTTGCTGGGTTGTTAGGTAGGGGTTGTGAGGGGCTGTAAACTAGTGGGAGCACGTATGAATAGATGGATGACGGGAAGAGGGGAAAAGGCTTATGCCACACCAACAGTCCCACCCATAACATTGGGGCAAATTTCTAATGAACTACTGCTGCTCTGCGGAAACTATGTCCTACAACAGTGTTTTCAACCATTTCTGAGCCATGGTACACTTTTTTCTCTGCAAAGGTCCTGCAGCACACCAGGAAACAAAATATTTAACCATGGTTCTGTCTTGGATGACCCCACCCTTACTTTGACGTGTTCTCCCTACCATGACAAAAGTGGATAAAGGTGGAAAGATTTCATGTAATCCATGGACACCAGTGAAGATCACAAATCATTGAAGAAAAAAGGTTTAGGGCACTGTCTAGTGGGTCTAGATGACCCAACTCCCAACGTTAAAGTGCCTAGGATAGCACAAGGGTTAAAAAAAGAGGGAATTTAAATTATTTATGTACAATTCCTCCATGATCTTATGCACATAAGTAATAATGTAATAATTGAGGCACAAAAAACTATAAGTTGCAGCTGTTTTGCCTAAAAGTTGCGATAGTTTTCAATAATACATTTCAACTAAACTAATTGAAAACTTGCCCAGGTAGTTGCTTTTCCCTCCAGTTTATTAAAGTGCAGCGTCATGTAAACCACACAAAAAAACAAATAAAATGAAATTTTTTATAAATGGGAGCAACTGTACCTTTTGGACAAATATATAATCACAGCATATTTGATACATTTTAGACAAAAAGTTCAATTGTAACTACTCAAAACAGTGAACTCAGTAAAGTTTTATTCATTTTTCTTTTCTCTAAATTAAAAATGTAACTTTAAAAAAAATGTCCCTGCCTTCGCCCACAAGTGGCCAGGATAGGCTCCGGCAGCCCCGACCCCCGAAAGGGAGAAAACGGAATAGAAAATGAAATCTAGTCATTTCCCCTGGCACACCTGACCAACTCTCACGAAACACTAGTGTGCCGAGGCACACTGGTTAAAAAACACTAGAAAACAACACAGGTTCTTTGTTTTTGGCTACAAAAAAAAATCCTAATAATAATTAAAAGACCGTTGGGAATATAAATTTGCAATAGATCAAAAGATGATTGGAGTGGGACTTAAACAGATAGAAATATCACTGTCATAAATGCTGTGTCCTGCTAATGAAAATGTACACTTCAATTGATTATCATATGTACGCTGTGTTTTTTTTGGCTGTTTATAACTTTACTTGGTGTTTAAGTGAATTGCAGTAAGTTTTTATGCAACAATTTAACAATTCAGAGGCCGTAAGAATGTACAGCAAACATAAGAATAACAAAAATAAGAAAAAAATGTTTATGCAAGAATCAAGAAACATTAATTTTTCTTACTTAAGCCCTTATGTCATACTTTATTTACATTCTAATTTCTCACTCTTTAGTAATTAAAGTACTTTATTTAGTAAACACATGTGCTCATGCTCCTATATTTCAAGTTGAAAACATTTCCTCTTATTGTCTTTACTATCAATTATTTTTGTTTAGGGTATTCATTAATAATAAATAGATTACACCACTGCAACCTTCTTTGTGGGGGGTAGGGGAGCAATATTGCTGTGCTAATGAAATCCATTGTTTTAGAATTTTTAGCAGGAACTGTATCATCTTATCAAAGTAAAATGAGGTGACACTATACATTTTATTGCGAGCCAGAAATCTAAGTAGGTGAAACTATAGTATGTAATTAAGTTATCATAATCAATGTGAGGGAAGTTGATAACATGGAAATTAGCATCAGTGAATCAAGGACAACAGTAAGCAAAAAAACGCAGCAACAGAGAGTTTGTAACAATTTACCCACACATACGAAAATAACCATTTAAAGAAACGTGCACACATCAGTGTACCCAGATATCAATGTGTGTGTAGACGCAAACCTACTCAGCTGATCCAGTCTGAATACACACTAATACTGCACACATCCGCACACAGTGGGCCTGTTTAATATCATTTACATAATGAGAGAGCAGCAACAGTAATAGCTTTTCCTTTCTCTTATTATCATAATTTCACCCTGGGCGCCAAATGACAGAAAAGGAGAGAGGGAGACAGGGAGAGACGGCGTTACAGCGAAAGTGTCTTGTCCTTGTTAACCTGAAACAACTCTTTGTCAAAGTCAAGGCCGACCACTCCTGCTTTCTTCTCTTGTCAATATCTGCTTGCATAGATTTCGCTTGGATACTGTGGTTGGATATAGCTATAATATTCTGCAAACAGAACATAAAAATTGCAATTGATTGATTATTATATTGTTTTTTTAATTTCTTGACTCAAGATCATTCCAGTCTTTTTTGTTAAATAAAGCATGCCAAGGAACTTAAATAACACACCAAAGCCACAAAACCGTTCAACAATTCAGACAATATCACTATAATGTTTTTCTTAAAACAACAAATGAAACATGACGTCTTTGATTGCATGAGTAAACATTAGTATAAGAAAAAAATGTACAGCAAAAAGTTGTTATTTGTAAGATTTATGCCTCTTGCTTAATTTAGAATTGGGGTCAGAAAATCTTAGAAAGTGGGTGAATATATGATCAAATGTATGTGGCCACCATGTTTTTTATGTGCTGTTCACTGCCAAATGTATTCCTGTCCATTTTACTTCATTCCACCTTTCTTTGATGCTACTCTACACCAAAAAGCCACAACAACCTCAAACAGGTATAGTACATTTTTAAATCAATGTGTTAGTGTCTATGAACTCCGATAAGGCCTGAGGGAAAAGTGGTGTCATGTTCTCCTGAAATCTAAAGAGTAAAAGACGTATTACAGAATGTCTGCAGAAAGTCATCGATTTCTGACAGGAATGAAATTAAAAATACAGCATTTCATCCGTAATAGAAGGATCGAGTGTTGCATCCTGACTTGGAAATAAGTATTAGACGGAAGAAGTGCACGGCTGGAAAGTACATTTTGGGTTCTATATGAGGTGCAGTCCTTCACTTCAATATGAGCATCTTTAGTTTCCTAAATCTGTTTTTCGTTTAGTATATCTGCATGTCTTCATTCCTCTGTTTTTCTTTACAATTTTACTTTTGTTTTGTTCATCTTTCTCTTTTTCAAAATCTTCCAGTTTTTTATCTTCTTTAAATCACTGGGCTGATTTTGCTGTAATATTTTTCTTTCTCCGTCCCTTTTGTCCATCATTCCAGCCTTATTTTTTCCCTTTGACTCCTGCCGTCTTCTTGGCCTGTAGCATTCCATGTGTTTCCTCTTCCCCTCCTCTCCTGCTCCGTATTGACAGAAGGGGGTATGCATTTTCCTAAAACATTGGCCGATGAATCATTGATGTTGGTGTTGAGGTTTCAGTGGTGTAGGGCCAGCCGGATGTAAATAAGTGAGGACGAGTCATAGGGTATAGGTAGCTGATATGCAGCCCTGTATCTGAAACATTAATGAGATATGCTTTGCAGCATGTGTATTTGTGTCTATGTACATGCTGGCACATTTTTGAAGGCTATTTAAGAGGGCCAGACATGACAGTTGTTTACAATATAAGTTACACACTGAAACACTTAGAAGGAAGGCAGGAACTCAGAAAAAATGAGAGGGAACTGATGGATGGTGGAAGACAAGAAAGAAAGAAATGTTAAGATAATATTACTAGAGTGGGAAGCAAAAATATTAGGCTGTAATGGCATAAATTACAAGAAAGACATGTCAGGAAAGTCAACGGATGTCTGCTTTTTTTTAACTACTATACCTTGGCAAAGAACTTATAGACACACTCTACAACCCTATCCAATGTCTTTATCTTAATGAGAAAGGGAGATTTTGATAAAGGCAAACAGGAGAGTGAATGTTTGGGGGCCTTAAACAGAAACTCATGGCCCTTTTGTACTGATATCACAGTTTACCAATGAACCACTTGTAATCTGGCTGTCAGGACTTTCTATCTATTTGTAAAAAGACCACCTTACAGAAATGTAATTAACCCTATAACAACGGACATGTCGCCAGCTACAACTGAATAACACATGCTCTTTGAAATGTCAAAACTCCTTCACCGTTTATGCAATCAATGTATATCAGATGATTCTGGCGGCGAGAAAAAGCTGCATTTCATAATAAATTTGCACCGATATGTAACACATTACTAACAGAGTAGTATTGCATTATCGTGCAGAGCCACTATTTTCTGCAACTGAACCAGCAAATTTACATTGGTTGCATAAGAAATTCACTACTGTAAAGTGTTGCGTATAGCTAAAGCTCTGGTATAAAAGGAGTAAAGGCAAGACATTCACATGAGATGGAGTGATGTATTAAAGCCAAAAATAGACATTAAAAACTTTGAGAGACATTAAGCTCTGTATATTTAAAGCAGCTGCATCTCTACAAGAGCTAGACTCACTTCATCGCCACAAACCAATGCCCTCTGTTTTATTGATTGGCTTTCTTTTAAAACAGTTGAAAATCTAAGAAAAGTGCCCTCATATGTGACTAATTTTCCTTACATTTCTGGGCATAATACACACAGTCACGCACACATGCACAGGCACACACAAAACCATCATGGTCAATCACTGTTCCACACCTTCACTTGAAGCACTTTTCCGGCCTCTTAGTCCCTTCCTCCATTCAAGGAGTACCATTAATACAGTCATTTAGTTCAGCGATACCACGCTGTGGTCAGAGCTTTTACATTATGTATCAGTTGAGGTCAGAGCACATTGAACTGTGCTGGTTTTGACTCTAACCACACATTGTAAAAAACATTATCCATTTACCACAGAGAAGAAAACAGGAGCTATTATTATTACATTGAAAATCTTAAGGCTAATATATGGAGATACAGAAAGATCTATGCAAGTAAATCGAAATTTGCGTTAAAATAAACTACATGCGTTAAAATGACCCTGAAGAGTTTTAAAAAATGTGTGACCAGCCATTATTCAAATGGGTTGATCAACCCTGAGCCATGGTATTGATAGATGCTACATCATCAATTAACTAATACTTAGTTTTGTGTTACTCTTTATTGCCAAAATAACCTCGGATCAAATGTGGCAGGCACGGATAACGTATTGTCCAGCAACTTCCATTTGCCTCCAAACACAAAAAGAAAATTGCAAACTGCTTTCTAGGAACTATTAATCAAAAATAGCATTAAACTCTGAAATACAAGTTAAAAAATATTTTCAGTTGGATCAGACTGCATTGGGCAAAATTATTCTGCAAAGCTTATTGTTCATTCATGAGATTTTGCTGCCCAAAAATCTGACACTGGTTACCCCTTCTTCAGCCTTTGGACAACTTTTGATAACTGATGACTGCAGACACAGTAGTTTTAAAGACGGTGTGACCTAATTGTCAAGACTTTACAATGCAGCTTTTTGCCAAATTTGCCCAAATTCTTGCATTTGCTTGTGTGTTTTTCAAAAAATACATAGGACCTGCAACATGAGTAATTTTCAGAGAGAGATGGGTAGCTCTACACTTATTAGAATATTTGTTAACCCAAGTTGCATGTGTAATACTAAAGGCTTTACAGTCATACCCTCAGCTTTACACCTAAGGCAGTATAGTACTTTACCATTAACTGCACTTCACTGTTTCATTAATGAGTAATAATGTCATGAGTACCTACAGTTTTCCCAGCATGTAAAGATAACGCCTATGTATGCATAAACACAAAAATACATTCAAAAAGCTCTTAACCACATAATAAAGCCCCATTATCTTGTAACCAGAAAAAACATCAGTGTCATGAGGTCAAAAACCAAACTCTCTGAAGCCCGTTAGGAATCTACCACAGGGCAGAGCACTTTAGACTGGTGCTTTAATGTTAACCACAGATACTGAAGCACTTTACCTACTTACCACAGATGGGGGTGTGTTTGTGTAAGCCTATAACTCGATATGTTCTTTAGTGGATGTATGAATAACTGAGCATGTTTGTGTAATTGTGTCTTTTAGTTTCAGGGATTGGTGTCAGCATGTGTGTGTGTGTTTGTGTCTTCTCATTAGAAGATTGCACTTTAATGAAAGGGAAAGTGATGAGGCTAAAAGTGACTGAGGTGCAGGAGGGTAAACTGAGGAAATAACAATACAGCGAAACCATACGAGTCACAAAAACATCTGTGGCATTCACTAATATAGAAAGACATTTTAAAAAAAGATAAAAACTTACATAAATATATAATAACTATTTAAGTACTGTATACGTTTTGATGATCTTTGCATGCGAGTTAAAAGAACTACTATGCGGAAAATCCTGTTTTAGGTGTTTTTAAAATGTTCTTTTGGCAGTTTTCCAATGATGGAGGACATCTAAATAGAACATTTAGCTCAAAATTACATTTCTGAGTATTTCTTTAAACAAAGTCATTGTAAATCAGATGCGGACGAAAAAATATCCAGTTTGAAAAAAATTGTACTTGTAATTTAAAAATACCCTGAAGCTCCCTGCTGCTCCTTTCTGTTCCATCCACTTGCAGCCAGGTAGTCTTTGATTTCCTTGTCTGAGCTGGAATCTAGCTCAAAACTGTACGGCTGGATTGCTCCAATATAGTCACCAATTTTGCTGCACCGGTTATATTAGATAGGGTTGTGAAGGGCTGTAAGCTAGAGGGTGAGAAAGTAAACAGATGCATGATGGGAGGTGGTGGACTTACTCCAGACCAATGATACCGGCCACAACTTAGAGGCATATTTTTAATGAGCTTCTGCTGCTTTGCAGAAACTATGTCCTAGAAAATGACAGATTTTTTTATTTTGGCTTTAGTAAACATGAACCTAATTAAAATAGCTTTCAAAATGGCTCAAAAGATGATCAGAGGGAGTCTTTAAGGCCCATGTTAGTTACACTTACGTGGAAAAGAAATTATGCATCCAGGGTAAAAGTATTTTTTTTAGAATTTGCTCACAAAGTGGCATCTTGCACTGTAATAATATGCTGAATCATCTGAAAACTAAACAGGAAGTAGAATGTGCCAGCATATATGACATGCAGAAAATAAGGGCAGCATTTGTTCACATGATGCCCAATGTTCATGACAGCCAATGTGCAACTTAAAATAACAGGGCTTTAATGTCTAAATGTTAAAATAGAAGCTACCAACACAGCAACATTTAACTTCAGAGAGGAAATAGGCAGACAGTGAGACAGCGATGAAGAAACAAGGAGAAAAACAAAGGGAGAAGTGTTAAAACGTGGAATTCAAAGAGAGGAGGTGCAACGAGGCGGCAGCAGTACATCTTGATCAACAGATGACTGATCATATCAGTGCTGGCCATCTTTCACCAGCCGCTGCTTGATGACACCACATGACCCCCCTTTCCATGTATACACACACACACGTGCACACACACATTCATTTTCCCCGACGTACCCTGAGGCAGGAGCATCAATAACGACTGGCCTGGCCAGGGGCCTCCACACACACACGCACACACACACATGCGAGTGCGCGCACACACACATTCAAACCAGTTCACAAAAGCATGTGCACAAATACTCCCCTATCATATGCTCATGCATGTATTTGAACATGCACAGACACATGCAAGATGGTAAGGCTGGTGGTGAGTAACAGAGAAATACATCGAACACTCAGACAAATACAATGAAGCTTTGTACCCTGAGGCCTAAGGTCTTACCCCCCACCATGCATCCCATGTCCCCTTCTGTCCTCCTGCAGCTCCACTGTATTTACCAATAGCTAAGGTAAAAAAAAATATATATATATATAAAATGGCAGACCAAAATGTTTATCAAAAATAATTATCAATAAGAAAAAGTGGGGGAAACTGAAAATATTTGCAAATGGAACAAGGAGGGGTAAAATATAGTCTGAATTAAAATTAAAAAGAAAGACAACATTTAGAAATGTGTAGTAAAAACAATAAATAAATAATACTAATTTCATACACATAGGATATTTACTAAATGTCAAAACCTGTTTTAACCCTAATTATTATTTTTTATTTCCAAACAAATGAAACTGTCAAAGAATAAACCTGCTTCTCCTTAAATCTCGGATTGTAGCAGTTGGATATAAAGGTTTTAGATCAATTTTCTTTATTAGGAATTTAAGTCAGACTGCAAAATATTGCAAAGTAAATGCTAAAACCAGGAATAAACACACAATAAAATAATTCACTACAACAGAAAAATACAAAAAAAGGTTGCAATTTGGTATGCTAGTGTTGTGTTTTCCGGCTCATTTCTTGGTAAGTCCTAAGTGTAATAGGAGAGTTCTTTAACACCTGAGTCCACCACATGCAAGTACCCACATGTTCACACAAGGTCCATCTCTATTCATTTGCTTTCTCTTTCATCTTTAGCTGTCTCCCAGTCTTTGAATCTCTTCAGCTTAGTTCTCATTTTTGGGATTCATTTGACATTATTAAACAAACACACCTGCTGTCTGCTAACTCGAAACTACACAGGGATTCTGTTCACTCTTCAAGCAGAAGAGCAGTACTTGATCAATTCTAAGGATGCAGCCAATCTTTCCAACTCTCTTTGTTGGTTGAAATCCACTTCCTTTGCGCTGTAGTTATTAACGCTAAAGCCAAAACGATAACCAAAGGAAACTACCGGTATATAAAAATAAATCACATTTGGAAGAATGGGTCAGCTGGGTTTTAAAGGAATCAAAAGAATAAAAAAAGAAGAAACTGTATTTAAGTCCCACTCTAATTATCTTTGCATTTATTCTATAAGCATTCCTAGTGGTGTTTTAATTATGATTGTGTTGTTTTTATCCAAAATTAAAAATAATGGAAAAAAAGGTTATTTTTTAGGACATAGTTTTTGCAGAGAGGCAGTACCGGTAGTTCATTAGAATTTCTGTTGGCACAGAGTAAGCCTACCCCCTTCCCATGATCCATCTGTTTACGCTCTCTCCCACTACCACAACCAATCACACAAAAATGGCGAGCAATATTGGCATTATCCAGTTTTGAGCCAGATGCCAGTTCAGACGAAGAAAACAAAGACGTACATGCAACAAGTCATCTGCAAGTGGATGCATCAGAATGGAGCAGGGAGCTTGTGGCCTGTCGATTGTAGTTTCTACCAAGGGTGGAGCTATTGGGGGGCAAAAAAGATTCAAGGCTTGCCCTCTTGCCCTCCCAATTTTTTGAGTCAATATAAGTATTATTAAAATTATTAGCAAAAATTAAGAATTTATCAACAATTGCTTTTGTAAGCTTCGCAAAAAATAATAAAAGGATATTTTATATATGTATATATATATATATATATATATATATATATATATATATATATATATATGTTCTCTTTGGCAACCTTCCAAAGTCGTCTGCACCTTCTTGCCTGTTTTAGCTGTGCTCCAAAACAACTACAAACTTTTTCAAACAGCATTTTTTTCGTTTCCTACTGATTCAAGATTACTTGACTAAAGAAATACTCAGAAATGTGATTTTGAACTTTTTTTCCTTTATATATGTCCTTAATCATGAGAAAAATGCCACAAGAATGTGCAGTACATTTTAAAGTATTTCATGTAAATGTGTGTATGCATCACTTACAAGGCTCATCTGAATCCTACAAACCTCTCGTTATCGTCTTAGAGGGATAAATCTGTTGTGCATAAAGCTTTGTCAGGGTTTCAATTAGACTTTTTAGTTATTCCTGATGATATTAAATACTGACATGTGTGTTTTAAGGTTTTATTAACAGAAAAAAGTCTCACACACACCTTAAGGTTTCTAGGTCAATTAAGTACAGACCCAGATTTTAAAAAATGATGTTCATTAGCTTTCACACACTAAGGATAATTATTACCTCCAATCCAAATGCCTGCAGTGTCCGCTCAGCACCTCTTAAAGTATGTACTTTTGGTATTTAATTGATTAAAACAACTGGCAATGAACTTTAAATTAGTGCAGCATAACATTATAATTTCTATGCATGCATGTCTTTGTGTGTACATGCGTGTGTGCGAGCTAGACAGAGAAGTTGCGGTGTGTGCATGCTAATAATTAGCAGGCAGTAAAGCAGCTGTGTTAATTGCATTTAGGATCCTGCCTGGGGAGAATGATGGGAAGAAAAGAGCAAAAGAGCAAAGTAAAAAGGGGAAGAGAGCAAGCGCACAAGCAAATGAGGAAGGATCTCATCTCTTGCTCCTGAAATAGAGAATTCCCATGTATTTTAAGATATAAAATGGAACGTGGAGCCCCAGGAGCAGGACAACACACATGTACAGGCCACATCGCACACTCCTTCATTCACTCACTCTCTCACACATGCACAGCCCCTGGGAAAATGGCGCTAACCTTAATTAGCCTAACACAGTGTTAAAATTGATTGAAATGCAGAACATCAATTATTAAGCCTAACTGTTTTTATAACCCCACACACACCCTGCCATGTAGCACATGTAGGTAGAGGAAAAGGGGGATACTGAGAGGGCAAAGGGACGTGAGTGAGGATAAAAAAAATTGAAAGGACTTTTTATACCTCTGCTTGTGTGTTTCTGACAGTAAATGTATTTCCGTAGCAAATTGAAGAAAAGTGTCTTTGAATAACATACAAGGACATGAGACACGGTGGCAAAATGCATAAAACAAACTTTCAGACCGCTCAGAATAAAGTCTGCAGAAATATTAAATCAATTTGCAATATCTTTTGGCCCTTTGTATCGTAGGTTAAGGGATAAGTGAAGTACAGAAAAGAAGATTACAGCACAGAGCTTACGGATTACAGAGATACAATACCAACAATGCAAAAGTTAGAAATGGAAACAAATCACTTAGTGCCATGGGGGTAAATTTAATTTCATTGTTAGGAGTAGGCACAAAAAAAAGAGACTTTGCAGTCGACTATCGTGTAATCACTTTCTAATCATTTAGAGTTTGATACTTTAAATTAATTACTAGAAAAGTCAACATTATGATTCATCTTGGTTTTTTTCTTGTATATACAAAAAGGGTTGCAATTTTCTTAACAACTAAATAACCTTCTAGCAGCTCTCCTTGTTCTCTATGTTCCGTTTTCCTAATAAAAGACATCTGGAACGTTTTTATCAAAATGTCACAATTCTCTTGGGAAAATCTTTTAATGCATCTTTCATTATTTTATAAAACGTTCTGCTTTCTTTGGTGAACTTAAGAAAGAAAAAAGACTAAATGTTCTCTTTTTTCCAGGTATTACAGCTGACTGCGCCAGCAGACAAACACAAGTGATGCAATGCTGCTTTACGAAACCCAGTTAGCTGCCTCAGTACAGCAGGTCTAATGCATTTTAGTCAATCTTGAAAACAGAGTGACAAATACATAACCGGTGCAAACATCTTTTTGCTAAAAAGTTTTCCCCAATTTTCAAACTGTACTGTTGAATAAATTAGGGGATTTGGTGCACAGAATTGGGAATCCCTAACCCTCAAAAACCTTTTTTGACTAACATATTTGTGTTTCATGTAAATGAAATCATATTTCCTACATTTTAGGTTGTGTTGTTGGTGCCACCCATTTAATCTTTTTAGAAATAAACAAATTGTAATCTATGCCACCGTAAATTGTGGATTTGAATCCTTTCAAACAAAAACACCAGCTTTGGATTAAATATGACCCACTGTCTACAGTAAAATGTCAATTTTGATTCATCTTGAAAAAACTTCATTACATCTGTCTAAAGTGAAGGAATCTTGATTTGGGATTTGCATTATTGGGTGGAAATACGCCGTTAGATCTATTATGGATTTCCTCATTGATCTAATGTCTGGTGCTTACCAGAGGCTGTATCGAACACTGCAGTATGACTGTTTATTAGAGTTATGGACCTTTTTCACCGCAGACTTTTTGACATTTCATTGTGCAAGTATAATTAATAAGAAACATTTCATGCAGAGCGTTTTTTTACTTTTCCATGACAGTATAGGACAGCCTTATCGAGCATGTTTAGGTTAAGCCAGATCCTCTAAACCAGTGGTCCCCAACCACCGGGCCGCGGACCGGTACCAGGCCGCCGGACAGTTGGCACCGAAATTTTGGCACCGTGACGCATAGAAAGAAATAATAATTTCCATTTTATTGTATAAGTCGCAACACCAAACGTCTCGTGATACATCCCGCTAAAATTAAACCCAAACAACCAAAATGAGCAAAACACTAACTTCTTTATTGTTAATATTATTACTAAAGAGAAAATACCACCCCCGGTCTACGGTAAACGTGTCTTGCGTTGTACCGGTCCGCGGTGACAAAAAGTTTGGGGACCACTGCTCTAAACAAACAACGTAATTGGTTTGTCCTGTGAAAACCCTTACACCAGTGGTCTCCATCACTGGTCTTTGAGGGCCCTGCTGTTCTACCAGCTTACCCTGCTGGTTACCTGAATGAGGTGTATTCAAAAAATCAAAATCCAAAGTCAAATAATTCAGATAATCAGGAGCAAGCAAGGCAGAGCTGGCTGGAGAATGAGCAGGACAGAAGCTTTCAAGAACCAAGGGTAGAGACCATAGCCCTCCTCAAAAGAATACTTCCAGTGAATGTGTGAGACACTGATGTATCATTATAGGAAAATGGATAAAGGAGAGATGGATGGATAAACAGAAGTAAAGAGAAGTGCAGGATTTAAGGTTTTTATGTATGCACACACAAATAAACAGAAACATAAAAGTTGACGCTGTCTAGAGTGAAGGAAAGACAATATGCCATATTAACATAAACAAGTCAGAAAATAATTGTATTAGGCAAAGCTGCTTTTTTCTCTCCTCTGTATTGGAAATTTAAATTATAGTCACATAGGGAGCCAGGTCTTTGATGTCACACAAGTTTGATAAAGTTATTCATCCTAGTCCAGCCTCATACACTAACATTAAAAAGTAGCCTATCTTACGACGACAGAAATGTGACATATACCTTTAAAACCCCACTACATATCTCTCATGGACAGTCCCTAAATGTTATAGACAGAACACTATCAGTTTGGACTTGTTTTGCTATTGAAAATCTGCATCCATGAAACATATAACGGATTTTCATCCACACTGGATAACCACCCTTTTTATTTTTCATTGAACCGCTAAATTTCCTTAAATGTCTGGAGCAGGAACCACTAGTGATGCAGCTGACTCACAATTCTGACTGGCGATGATTTACATTACGTCAAAAGCCTACGTGTGAATCTACAGTTTCCGTGCTCTTCTCTTCTTATGACCACGTCATGGGCTGTCCAACTGGATGACTGCCTGACCTTGAGTCTGTCTTTGTCCTAGCGCTGTCATGACCCACTAAGTAAATGGAAAACTCATTTAAGTCTAATTACACAGGCAAGGTTTCTGCTTCTCTCTTACTTTCTTTCATTGAAGAACCACTTTCTTTTACCCTCTCTATTCACCTTTGCTCCCTTACTGTCCTGTCCTCTTTGCTCTCTTGTTTCCCTTCTCTTTGCGCTCCAGTTACTGGATCAAGGTAACCCCACACAACCAGTCAACCAAATCACATGCACACCCACACACATAAACAGGATATCCAACACTCTACTGTGACCAAGAGGCCCATGTACAAAAGCTTTTAGATGGTGCATTGTTATATTCTTGAGGTCAGCCATAGTTTATGACCCAGTCTTAATTAGTTAACATAACTTATACATGATTACCTTTTTTTTAGTTCCTGTTGCCTTCAAACACATGGACACAAAGCAGCCTTCTAAGACGTAAGGCCAAGGAGTGGGGTTTGTCTAAACCCATATCTCTAACCAATGACCCTGACAAAACAAAGACACCAAAGAATGGATAAAGCACATTTGCATACATTAAGCAGGATGCATGTTGGGCAGTACCAATAGATCAGATAGTTAGAATGTTCGAAAGCCTTACCTTACGTTTACACCGGTCATGTGATGCGGGTTCTTAAACACACATTTAGCTCATGCAGTTCTAACTGGACTGTGCTGCTGGATGCTAACGCATGTGCAAATTGTCTAAGCGGTGAAAAACTCCCAAACCTTGGTCCAGGCTTTTTCTTTCTCAGCCATAGTCTGATATATGAAAGATTTGGTGTCATAATTTCGGCCAGGTGCAAACTGAAATGATTAATTTCTCCTTCATGATCTATTTTCAAATGGTTCGCACTTCTGTGAATTAAAAGGGACACCATCCATACGTCGCTACCAAATCTGAGTCCCTGATAGGTCAAAGTTCACCCTGGTTTAACTATGAACGCATGTTTAATGGCCACGCGTTTTGTACGTAGATCCCAAAAACTGTTGTAGAAACGTGAATAGCTACACGCGCGATTTAAATGTGGAAGCCCGAAACACTCGTCTACATCGATTTTTCATTGAAAGTGACTGCTTGAACATGAGCTACTGAAGGCGGTGTGAGCGTAGCTTCAGAGAAACCATATCCTAAGTCATCAATTGGCAAATACACATTCGATATAAATGTCAATGATAGATGACAGTCTGGGGGTCGGTGCTCAGGCCGTAGGTCAAAACTTGCATGACTACTAGACGAGAAATAAAAGATGTCTTGATAGAAGAATTCACTTAAAAAGGTTTAAAATTTATAATGCTAAACTATAGACAACTAGAGCAGTGTTTTTCAACCGGTGTGCCGCGGCACACTAGTGTGCCGTGGGAGATGGTCAGGTGTGTCATGGGAAATTACCCATTTTCACTAATCTAAAAAACATTTACCATCTCCAGGAGATCAGCTGTGTTCATCCAAACAGGCCCTAATAAAACACTGAGTAGTCAGGAATATGAAAGATCGCAAAATACTTTTTTCTTAGTGTTTATTTGATTCTATTAGAAGCATTTTGGTAAGAATGGCGGTACTGCGATTTAGCCGCAGCTTCAGCTGTATTTTCTGAAAAGTCACGCCCTTTTAACCGTCTCGACCAATCATTTTTGGAGGCTTAATCATACGTCATCAGTCTGAGCAATCAGAAGTGGTTAAAGTCTTCACTTCCGTGTTCTGATTCTGCTCATAAAGTCGCTCAGTTCTAACAAAAATACCAGCTAAAGCTCATATTTAGCGGTGTAGCTTTCCGCAGGATCCGGTATCAGATCGTGGAACAAGTGAACAAAACAACGAAGCACAGAGAAGCGAGTCTGTCTGTCATCGTAGGCAGTTTTCGCAATACATCTCCCATGATGCATTGGGTAAAGTGACAACGTCTCAGCATACAATGAGTCCTCCCTGTTAAACGTCTTGAAACCACAACGACAACAACACTTTTTAAATCTTGTTGATGAAATCAGAGGTAAACAGTTTAGTTCTCCTTCAATGTTTGTGTTTATTAACAGTGAAACATCCCAGAGTTTGGTCCAAGTCATCTTTTTAACTGAAACACTTTTCTAATAACGTCTGGATTATTTTATTTGCGAAATTTGAGAAGAAGGAATAACAATATTTGAGAAAGAGGATTAAGGTGAAGTGGCCAACAGACACAATTAAACTAAATTGAAACAATTTAATCATCTAAAAAGAAAAAAAACATTTTTGTTAAAGTTTTCAGACTTCATCTCGAAGACCAGAGAAAAACTAATAAAACTTCAACACGTTCGTTTTTGTGTAGCTACAGAAAATATAAATTCAATGTTGGATTTTTTAGAAAATTTTATCAAACATATTGTGATCATATACTTATTCAAAAATTACAGTTGCCTTTGCACTAACATTTAATAAAAATATTTAAAAAATAAATCATTATTTACAAAGAATATATTTGGTTTTTTGTGAGGTTACATAAAATTTCATGTTAATAAACTGGAGGGAAAAAATAACTACTAGGGTAAAATTTGACATAATTTAGTTGAAAATTATAATGGAAAACTAACTTAACTTTTATTACATCTTTTAGAAAAAATAGCTGCAACTTCCAGCTTTTTCTGCCACAATTATCACAAAAATGCATGTTAGATTACAGAGGGACTGTACATCAATACAGACTACGAGTTTCTCCTTTTATCAATTTTTGGATGCTGGTGTGCCGTAGGATTTTTGTCAAGGATTAAGTGTGCCTTGGCTCAAAAAAGGTTGTGAAAACACTGTACTAGAGGATGAGCAGTCTAACGTGTGTACACATGCCTTTTGTTCGCAACCTCTATATAAAAAGACAGTTACAACACATCCCATAAATACTGAGTCCATAAAGCAAATGTGCAGAAACAAACTTAAATCTGCTTTGCAACCACACCAGACATAAATGACAGTCACCAGTCCAAGTCTATATTAGCCTACTCTTCCAAAAAGTTTAAGATCCAGGATTTGGTATTAAATTGTTTGGGAAATGCTTACTGCTCTGTATGGTAATAGTGCTTCTGCGACCACATGAAATCCAAGGCCAAACCATAAGAAGGGAGGTTGAACGTAAACAACATCCTAATGATGCTCTGGTAATGGAGTGGGTCAGCCAAAAAGAGTACTCACTGTGGCAGTGAAAAAGACGCAGGGCGGTGAGTGTTCACGGAGATAATGTAGATAACTGACTAATGAATAAAAGAAAAGGAGTACATGGATAAATGTGGACATTTACATCATAATGGATTTACATTTGTTGGCATTGATTCTCACGTATTTTGCCCCCAACCCTTTTTACTTTAAAGCGATTTATATGATGAATGTGTAACCGACTGAAATCAGTCAAATATACCTGCAATTAGCATGCTTGGCATGCGTCTTTGTGAAATTTCTTACTGTACACAACAAAACTATTACAAAAAAAAATAAATCTACTCCTCTGAATAAAAAATATAAAAACATTGAAAAATCATACTGATCTGGTTGCATAAATACTAAAAAAGTTGCAGCTCAATTAATGTGTATAAACCAACAAGTTGAAGCAACTTACATTGGTGAGGCGTTGCTGCCCTCTTCTGTTTGTAAGGGCAAATGACAGACTGACTCTCATATCTCTCTTAGTTGTTCAGAGTGTTTTTAAATTATAACTTGCTCAAATAATTAAATTGAAAGCAGTCTTTTGTATCTATGCCAATGCCTATTTTTACTGCAAGCCCAGCTTCCTTTGTTACAGATATTTTTCATTATATTACACAATACTTCTACTATGAACCTGAAACTGTACAAAAACCTTCATTCTAAGGATAAAATAAAAAAGTAAGAATCCAAAAACGAGGCAAAGACTGGTCAAAACAATGTGAAAAATGTTTTTTTTAAACAAAAAAAACTTCAATAAACTCTATGTGTGCACAGTGTTCCAAGGTTTTATTTCATGGGGTATCAAAATGATCTGTCATGACTCTTGCTTTGCTTGTTTTAAACCAAAAATCCTAAAGGTAAATACCTATTTAGAAGCCTTCAACGTTAAATTTTGAAATGTAACTATAGTAATGGCAGGTAGACGTAATTCCAACATCATTGTAAACAACCTGTGTAATTAACAAAAATGGGTAAACTGCTTGTATTAGCCCTTGTGCTATCCTAGGCACTTTAACATTGGGAGTTGGGTCATCTAGACCCACTAGACAGTGCGCTGAACCTTTTCTCTTCAATGATTTGTGATCTTCACTGGTGTCCATGGATTACATGAAATCTTTCCACCTTTATCCACCTTTGTCATGGTAGGGAGAACACGTCAAAGTAAGGGTGGGGTCATCTAAGATTGCACAAGGGTTAGTTGTAATTTGCTCTCTTATAGACAGACTTCAATTAATTTCATCTTATAAACATTAATTCAACCATTTTTACTGCCAAAAGAAAAAAAGAAAGAGGAAAAACAGAGCTAAACTACACTAGCTAACCTTGGTAATGAAAAGAAACAGGTCAAAGTTTTGCTAAAAGGTTTACCTTATGTAGACTTCAACCGTATCTTTTTAGATCTGTGAATTTAGAAGTGTGTAATTTTTTATAGCTGCCCGTAGAAATAATCTTTTTTTGAATTGTGGTCCAGAAAATATGCAACAAATACGTTTTAAACACTCCTAAAGGAACATCTGCTCTGCACTAATTAACTTGAATGATTTAAATGTTTTTCTCCTTTTCTAACTTAGTCATTACATGAGAATGACTAATTGGACTTGAACATTTTGTCGTTTTTTTACCTTCATGTTTTATTTTTACAAGTTATTTTGCATAATGTTATGAAAGAAAAGAAAAGGTCCCATGCATGTGGTTACATTAATTTTATCAGCACCGTTACAAGACATACACTTTAGAGGTCTCTGATTAATTTTCTCATTATTCAGATGTCCTCTGTTCTAACTAAATCACTACAAACAGAAAATTGATATTATTAAATGTACTAAGTGAAAGCACACTAGTAATTTTCAGGAAAAAATACATGTTAATTTGAAGAATTGTAATTAAATACATAGACTGTATAGTTCTCAATATTATAAAATGTTAAAATTTAAAAAATAATATCTGTCAATGTGTTGCGGGGTTGAATATGTTATTAGCATGACAATTACGGTTTCATGAAATGATCATTCTTAAAATATTAGTATAATTTAACATCCAAACATTAAAATGTCAATCATATCTTAGTTCCACAACCCTGTTTACTAAACACAACAGATTTTACTAAAAAAAAGTGTCCATTACTTCATGTACTGAACGCTAATAGGAGAGAGCACACATTATGCCTAATGAAATTCAGAATTGAAATATTCATTTAAATATCTGAAAACTTTTTTGCAAGTAGTACTTTTCTATCTTTTCAAATTACAGTGATGAATGAACTGGAGGTGAAAGAACTAGTGGTACAAAATATAATTTCGTTATTTTTCCAAAAAAGTATTAGGGTGCATTTCAAGGCTCTCGACTAAATGCTTTCACTGGTGCGCCTAAATTCTTTTCTTACGTGCATCAGCACGAAGGTTTGGTGCACCCACCTTCTTGACCACATTGCATTTAACTCAGCAGTGTTACAAGGTCCCTTTTCTTTGGAATAGCTGTCAGTGTCGGCATCAAGACCACTCCAATTGTAGCAGCATTTGAAGGGGTAGGGTAGTTTTTTTTAAGGACTAACCAGAGGAAAAACGCTTTTCTTCACGTGGGTGTGCTGATGCACAGAGGTTCACATCTATATGTAAGTCATGACTTTTTTTATGGCATGACCTTTTAAATTTAGAAAACCATTGAAAAATCCAGATGTTTGTGCGACCAGATCTGTCACACTCTTTTTGAGAATGTACATTATTTCCCACTGAGAAGAGGGTCCAAGGGCAGGGATACCCAGTTTAGCTTAGTCTGTTTAGTTTAGCAACCAGCTATTGTATTTTATGACTGATTTTTGTTTTTATTGCAATTATCGGTGTGAAGCCCGTTGAGACAACTGTGTGCTAATATATGGGCATATGGGCCAAATAACTGGGTAATATTGGGCTAAATAACTAAAACTGAACTAAGTTGGACACTAGAGCCCAGGGTGTATTTATAAAGTTGTTAAAATATAAAGTTTGATGATCAATTATATTTAAAGCAAATTGAGAAGGGAGGAGGATTGAAATTAAGGCACTTCCATAGAATGACTCCATAATTAATCACTTCTTTTTTATAACATTTTTGCTTTAAAGTTGTATTAAAAGTAAAAACATTTTTGCTTTGCTGCACCTATAAATTTTGTTCTCTTTGCGGTGTGAAAAAAAGAAAATGTCAAATTCAGTTTTGTCAGTCATCATTTTAATTTAGCTTTTTTTTTTAAATGGAAATGCCAGTTCACTACAGAAGTTGTCCTTAAAAGCTGAAAAGAACGAAAAACCCAGCAGCAAATTTATATTCTGAATATCACATTGAAATTCAAAGCCAAAGAGACCATTTTCAGCTGAGCTAAAACAGCTTTATTAGTGTACACCTTAAAAATCCATAAATGTTGGATAGTTGAAAAGCCTATGAAGATCATCTGTGTTTAAAGAACAGAGGAGTTCTAAGAAATTGATCCCTAGTGAATATGCTTCATTGACAGCAAGCACAAATAGCATGTAAAAAAAAAAAAAAAAAAGTACAACTATAAAACATTACTAATGACATGTAGGAATCTCACTCTCCCCATGAAGCCACTTTGTTACAGGTTTGCTAGAAAGAGGCTTACTTTGGAATACACAATTGTCATCACAATAAGGGAAAAAAAAAAAAAAAAAAAAAAGGTAAAAGTACAGTATGATCTGTTAGTAGGAATGCTGACCTTGACTTAGTCCTTCATGACAGCTCATTTTCTTCCACTTCCTTCTAAAACTGAGCAGAGCTGACTGGACTTATGGTACAATTCGAGGTGGCACTTATTTAAAAAAATGAAGATAAAACAAAGGCAAAGGTAAACACCTCTGCTGGATTCTGGCAATATGCACACATTGCAAGTCTAGCAATCAGCAAAGACACTAAATATATCCTGATAGGAGGTTTTCTTTTTTTTCTTCTTTTCCTTTTTTTTTATGTACAGACCAAACAAACAGATATCAATGCATAGAACAAACTTGCAGTTTTGGAATAGAATAACCTGAAAGAAAATACATTTTTGTTTGCACTTGTAAAACATTGGCTGGACTCAGATGAGTTGAAACATTTCTCCAAACAAATGAAAAAACAATGTACAGACCAGCGAAACTACAAGACAGATGAGAGATTTTGTACAGAGACACTTAACAGATTTTAGGCTATGAGAAGGTTTTTAGCTAAATGACGAGAACCGTTTTTGTGATGAATTATTTATGATGAACCAGAGTTCAACAACTTTACAATAGTTACCCTGCAGAACCAGCATTTACGAGCCTTAAATTCCAGTAATGGCAGGATGCTAACAGTGTGCACATTTAACAACAACAACAAAAATTCAGTCATTAAATTGGAAACTAAACCTTCAGTGACCCATCATTTTGACTTTCTACAACATATTTAATATGCAACTTCAAAACAAATCTTAAAATCAAAAGAAATAGGTAATAACCAGAAAAGAAATGTCATCTAGCTACGTGATTTCATAACAGGCAGTAACTTTAAAAAATATCCTTGGTAATTTAAGTCAAGGTTTAAACAAAAGGAAAACAACAAGTGGGACAACTTTGCAGTAATACCTCCCATGAGTGGTAGATATTATAAAAATGGTCTATTCTATTCAACGGACATCTCACATGCCAACATCAAGCTGTAATCAGGGTCTTTCTAAGGAAAAAAGGAAAGCTTTTAAGATTTTAAATACATTTAGCATATACATATATATAAAAAATACATAAAAATACAAAAATGTAGCTAAAAGATTGTGTAAAGAAAATAATAGATGTGTATAACTAGCTTTTTTAAACACTTAAAGCTCAAATAGTTTAAAATACCAATGTACAAGCTGGTTTTTCGATCAGAAATCTCATTCAAATCAAATATTTCATCACACACTCATTAACAAGTCAAGAAAAACAATTTGGGAAACAACAATGTATTGTAATGCAAAAGAGAAAAAAATATCCTGAATTTTAAGGGGATTTTCAACTTTCCTTTTGCACAACTCAGGGGATAACTTGTATTTTTCCATGAAAGGCAACGTTCTTGAGGGTGCATCATTGGGGGCAGTGCAAGAAAAGCATAGAAGCTACTTTGTAAATTAAAGTCCCACGTGGTAAGACTTTTTATGTCAGTAAATTGTCCACGATTTTGAAAAAAACTGCATCCGTTTAAGAAACGTGCATTTTTAATATATGTGGCTAATCTTGAATATTTCTTTTTCTAATCTGTCACACAGAAGTAGTCATAATAGAATATCTTTGAGTTTAGATTTAGTCTAGGGTATCTTCAGGTCCACCCCAATGCTTTTCTTCTAAAGAAAGTATGGAGTGAACAAAAAGGATTGATCACTCTTGTGTTTTTCAATAACACTATACTTTGTGCTGAGGAAAATCTCAATTTTATGACTGACATTTTTATTATTAGGTAGTTTTGCAAAAAATAAACTAATTTGAATTTTCTTTCAGCCATGGCTGAATGTTTCCACTGAGCGTACTGAGAGTACGTGTGTGTTGTGTTCAAATGACAAAGATGGAGTGCGTTAAACTTAACGTGTATCATGTTTGATAGTTGAAAACCATGCAGTGCAGCATCATCAGTTTATAATCACAAAAGAAACAGTTTGAGAGGAGGAGGGACATATCCAATAACGAGGAATGGACATTTAGTTATTCATTTGGGGTATAAAAAAAAGGCATGCGCAGTGGAGGGGAATTTATTGCGGTTAAACATAAGACTAAAGTGGCAGTAGTGTGTGAGAGTTGTGACGCTGTCATTTGGTTGTGATAAATCATGGTGAACTTGTTTAAGACTGCATTTTAATGGTACTAGGTTGCATGCCTGATCCCCCAAACCAATGCTGTGTCACAGAAGGGGGATCTATACTTCTACTAAGTTTTCTAAAATTACTTTGTATTTGTTTTTACTTCAACCAGAGCCCAGACGCTGACATCAATTAGGATTTAAATATTGCAGTTGGATTTCAGGTATTGGGCTGAAATTAAGTGGAACATCAGCCGGATGCTAATCCAACAAAGCTAAAGGAGGAATTCAGGTCCAGTGACCACATTACTGTCACCATTCCAGTACAGTCAGCTTGGGATGCCACTTTTATTACCCAGGTCCATCGTATGACATTTGTTATCGCTCCAAGTGTGTTTATAAGAAGTTTGAAAGACATAATTTAAGACTGATTAGTGATCACTTTTAGAATAAACTGCTCCGAAGTTGAGAAATGTCTAACTTTGTCTTGGGAACCCTGTTTAGGACATACTGGAGCAGCGTACAGAGGGGGAACCCATTTGGGTCAACACCTTATCCAACCACTGGAGGGGGCCGTTGAGATGCAACTCAATCCAACAAGGGGTGCTGGTTACTGTCTGACGCCTGTAGAGAAGCAAAAAGGGAAAAGGTTGAAGACAACGACTTACGGCTTTAAATGCATTCAATAAATAACCAAGAATAAGTAATATCACAACATTATTGTGTGAAAGTTAGAGTAAAAAAAAAAAGTGTCAACTTCTGGCATCACATAAATAAATTGAAGCTTTAACATTTACTGAATTTGATAATAAACAAAAATCTTAGTGGTTAACAGAGGCACTTGTTGGTAACTTCAATGGCAACTTTTATACTAAAAAGACTTATTTTACTGAAATGATCAACGCAAATCAGGAAAATTCCACAATTCTTTTTTCTTTCATGTCTTAAGGCCCGTACACACCGGGACGAATTTCGCCGGCGATTTTCGCCGACGTTTAACGCCTCGTGACTAAACAAAGGGCACTAATGAGAGTGTGCACACCGACGCGAAAAAACGCCACGCGTTAAAGCGTCAAAAAAAAAAACGCCTCGGGTTCGTTTTTTTTTTTCGACACGTCGCGTCGAAATCTACTCGACCAATGAGAACGGCGCTTTTGCACACGTGTCTGGAGCTTCTGAAGTTACAGTAAAACACAACTTGGGGGCGCTCAAACACAAAACTGCCTTTCTGAGCACACATACCAGCGAAGAAGATAGACGCCGAGTAGCGTCTACACTGCCACGAAGAAATAATGACGGACATTATAAAATATCCCTGAACCAAGCACCAATTGGAGCAACTGGTGCTTGAAATATTCATGTTTTCTTTGTTTGATTCTGACAATCGCGTTAATACTTGCTCTCTTCTTCTGAGTGAAAAGCGACTTTAAGAAGCGTAAAGTTGCGCAGCGCCACCTTGTGTACAGGAGTATTTTTGTTTACATTAAGCGCCATCTAACGTCAAGGAATGAAATTGCATGTTCGCTCGGCTCATCGTCAGCGAAAATCGCCTGGGTGTGAACACAAAAAACGTGGCGAATAACCCCTGGCGAATATTCGTCCCGGTGTGTACGGGCCTTTACAACCCAGTGACAGTTGTTCTCCTCACTTCTATTCAAATGACACCTAAAATTGTCTTCTGTCCTTCTTCCACCAGAAAATTCAAGATATCCAGCAGAATCTCCACTTCTGCTCCCATCCCTTCTGACCGTTTCTCATACATTTTCTTCCTTTCAGCTACCCGAACACAGAGAAATATCCCGCCTCATTTATAGGTCAGAACCATCAACATGTCTGCTCGATCCCCTCCCGACATCCCTGGCTAAATTCAATTCAATATTATGTATACAGCCCAATATTACAACAATAGTCGTCTAAATGGGCTTCATACTGATAATTGTATAAGAACATGAAATCATAAAGATCATGAAGTCACAGAATTTAGTATGTAATTGCTAAACTAAACTAAACAGACTAAACTAAACTGGGCATCCCTGCCCTTAGACCCTCTTTCTCTGTAAGGAAAAACTCCTCTTCTTTCTCTTTCGGCTTTTTCCCATCAGGGGTCGCCACAGCGAACAAGTCGCATGGTAAAGTTGGCAACGTTTTACGCTGGATGCCCTTCCTGACGCAACCTTCTCAAAGCAACCGGGCTTGGGACCGGCAGAGAAGTAGAGAAGGGAACAGGGAGCAGCCTGGAGTCGAACCCTGGTTTCACGGACGGAAGGCGCCGCAAACCAGCACAAGCTAAACCGGCTCCACGTAAGTCAGTGTTATATGTTTTTCCTAAATTATAAATTAGCGACTGTAAGTACACATTCTACTCTATGCTGCATAACAGTGTCTATTTTAGTCCTAATAATAGAAAATGTCATGTTTGACATGGTTTCCGTGCATTTTGTTTCAAGTCAATCTACTGCAGCAGGATGATATTATCTTGTAAGTAACTCGTAGGCTGCTGTAAAAAGTAAATCCTGTAAGGAAAAACTCCTAAAATATAAAAATACTGGATTCCGGAGTAGGTACCATAACTGTTCGGCCTAGGCCCAGGACCCCGAAGGACCCCGAACAGAAGTTCCATGACGAACGGTTATTGTACCTACACCGGGAAAAAAAAAAGTAGAAACCTCAGGAGTGTCCACATGAAGGAGGGATCCTCCCCCGGGAGGGACAGGCGATGTACCAGAACTCTTAGAGAGAATTAACTAAGCTAACTCTACAACTATCAGTACATGTTTAAATAGTCAATTTTCTCAAAAATGGACAGTCCTCCCTATAATCTGGCTCGTCTTATGTTCAATTCTGGCCTCACTGACCTATAATTGATTTTTTGTGGTACGCTGCACTTACAAATCTGTAAAAACACTTTAGTACAATTTAGGTAAGCTACAGAGCTACACCGCGTGATGTTTTGGAGCATGACACAAAGTGATCTATACTGTGCTTTAGCTTAAAAACAAGAAAAATGTATTATTGTAAATGGATTAATAAAGTATGACTTATCTGTCACGTTGGTAAAACTGGTTATTGAGAATTTAAAAAAAAAATGCACATAAAGAACAACAAAGTTACGTTTTATTGTGCCGTCATGCAATTCATTTTTCTAATTTTAATTTATCATTATTTTCATTTAAATTTATGACATAGTAGCAAAGTAAAAGATCAAATACAAGAACTGGCTTTAAAAAGACACTGATGACGTCACAGCAGCAACGCGGCGCGTGCCACCTACACAGGGGTCCACAGACACCAAGACCTGCACTGAGAGCCACGTAAGAGACGTTTTCAGTAAAATAAAAAACAGTTGGACATTTGTTTTTACATAATTAAGGACATGACAATAGTTATAGGTTAAAAATGAAACTCGTGATAAAAAATAAAATTAAAAATTGCATTAATTTGTCTATAATTAATTAATCGCGACTAACGTAATAATTTGACCAGCATTTTCCCCCTAAAAAAACGACTTCAGACATTTCGGACTTCTGCCAAGTTGTGTTTGGTGTAAAAGGAGGTGTTATTGTGTAGTCTTCTGCACAAAGCTAGTAATACAAATTAGGCCTTTCACAACAAATCACAAATTTATCGTTATCGCGATATCAAGCAGTGCAATGTTCATATTGCAAAAGTCGGCGAAATAGACAATAAACGGGTACTTTAAATGTGCCCAAACAATTTGATGGCAGCTTGAAGTATTTAACGCGTCAAATAAATCCCTCGATGGATTTGACCAATCGGATGGACCCCTTCACGTTGGTGACCAATCGAATGGAGCCCTGTTATGTTAGATGCTGGCCTCTTATGTAGAAGATGGTCATTTGGAGTATAATTTAAGTTATGTTGACTTATTTAACTGTTGCAGTGAAATGGAAATGATGTTTTTGGTTGTTTTGCTTTTTGTTCATGTATCGAAACTTACATCGTCATCGCAATATTGATCATCAATGTCCCATATCGCACGTTTTCCTCATATCGTGGAGCCCTAATACAAATCAAGGTTTGTCAAAGGTGTGGATGTACTTGAGAGTTGGACACACCTGTACTCAGCTCCCCAGCCCTTGACGAAGCTCATTCTGATTGTGCACATTCTGGTTAGCTGATACACCGCCTCAAAGCCCTGGTTGACTGACTGGGCCAGCAGCGCTGCAAACTCCTGGTTGTTAAAAATCTTCAGGTTACAGCCTTGAGAGGAAAAATAAAGCAAGTGTGAGGTACATTATATCATTTTTCCTTTTAATAGATCAAATAAAACGTCCATAAAGTAAAATCCATCAAATAGTAGTCTCTAATAAATCCTGCCAAAACACAAGCAGCAACCAAAACCCTCTAATAAAAAACTGATCATAAGCCAGAATGTCTACAAAAATTTGATAAATGAGTAGTTTGAAATATGCTTTCTGTAAATGAAAGCCTAGAGGGGCTTATTGATAAGCGATTTGCTGTCCTTCAGTCAATAGCAGGAATTATCATTCAGAGGCAGAAAGCATTCACACCTGCCATTCTCTAAAATCCACTGGACCGGAAAAAAGAATCAATGAAATGCTGAAGTAGTGCTTTCAAAGCCAAGACTTGGCTGGAATAATGTACAAGAGATCTGCACCCTAACTGAAGCCAGCAGACCTCAATGAACTGCAGAAGAGTTGTCATTTGTCATGCTTTTGCTGCTTGAGCTGATTCTACAAGCTGGCAAATCAAAGCCCATGCCTGGTTTTTAACCATCACTTCTGCACTGTCAACACTTTTTAGTCTATTTTTCCATTTCCATGAATGCACTTAAAATAAACTCAAACAGAAGCCTTTGACCGGGCATGAAATGTTCAAAGGGAACTGATGAGTCAGTGAGTGGGTGAAATACCATGTCATTGTGAAGTCTTGTTTCATTTGCATAAGCTGACAAATAACAAGAACATGCTGTGAATTTCTTCTCCCCACTTAGTGCAGTCAGATGTACTGGATTTCACTCTCACTACCACTTTCTTTGCAGACAGGTCAATGTTCTGATGGACAGAGGAATGCATTTCGATCTGTAGAGATATCTCTATTGCCAGCAATGTTTCATGCAGTGGTCACATACATGTGTTATATTTAAATGTTTTCAGTTCTGGTAACGAACTTATAATGGCCACTCAGAGCAATATTTATAAAACACTGCCCAATCTTTACAGCACCCTCTTTAATTACGACTCCAACTTCCGAAGGATGTTCCTTTAGAAAACGCAAGTTCCCTTTGAATTCCCCATACTGTTTACCTGCTACACAGCACACAACCAATCACAAATAAATATTTATGCTTTTTTTTAATATCAAGTGACACTTTAGGTCCGGAGCCCTGATCCAAGTATATTTAAAAAAAGGAGCTTGCATATAAACCTGGAGGTATTTTGCAGACTGTGGCAGGATGCCAGCCGTATCGTTGATTGCAGTTGGGACTCTGTACAAAAATGGCACTGTCACTGAGGCACTCTGCAAATACCTCTCCACCAATGTAATACAACCGGACGCCACGACCTGCAGAGTAAAATACAGAGGAGCACAAACAGCAAATTACTAACTGAACAGTTCTATCTGCCCCTCCGCCTTTGGAAATCTGTTTCACAGTCAGCATTTTGATTCTTTTTAGCTACTTAATTTTCTTTTAACCTGTTATTGGACATCATAATGTGTCTTTTTAAGACACACTCATTGACGTTTTACTCTGAGAAACTTCCATGTTTAGACTGCAATTTCTCAACCCCCCAACTAGCAAATCTAAATAAAAATGATAACATCCTGACCTCTGAACGATGATGCTTTTTTGCATATTTACCTATGTGTCTCCTCGTCATTTCAACTGTTGCATTTCTATTAACGTTGCTCAGAAGTCCTAAACAGAAGCGCTCAGAGTTGGAGGGGTCAGTGAAGCCATCGACGGTCAAGGATGGTTGGGAGGCGTGGAAATTCTCCCCGACCCGCTGGTTCAGCTCATAGTAAGCTATGGAGCACCAGAACGCAGGTTCACTGTACGTGACTGGCTGGAGATCTGAAAAACCACAAGGTATCACATTTTAGGAGTCTACATTTATATGAATGATATTGTTTACAAGTTTTATTATAGGAAACTTGGTATAGAAATTAAGTTTTGATCATTACTGACAACTTCTAAAAAGAAGAAAAACTGAATTCAATACCCTCAAAAACATTTTGTTTCCTTTTCCATTATGCAAAAACAATCTGTATTTAATATGTACACAAAAAAAGCCAGAAGACGACAACTAAAGGAAGCTTACCCATGCCGGTGACAGGTGACAGTGTACTTGGTGACATTTCTGCTGGTGAACCTAGTAGGAAAACAAGCAATCAAACTTTCCAAAGCAATGTTTATTATATATTCAATCTGTGGATTTTATTTTCGTTCCATCCATTGCTAGATAGAGTTGTGGGATGGGGTGGGGGTGGGGGGGGTTGTCCTTACAGAACGATCAAGATCAAACTACAGCAGAGAAAAGAATCTACCTGATTCCATACTTTGATTCATTTGCTGATCACTGGTCTCCCCATCTTCACTCATGTAGCCAGGCGGAGGAGTGTCTGCAATACACAGAGCAGAATAAATAAATACCTAAATAAACGCAATAAAGGAATTACTATTTATTACAGCCAAAACTTATGATGAGGCTTCAATCAGGTATTAAGGACCATGCCTGTGTAACACCCTTTCATGTTTTTGAGGGAAAGCTAAACACCTACCTTATAATTTGGCTTTTAGCTGAAATTTAGGAATAAAATGATTTGATATTTACATTATTTCATGCATTGATGCTTAAAATTATTTTATTTTTATTTTTTGTGTTTTATGTCATCCCATCAGTCTATCCGGTTATTAATCTCCGTTTTCAGGGTTTTCCTCAGAGGAACCCTCCACATCAGTGTTGAAGCCCCCCTCTGCCAGCAGGGTCACTGCAGTGGGATCACCTGGGTTTGGCTGCTTGCTTCGATCGGTGGGGTAGGGGTGGGGGTCTCGTGGTAGCATCCTCTGTGATCATGAGTGTGTGTGTGTGTGGTGTGTGTGTGTGTGGGGGGGGGGTGTTATTGATGTGGCTAGATCCCCAAACTATCATTTGTGGCACATGTGCATGAAAAGTGCTTTATAAATAAAGTCTGATTTGGTTTTGTTCTCAACATTGGAGAAGAAAGCGTTTGAAAAATAAATCTGCACTACTAAGCATTTTGTATACTTGGCATTTAGTAACAATAGCAAGTATCAACAGAAAAAAATATACTGGTAATGTGATTTTAAATGTGGTCAACCTTCCCAAAAGGGAACTTCTTATTTTTAACTTCACTGACCAAAGTTGGTGGTTTATGGCTATTTAGATTGTCTCTATCAACTACTTATTTTAATAAATATTAAAAAAAATCTTTCCCACTGAAAAAAGGGCCAAATGGACCCTCGGTCATTCAGGTCATGTTAGTAAATGATTCTGTTTTTCAGGGAAACTGGACTTTAAAGGTTTGGCTGCTTATCTGAGCAGATTCTTTAGAGCCAGAGTTCTGAAAAGAAAAAAGAAAAAAAATGTTTGCTTTGTATACTGACCAGGTATATAGTTGTTAGGAGGTTCAATGCCTGCAGGGAAGTTGGTGTTTTCAGGAATGGAGTTGGTAAAATCATCTAGAGGTGGGAGCTCTGTCAGAATCTCTGTGTGGCGTGGCACCAACACTGGAGGGAGAACTACAGAGGAAAATATCCTATTTAACTAAACTTGATTTGTTATGATAATCAAAACAGTAGAACAACAACAGAAGCGCACACACACACACACACATGCATCATCCTGTCTTATTAATAACACATGAAAATTATGGCATTATATAAATTTTCCCTCGGCTTAAACTGGACTCGTCATCTTATGGACCACAGTAAATCACAATCAGGGACTGCCACTTCAAGTAAAGACAGAAGTCTTAAGGGTCATTACCAGGCGTCTCCACTCTCTGATAGTGATAGGGATTGACGCACACTACGTCTTTTTTGAGGTTGAATGCATACTGGCATGTGTCAATGGCCCTCAGCTCATGGTGGCTGTGAAGGTCAGGCCATCTCCATAGGCGGCAGTAGATGACATGAGGCAGGCCCTTGCGGTGAGAGACTTGCAGACGCCCGTCCAATGACCTGGGATGGGAAGCAGGTGGAAGCAGGACAACGTAAAGCTCAGTTAAGAAAAAAACGATTTTGATTTAAGAGCAAGCTGTGAAATAACTAAAGAATTCTGGGCAGTTTTGCAAGAACATCATCATGAATCAAATTTTATAAAAATAAGGAGTACTACTCTCTAGATATTACTTCTACTATAAACCTCATCCTATATAGTTTTAAATCAGCATAAATTAGACTTGTCTATGCAAATTGTTTTGTTACTTTTTAAAGACCCACTCCAATTAAAATTGTGTTTTTGGTGTTTAACATGTTCTTGTGGAATTGTTTTCATGACGGCGACAAAATTTCTAACGGAAATCACCACGCAAGTTTTTAAGTCAGTCTTTGGGTTCTACACACAAAACCCACTGCGATTGAACAAGCGTCAAAAGTTAAACCCCCTGAACTTTGACCAATCAGGTAGTGACGTATGGATAGCCTCCTTTTCAAAGGACGGAACTGCCAAGCGTTTTGAAAATCGATCATGAAGGAGAAACTAATAATTGCACAATAATGGCATAATCCTAATTAAAACACCACTCAAAACGCTATTAAAAGAGATCAAAAGATGATCGGAGTGGGACTTTAAATCCCTCAAAGCATTTTACTATTTTTGTAGTCATTGTTAAACATTATCTAATTAAACTAAATTACTACACAGGGTAGGAATTATAAATGCTGCATTCCTCCGTTTGGTAATCCAAATCACATGGCCTTGTTCCTTTCCTGCTGAATACACTGAGCTACAGCACTACATTTCCTAATAGGCTTTATTAGACAATTTAATATTATAGTAACAGTATTAACACACTTGTAAATCAATAGATCATTCAGTGTCTAAGTCAAATTAAAGAGCTGCAGTTTGATTCCACTCAATCCAGAGACAATCATTCTGCTACCTAAGTAACACACTGTATACCTCATTGTGTATTTGTGTCAACAGGAGTGTATTCACCTGCTGTGGTCTTGGTATCCATACAAGCCTGTAGAGTCCCACTGCTCTATCGAGTGGCCTGAGCCTAGACCCCAAAATTCTGAACAATTGCTAAAGACACAACATAGACACACAAGACAAGTGCAAAAAAGGATCAAAATAAAAGCAAACAGATGGCAAACATGGGGTGTTTTAACTCAGCAAGATGAAATCACAAATGTGTGGAGATGGTCTCTTCTGGACATGACGGCTACATAAAATTCCTTTCAAAATTAGGATGGCAAAAATATGATTAGTTTGTGGTGAAGTCATGACACCGAACAATGAGGAGCTGAAATCTGAATATTGACACACGTTTAAAATTGTTTAGACGTTTAGAAATAACAATATTCTTTGAAAGTAATGTCTAAATAAAGGATGTGAATTGAAAACTGCTAATATATATATATATATATATATTCAAAGAACAGCCAATTTTTACTAACTAAAAAAAAAAAACTTACCAGACATCTAAGAGATTGAGATTAAATCAACCTCTATGTCAAACAAGCTGCAAGTAAAATGCACAGCTGGATTACGTTTTATGATGGGAGGAATATGGCAAAAGAAATACACAGCAATGACGTGTTGATGACAAATCAAAGACAAAACAAAATGTTTGACAATAGAAAAAACATGACCATAAAGAGTGGGTCACAACACAGCACACTTCCTACTTCAGCTGCGTTTTTTCAGTACTTGTTGTCGGATCGGATCAAAGAAACTGTTGTGCTCGTCAGTACAGGCTCTATCTTGATGCTAATCAACATCCTTAAAGTTCTGCTACAACTGTCAAGTACAGCATCGCCAGAGACAGATAGCATTCAGCCTTAACCGCCTGTTTTTCACCTCAAAGGTTGAATACAATTTCAACAAAGTGTGCGCTTCAAAAGCCTGAAGTGCATTTAAAGAATGCCAAAACTTTGTCTTTTTTAAACCCTACAGGATTCACATCAGATCACGTTAAGATGAACTGAACTCATCTCTGCACATCTGCATCGTCTTTCCTGGAACATTTCCTGCCTTTATCTACAAAGCTTTCCACCTGCTATCAGTGTAGTCCTCCAGATACCCTTTTGACATTTTTCACATAACAAAGACGACAACTACTAGACACAAACTGCAGTACCGGTACTTTTTCTTACTTATCAGCTTCATTTCCATGTGTTCAAAGGCGAGAAAGATATGCATCCAAAAACTAGATTTCTGCCTCTTGAAAGTATTACTGCACAACTCCAGCAGCTATTATTAGCCTGTTTCAAATAAAAAAATGCCAATATCAATAAATGAATGCCCAAAGGCATGCAACTTATTTTATTTGTAATACAAGTATGTCTGTGAACAGATCTAGGAAACCAATGAACTGGCTGAACAAACTGCATTATATTCTATGCAGCAGAATTAAGATAAGAAAGCATTTACTTGTATGCAAGAAGGAGTGTGAGCAGTTACTTCCTGTCAAACCAAAAAACAAAAATAATTGTGCATTCAAAAGTGCTGAGACAGGATAGAAGCTATTTTAAAGTAATCTTTTTCAATCCAAATTCCTTAGAGTGAAAAAGAAATGTCACATTTCTCATGCAGCAGGGACAGAGTAATAAGCATCACTGCACAGTGCTATTCTGTGCCCCCTTCAGGCATTCATGTAAATAGCACATCATTTCTACCCAGGAACCAAGTAAACAAACTGAGCTTAATGTTCACTTTAAATCCACAGTTAAACTGGTATATCATTTAGCTCCAGATGAAAAACACACATGTGCTGCAATAGTTTTTATAAAAGGCTTAAAAATATTTCTAGAATATATTAACAAACTTATAGACAGAAAATACATTTGCACAAACAAGAGCCAAAACCTAATGAAGTACCATCAATCTAGTAATAGAACTTTATCAAAAAAATACTAAACTAGGTGTAATGGTGAGTAAAAAAAAAACAGGAGTACTTCTTGAACAATGGTACTATTTTACAATTTGTAAATATTTGCTCCAGGGTGTTTTTGTATTTGTATTTTTCTGATCTATAATATTTCAGGATTTTGGGTTGGGTATTCTACATTAAAATGAAGTACGGTAAACCTCAGGATAGGTTTAGCTGGCATCATGTGTGGACTATCCATTTCCTCCAGTCAGGTTTCATTTCTCTTGGTTTGCTAACCTTTGACAGAAGACGGTGGGGAAGTGGACCGCTGTTGCACAACAGAGACATCTCTTCCTGTGAGCGTTTGGTGACCCTACACCATCCCTAACTTTCATGCCTGTTTCCACACCTTAATATGCATAAGAATTAGCAATGTCAAGGCATACTAATAAATAAGGAAGTATTAGAATGATCAACTAAATAAATCCAACTTCAAGCTTTGCCATTTTTCTTGTAATTGTTTAAAGATCTACAAAAACTAAACGAAAAATACAAAAACAGCTCATAAATATGCTATATTCCACACATGTTTTAGAATGAAGGATGTAGATCTCTTTTAGCAACAATACCTTGGATTAGTTACTAAATGCACACAGCTATTTTATAATAAATCATATGTTTTGCTTAGTTTTTGTGTTTTGTTCCATGAACAAATGTACGTTTTTTTGCCAAAAGAACAATGCAACATTTAAGAACTATGCCACATTTAATTCCTAAATAAAATAACCATAATTGTACATGAAACAAATGACATCAACTAGCAGATTTGTTCGCCGATTAGTCGTTTTCTGTAATGCGATGACTAATAAAACATCTCTCTCCCTTGGTTGTCAACAGAGCCTAGCTCATGTGTAGATAAGATAAATTCCTTATTCAACTGTGATTTGCCACAAAAATGCAGCAATTACATTTTTTCTAATAAATAATTGACATATCTAAAACAAGAAAAGTTCATAAGTTGTGGTCTGTCTACTCAGAAAGGCATTCTATAGAATTCTTACATAGATCAAAATACTTCAACCCACTTTTCTTGTATTCTGTGTGCATAGTAAAAAAATCTAAAATCTGGTGCCTCAGAAAGTTATTGCATTTTATCAAACTAATCAAAAACAATATTATTTTCCAGCACAAAGGTCAGCCTTCTGAAAACTGCTTTTTTATTTATTTTAAACTTAGTCTGGCCTCTTTTTACATATATTACTGCAACAGTACGTAATGGTAAGGAGGCAATCCGCTAAAGCCTAGCTTGCTCTGAAAGCTGCTTTCAGGTCATCTGCATTGTTGTCTTTTTTACATCTTCCTCTTGACAGCAGCCCATGGGTTTAGTGTCAAGTTTCAGCTCAGGAGCATTTGCTGACAAATCAAGTCCAGTAACCCCATGGATACTAACCAGCCTTTGAAACCTTTGGCATTATGAGTAGTCGAGCAGTGCAGCCCCGATACTTTCCTTTGAAAAAGATCTTGTGCTTAAAAACAAACATGCTTTTGCTTTTGTCGTGCTGACGGACACGCTGCAGCCTTTTCACATTATTTAGTGTTAAATAAACCCTTTGGTTGCATTAGCACCTCCCTGCACTTGCAAGGTAAATGGAAACCACACATCCTGCTCATGTGAAATTAAGTTACAGTGAGTGACCACACTGACTTACTTAATGGATTTAAAGACGGAATTTTTAAAACAAAAAGTATTGGAACCTTGATTGGAACAAATAGGCTGAATTCTAAATACAATCTATAGTTGTAATCTATAATTGTAATGATAAATGTACTTTATGTAATGTTTATTCTATGCAATAGTGATTACTTTTAAAAAGGCTTCACAGTAAATCATTTTTCTTCATACAAAACACTGGGCTTTAAAGCAATTGGACTTAAGCCCTTGAAAAAAGGACAGTATTAATTAGCTTTTAGCTTTTTCTGCTAACACCTAAATTCAGGTGTCAACTAAACAGAAAAAGATGGGTTTCTGGCCAGGTTTTCTCAGCAAAACCACAAACTCTTCAAAACGAAGACATAATTTACAAGCAAGTAACTAATCCAGTGCTATTTTCTAATCTGATTACATTAGGATTTTATGTGTTTACTAAAATGTTGCCATGCATAGATTATAAGACTGGGCTCACTCAACTCATTTTGACATGAAGCAAACACTGATACTAAAACTGAAATAATCCTAATTTAATTAGGTGCTCATAGGTTTCATAGAGAACAAGAAGTGTTCATGATATGATAAGATCTGTAAAATGTTTTAACACCAAAATCTAATAACAACAGGGATGTACCTGCTTTCTATAATCTTCCAAACAAATGTTTATGTGCCCACGTCTCCATGTGTCCTTCTCTCACCTTGGTATTGTTATGCACTTTGTGTTGCTGTTCTGTGTGCTGATTGCTTTCTCCAGCTCATCCAGCTGGCCTGTCTTCTTCAGCTTCTTCACCAGGCTTTTCACAGCTTTCTCACACCATTTCTCTTCCTGTCCTCCTCCATTCTGCTCCCCAACTCCCCCAATTCCTCCTCCGGCTCCTCCGCTGCTTACTGGAGTCTTCTTCCATCCCAGGAGGCGTTTCACAACAGGGGGAGTGAAAGGAAGGATGGAGGACATGGTTTCTTGGCTATGTATTAGGAGACAGGATTTTTTTTTTACTTGTTGCTTAAAAAGTAGCCGAAAATCAAAAAGAGGGGGGAAGTGTAGAAAGACTGATGCAATTGATGACCCTGAGCCGTATGTGCGCTCTGTGAGTTTTGTCACAATTACAAAGATCCAAAATACTTCTTGAAATCTTAGAACTATAAAAGCACAAAGAAGAGAATCCGACGAAATCTGAAAAAAATGAGAGAAGGTAAGGTCAATATTTAGACAAATAAGGGTAGAAGCAGGAAAAAAAAGGTTTCTTTGAAAAATGAACACCAGTCAAGCACATGTGTACTGTGTGTCACTTTTATCAGAGTACTGACGTAACAAACCCGTGTCAATCCTGGCAGTTAAAGAACAATTTATTTCAACTATAATAAAGATTTATTAAATGAAAAACACCAGCAATCTAATGTACAAAAAAAGCCCTGCCTCCAAACAATACATAGTCTAAAAATTTGAGACAACATAATGTAGGCAATTGTCAAGTTCAGGTCGGTGTGTGACATAAATGATTCTTGTTGCGTAATTTCATTTAGTCTGCAATTTTATCAAATAAACAAAGATCAATCAAATGCTTTTAGCTTTTTGGTTGACTAATGCAATCATAAAAGAATGATAATATCAATAGTTAGTACTATAATTATCATTGATAGTTATTATTCAAAAGCCAGAAATGGATATTTCACTTTTTCATTTTCTAATGTGACAGTCTTCCCATTAAATGTGAAAGTATGCAGTAAAATCCCCAAGAATATTTCAGATGTATTTTCCAAGAAAAGCAGTTCTTGAAGTAAGTAATGTGAAACAACTTTAGAGTTGTACAGTTTAATTTCCATTTGATGGGACGTATGAATTAATCTAAATATCATTTCGTTTAGCTTATAGACTTAAGACTTTTTTTTAAACTCCTTAACATCCAGGATTCTTAGCTCAGAAGCAGTACTCTTTTAAAAATGTCATTGCAATTTCGAAATATATGTGCTTAAAAATCACAAAAAAGGTTCAAACCAATGGTCAAAGTACAATCTATATCTGATCTTATTTGATTAATCAGTTTACATTTCTATGTTCCAATCAGATAGATTCGTCTGAGGCAAGTTTTTAATTGAATCGACCATTATAATGAAATTATTTGATTAAAGCACTTCTGCAAAATAACATTTTGATTAAGTAGGTTTATTTTACTCTAACTTTAAAACGACCAGGTGCATCACAGCGGACAACACATGATGGCAGCAAAAAATAATTGAGCAATCATTCTAGTCCAATGCTTGGAAAACACTTCTAATGTTCTGGTTGTATTATTTTTATGTGGAAAAACAACATTAGGCTGAACTTTTCATTAATTCATTTTCTAATCCGTTTATTCTCTCTCGGGGTCACGGGGCTGCCGGAGCCTATTCCGGCTACTTGCGGGTGAAGGCTGGGGACACCCTGGACAGGTCGCCAGTCTGTCACAGGGCCACAATCCCACAGCCATGCACTCTCACATTCACACCAGTGACCAAATAACCTATGAAGCCTGCTTTTGGATGGTGGGAGGAAGCCGGAGTCCCGGAGAAAACCCACACATGCACGGGGAGAACATGCAAACTCCACACAGAAAGGTCCCCCATTGCTGTTCTGCTTCAGGTCCCACAGCTGAGACTTGCTGTGAGGCAAGAGCGCTAACCACTGCGCCACCATGCAGCCCCACTAGGCTGAACTTTATCAAACTAAAATGCGCAAGGATTTGGCATTAATTCATGTTTACTTGTTTGTTTTTTAAAAAGAATCTGGAAAACTTCACCTGCACTGTTCAGTACCCAGATATTTATCTCTGAGTCACACTGATTGACTTCTTAGCTAAAGCTGTTCAGGATCGATTTCAGGTCAGTGAATTGGATCAAATCAGTTCGTTAAAATGAGCCAATATGGACTACGAGTCGTAACATAAATTATTAAATTATGAACTGAATCGAATTGCTGTTAAAATGAATTGTTACACCCCCAATGTAATGTGAAACAACTTCTACAGATTTTTTTTTCCATGTGATGAGACACGTAAATGTACGACGGAGTATTAGGGCCACCAAAAAAAAAAAAAAAGTTAAATTACGAGATTTTATCTCGTAAATTTACGAGTTTTTATCTCGTAAATTTACGACTTAAAATCTCATAGATTTACGAGAAAAAAGTCGTAGATTAACAAATAGAAAACACCGAAGTTGTCCGTTTATCGGAGCCTATCTTGAAGATGAAATACGTGGAGCCTTTGTGAAGCTTTATTTCCGGATTACAGGTTTTAAAAACAAAGAGATTCTGAACCTTTTGATGACTCAAAATCAGATTATTGTCAGTGTAACCGTCTTTCCGGGGTTCAGTGTCAGTAAAGCAGAGTTTAATGCGTAAAATAAGGAGCTCAGAGACACGTTTGGATGCAAACGTGTCTTTATTCTGCTTTTCATTCACACCCTGAAGTTCATTTGTCAACTGACGTCATGAACCTGTCATCTTAACACCAATGCGGAAGTAAACAGTGTTCCATACGGCCCCTCCTGCAGATGAAACGTCCCGTTTCAGCATAAAACAATAAAGAGGAATGAAAATAGTCTTTTATATTAGCATTAGAACGTTGAAAATGACAAATAAGTGCTTCTCCTCGGCGGAAGCGTCACACAAATGTAGAGATTTGTCTTTGGTGGAGGAAGTAAGGATTGACGTGGACAGCTGCAGGAATACCGACGATGGCTTCATCGAGCTGCAGAGATCCTGCAAACCACCCATCAATAAATAAAACTTTAATAAATTGTAAATAAAACAAATGAGCTTCCAGACATTAGGAACGTTATCAATGAACATTCATCTCGCCTGTTTAACAAAGTTTAGTGGGTCGGCTCTGCTGCTGCGCGGCGTTCACCTGCTGCTCTGCATGCTCACTTCCACTTTAATCATAAATTTACGACTTAAAATTAAAATCTTGTAAATTTACGAGTTTTTTTCTCATTAATTTACGAGTTTTTTTCTCATAAATTTACGAGTTTTTATCTCCTAAATTTACGACTTTTTATCTCGTAAATTTACGAGATAAAAAGTCGTAATTTAACTTTTTTTTTTTTGGTGGCCCTAATACTCCGTCGTATAAATGAATCTGAATATCATGTAGTTTCTCTTATAGATGTGTTGTTTTGTTTTTTGGAGAACTCTTAAACATGCAAGATTCTTAGCTCAAAAGCAGTCCCCTTTAAAAAAAAATGCCATCCCAGTTTTAAAAATTATATAAGAAGAGCAAGAGTGCTTGAAGCCACAAAAGAAAAAGGTAAACCAATGGTCATGGCAGTCAGTGCTTAATGGCATTAAAGGAAAAGAAGTTATAACACACTAAATTCAAATTTAGCTCAACTGGGTTTAAAAAAACAGAATATCATAGCATTCATTATTGTGAAACTGCACAAAACTACAGTAAAACTGTAGTTCTGTTGCCATGAAGAAAGTATCTCTTTCTTCCATTTGTTACTCTGAAAGTCCAAGCTCCTTCTTGGAATTTAGTTCAGGAGCTTAACCCTTGGACTTCTTACCTACAGTTTTGTTTAAATGGATTTCTAAAAACGACCATTCCTGAAAATGGTTAGCAACTGTTTTTTTTTATTATTTGTTAAATAATGATGCCTTTTCTAAATGGTCTAAATATTTGATCATGCCGTGTTAAGATGTCTATCTAAAGTAGGTGACCTCTGGGGGAGACAACGATTGTGCTCTTCACGTTGATATTTAAGTAGCAACAAGAAATACTAAATAATTTCTTGTTTAAAACAGAAGTGATAAAGACGCTGTCGAGTGTTGGAAATTTCAAATTAAACCAATAGTGTCGTCGTTGGAAAGGAGTAAAACAAGTGGGGGAAACACAACTGAAAAATGTAAAAAAAAAAAAAATAAGGAGAATTGCTAAGTATTTCAACTCAACAATAGTTTAAAGCATTAAACATTAGCACTGCTTCAGTATAACAACTGTTTTGGGGGGTGAATTGTTTTTTGTTTTGTTTTTTAACGAGCATGCACATTCGCGTTTTGAAGAATAGGCTAACGCTAAAAAAAAAAGAAGGATTCAAAACAAACAGCGTATTGAGACTCAAAAGTCACGGAGGAATAAAATAATTTTTACCGCATTTATACTTATGTTGCTCTTAAATGACCGAACGCCCCATGCCTTTACCACCATTAGCGACCCAAAAATATCCACTAAAAACAAAATCTGTTAGCAAGCTTGCTACTTACTAGTGCCACTGCCACAGACAAATAAACAGTAGTCTGTTGCTTCTTCTGTCGCTCAAAAACAAAAGAAAATTCAATGTTAGAAACACACTTACCCAACAAAAAGATACGGTGCTGACGAACGAAGACCTAGGTACCTGTCCAAAACCTTTGGTTGCTCATTTTAAACGTCTATAGTTAGACTTTTAACAGTATTTTCCACATTCGAGCCGCCGGGATGATGGCTCCTCATTCATAGCTCTACCAAACTTGTATTGCTTTATACAAAACATAACCCTTGAGCGACTCCACTAGGTCCCGCCTATTCTCTTTTGCTATTGGTTGTATGTTCATTTCATTGGTCTATGGCAATGTCTGTCATTCTTTGGGAGCTACCATTGAGTAGGAGCTACGAAGGAATTTGTGCAATGTTTATGTATTTGGTTTGAACTCATAAGACCTCAAACTATCATTCGTAAACGCTATGTGGTATGAAATCATAAAAATGTTGTTGATAATGAATTAAGTAAATATATTTATATTACTATTAAGTTATGCTATGCAAATATTTTATCACAGCACGTGAATGTATACCAAAAGTTGCCCCGAATAAGGTAGTTGAAAATTATTTTGCGCGTAGAGTAAGCGCCACTCCTAGGTATATTTTTCTTCCAGTCAAAACGCGCATGCTCCGTGCGAGCAAGGCTGCCTCACCTATGATGACACCATTTCTGAGCAGAAACGGAGGTGGGCTGATGTTGAGATGAATGATGCACCGCAGACCTGTCTCTGCCTTACCTGCAAACACCTGGAGTGAAATAAAAGAAAAGTAAGGAGTAAACACCACCGGACAGTATCGCTTTCATCCCTTTCATTGCAGTCGGCGTCCTTAATAAAGACAAGTACCTTGTAAGTATTTTTTTAAGCCTAATACTGATGAGTATGAATGAGTGACTGTATTATAGAAAGAATACCAATAAATAGTTTTGCTGTTAAAAGATTATGGAAAGTTAAAATTATTTGTCACTCAGTTGTTTGCAATATTACAAAAATGTTAAAAATAAACAAACAAACAAAAAAAAAGATTATTTAAAGATAAGTTATAGGTAATCCACTTTAATTTGTATTAAATGTTCCATAGTATGTCCACAGGGGCTCTGATATTACCAACAGCTATGCAGGTGTACATGGCAATAATATGAGTGTGTAGAAAGGACCTGATAATGGCTCCCACTGGACCATCTCCAAGGAAACAGAAACACCAAGGGGTTGCCTGGTCTTTATGAAACATATGCTTCTATCATTGTATACAGAGAAAAGAACATCATTATTTCCTGGGATGATTATGCAAAGAGATAACTAAAATTTGTTGTTGTTGTTGTTGTTTTTTTTTCAGATAAATATACAACATAATACTGCTAGCAATGGGAAGATGCTGCAAATGTAACAGTAGACTACTGTGCCTGTGTCTCCTGCCTTGTATGATGACCGGTCACCTTCTGATTTACATTATGGTGTCTATATTCATCACTATCTCCTACGCTCCTCCAAAAATTATAATTCACTATATTGCCCCAGGCTTCTCTCCTAATTCCTCGTCTTTGGCCTCCCATCCACTTAGCCCTTTCTGGAACCTACGTTTGGAGGATGGCGCAGTATGGAACCAGTTGCAGCATGTTTGGGATCGTCAGCACAATCCGATTTTGAGAAAAAACACAACTGGGTCAATGTGGAAGCCAAATGCTCAGCTTTTAATGGAAACTGAAGATGGATGCTCTGACTGTATGTCAGATGCATGTTCAGTCCCTCTTAAACATGACTTAAACAGCTTACCAGAACAAATGAGGGCATTTATCAGGTCAATGCACTGCAGGGAGTACCCCATGCTCATCAATCAGCCTGGTATCTGTAGGAGAGGTGCTGAAATCTACGGAGTGGACTCTCCCATGCTTCTCATGGCCATCAAATCCCAAGTTGGAAACTTTGAAAACAGACAGGCAATTCGTGAAACATGGGGACGCAGTGGTCTTGTTTTTGGGGAAACAAATAAGAAAGGGGAACTAGTTCAGACAGTTTTTTTGCTTGGAAGACAGGATTCAAGTATGGGTCCTCACCCTGACCTGAAGAACCTCCTAGACCTCGAGAACCAAAAGTATGGTGATATTCTGCAGTGGGATTTCAGAGACGCTTTCTATAACTTGACCTTAAAAGACTTGCTGCTTTGGCGATGGATTCAGCAGTACTGCCCGACAGCAACTTTTATTTTTAAAGGGGATGATGATGTCTTTGTTCGAACAGATGCCCTGCTGGACTACCTGCACAAAAAGAAAGAAGAGCACCGACTGTGGAGGACCAATGACACTGAGATGGATTTGTTCGTAGGAGATGTCATCTATAATGCAATGCCAATTCGTGAGCCGTCTGCAAAATACTACATACCAGAAAATTTCTACAAGGGCGTGTACCCGCCCTATGCTGGTGGAGGAGGGGTGGTGTATTCCAGCTCACTTGCATTACGCCTGAAAGAAGTGTCTAAAAGGGTGCGCCTTTTCCCAATTGATGATGTTTATCTTGGCATGTGCCTTCAGAGACTTGGGCTTTTGCCGAGCCATCACCCAGGTTTTTTAACATTTGATCTCCCAGCAACAGACAGGGGCAATCCCTGTGCATACAGATCTCTTCTGCTAGTTCACAGACGCAGTCCAAAAGAGATGTTGACACTATGGAAGCAGCTTCAAAATCTGGCTGGTCAGTGCTGAAGCTCATTTGCCAAACAAATTGGATTCAGTGAGTTTAGTACCAGATTAATGCAACCACCAGACTGATTTGAAAAAATATTTATATTTATCTGCTTATGGTAAGCAAACAATGCACTGATGAGGGCACCTACCCTCTGGAGGATCATTTTACTCTGAGGACAAGAATCTACCTCAATAGGACATTTATTATGAAACAGAAAAGAGTCACCGACATTTTATAAAATTCCTTTTCCGATTGCTTTGAGCAACCAGCACTAGTTATAATTTTACATCGTTAATAAAAACATAGTACCTAACTCTTTAATGTCTAAAGGAAAACTCAGATTCTTTTCATTTTGAAATAGTAGGATGGAAAAAATAAACAAATCAATACTTACATTTTAAAAAATTACAGTGTCTTTTATGTACTAAAGTAGTTCAAGGCTTTTTTTTCCTGCATTGAATTCAAACAAGCAACAGACATGACTCTCAAACATAGTGAACGAAGAGAAAACCTGCAAAATGTGCTTAATCATTGTAAATAATACATTTTATACCACTTTTTTGTCAGATGTAACACTTACAAAATGAAAATATTATTATGAAATTATAAGACTATTTAAAGGGCCACAGCCAAACACTACAGTGCAAAAACCTTTTACATTTTCTTTCTGCATTTACAAGGATCTAATTTTTTGTGCTGTCAATCTATTTAGTTACGAAGGACTAAAAGTTTGCAGTTTTATTTAGAATATTCCAAAAAGTCAGATCACTAAAACAACCAAAGCTTACTACAGCTTTATGACTCCACAGCTTCTTTGACTGAAACTAAAAAAGCAATTGGAAGTATAAATATGTAAGATACTGTGTTCATAAATGCTTTATTTTCTATGGTTCATAGCTGTCTCGCAGTTGAGCACGTGTTTTCTATTGTGTTTCTTTTTTCATTAAAGCCTTAGTCACAGCTGGCCTTAGGTGGATACAGGCTGTGGGCAAAAATGGGCAAACCTGTACAAAATATCAAGGTTGTAGACTGCTTTGTGAGGTCGTAGAGGGAAAATGTTCATGCACATTTTTTTCCACAGCCATGCCTCGGTTGACAGGTCATAGAGAACACTTGAGCGTGGGCATCTTTTGGTGCAGCTTGACTGTTACAAATGAGGACATTAGACAATCAGAGTGTAGTTTGTATGGACATATGGGCATCCTTAAGACACTGACGTATCACCTGTACTCCCTGTGAGTGCGGCATTTACCCATGATCAGTGAGGAGCCAATGCTTGCATCTTACCAATGACTAAGAAGGAGTGTTAAGATCCAGGCCTTGAGAGCTGGCGTCCTACATGTTTTCCAAACACTCTGCCATTGAAGCTTCTAATTTTCTAAACAAACCTAATTCAGGTAATCAGCAACACTAGGCCTGCACAATATACCGCAAATTTATCGTTATCGCAAGATCAAGCTGTGCAATATGCATACCACAAAAGATGGCGAAAATCGCAATAAATGATTACCTTGAATGTGCTAAAACAAACTCATGGCAGCTTGAAATATTCAACAAATGAAATGAATGCCTTTAGGCATTTAACCAATCAGAAGGACCCGTTTACATTGTTGATCAATCAGATGAGCCCTTTTATGTTTCATGTTTGCCTCCTACGTCGACAAGGGTCATTTGGAGTATAGTTTTTAAACTGTTGTAGTGTGTGAAGAATAGTAAAATGGAAAAATTTTTTGGTTGTTTTGCTATTTGTTTATATACCGCAAATTATATCGTTATCGCGATATTAATCACCAATATCGCATATCGTGAGTTTCCCTCATATCGTGCAGCCCTAAGCAGCAGATAACACAAGAGTTCTGGAAAACACTTCTGGACACTTCTGGACAACAGCAACACCATACAGCATAAGTTTGAGCAACTTGCGTTATCCCTATAAATATTTCACAATACACTTATCAGACGCACAACAATCGTACATTCTATTTTGTTCATGACATCCCTTAAGGTGATCGGACGAGCCTAAAGAGAACTGCAAGACAGATCTACGTTCCATGAGTTATGAGTTAGCTCCATGAGCACATCCAAAACCTTGTAAAATACTGTAATAATAATAAGACAATTAGAGATGAAGAATTTTATTTTTTTATGAAAGCAATAAAATGTTCACTTTTTGGCCAGGGATCGCCACAGCAAACCTTTTTCCACTGATTTGCATAGAAGTTTTGGCAGAGTTTTACACCGGATGCCCTTCCTGACACAATCCTGCTGTGTTTTATCATTTCATCTGTATTGAAATTCATAGGAAAATCTGTATTTTTACCTTAGAAATAATAATGTTGTTACAGGTAAATAAATATTTTTAAAGAATATTACTTGGTAGAATTAAGGATTTTTTTTAAAGGCAGACCCTAATCACATCATATGCATGTGTTTTGGAAAAACATTTCATCTTGTTTCTGTGTTTTTAAAAGTTGATTAGCTCATTCTGGATTTTTTTGGAAACCATGGACCTTAAGGTCCTTTAGCAAGTCTTTCTGTGGTTCCGAGACTCAACTCAAAGCATGGAAACATCTTTTCAGTTCAACACCTAATGACTATGAAATGGCCTGACAGCAAAAAAAGAGATATAACGTCCGGTGTTTGGCCTGAGGATCCAGTGGAGCTCGTCCCAAACTGTCCAGACCAGACGAGAAGAGAAAGAAATATGTTAAAAACAGGCTTATTGCTCGCCTTTTCAAATGAGCTTTTAACTCGTGTTTAGCTATATTTCTGGCTAATTTGAACCTTTTATATTCTTTTTTTATTATTACATCTTCTAAATTACAATAATTTATTGCTTTATTTTTATATTATTTGTATCATTTTTTTTAATTAGCAACAATTAATGTTTTTTGTGCATTAGTATTTCTATATTTTATTTATTTAATGTATTTTATCTCTCATTGTCTATCCTTGATCAAAGCTGTGTACAACAGTAAGGTTATCTGTTCTTGTTGAAGGGTTTATCCACCTGTAAAGAACTAGGATGCATTTTTTTTTTTGGGGGGGGGGTTATTTCTATGCTTTTTATCTTATTTCAGGTTTTCACAAATCCACAAATCCTGTTGGACACTTTGTGCTACAATTTGTTGTTCAAAAAGTAGCCTATAAATAAGGGTTTGAAATTTGGAAGAAATTTTCTCATGCTGCCCAACTCAAAGCCCAGATCACAAGAAGAGCTCTTTAGTCTGTTATTGATCATAGCGCAAAAGCACAAATAAAGAAATGACAATCAGAGCTGTCAGCATGGAGTAAACCTGCACTCAATGATCCCCGCTACCATCTTCTCTTGTATGTGTGTATATGTTCATACATTTATCTGATTTTGACTTGTTTTTAGCGCAAATTTACTTTTGGTTAACTGCCAATTTTACTGAATGTATGGTTTAGTATATGTAAGTAATGTAATATGTTATTTTATTTTGATCTTTCAGGGTGATTTTGACATCTACCTAGGGACTGCAGATGACAAATAGCACCTTGACAGCCATAATGACAGCGATGTTTATTAAAATGTGCTGTCCCTGTATCGATTAAATAAATAAGTCTAAAAAAAGCAACATAGCTATTTTTTAGTCAAGATTTACTTAGACTCAAAAACATGGATTGTAATGTCATCCATTCAATATAAAAACTATATCTCTTCTTTGTCTGATTATATGTATGAAACTGAATCAAATCAATAACAGTTCATCCATGTAGCTCTGTGTTGAAATGACAAATAATGTCCTTATATGGCCTGGATTTGTTTTAACAGCAGTTAATATCTTTTTGAACTGATGAAAGAAAAAAACTAAGCTTGTTAAAAAAAACATTGTTGTGTTTACAAGCAATACTTTGTGTCCTTAAAAATAAATTATCCCTTAGCTTAAATAAATGAAAGAATTAAAAATAAAAAATAAAAATCTAAATTATCCAATTTATTGCAGTTCCTGAAATGAAACACACAGAAATGTTCAACTAATTATGCTATAAGATTCTGTCAATTTTTCATTCCTTAAAAGTAATTTTTAATTATTGGTAATCAATAAATATGCACAAAAAAGATACAGCTATGGCTTAACAAAGATTTGTGCTTAACTGTAAAATGAAAAAAAAAATCATGAAAATGAAATACTTAAGCAAGTCAAAAGATAATTATAGCTAGTAAAGAAAGGTTGAATGCAACAAAATAAAAAGACATTTGTATTTTCTTATGTTTGTTTGTATTAAAAACGTTTTGATACTAAATGTTGCAATTTTAAATGATTTATTTCTTTGGAGCCTTGATTAATATCTCTGTATTATCTTTCTATTTTATTAACTTTGGTAATTTAGAATAAAAAAAAAGGATAGATTTAAAAAAAATAAATGTTTCAAAAAAAATTTAAATAAAAAAAAATGAACAACGATTTTGTGCGTGAGAAGTGTGTTTATTTAAAATGTATACGTTCCTCAATCATAATGTAAGTTTCAATGGCATTTTCTAATAACACGTACACGCAGCAGTCTGGAGCTGATGGACAAATTTCAAGACAAGATCCTGGAAGAGACAGAGCCTTTCCAGAGCAGTGTGACCCTGCAACCAGTGAGCTTCCAGCTGGACAAAGATGGACAGCACTTTGGCCTGACCCTGGACACTCGAGGCTTCTCTCCAGAGGAGCTGTCTGTCAGGCAGGTGGGCAGGAAGCTGAGAGTAAGCGGGAAGACAGAGAAGAAACAGGAGGACGGGAAAGGCTCCTACTCTTACAGACTCCAGGAGTTCAGACAGGAGTTGGATCTGCCTGAAGGCCTGAACCCTGAAGCTGTCACCTGCTGCCTGTCTCCAGACGGAAAGCTCCACATCCAGGCCGCCAAAGAGGAGGCTGAAAGAGAGCTGACCATCAAGAGGAGCTCGGAGGAGGAACCACAGCAGAGAGAGAGTTCACAGACACAAGACAGCAAAGCGCAGGCTCCTAACTCATCATAGAACAAACAGGAGGACATGGACTTACACTCTACATGTGCCTATCTGACCATTTCTTATTGATAGTATTTATGTTAGTTTAGCTCATTTTGATTTTAAAAATGTCTTATTTTTTAAATGTCTTAGTTAGTTCTGACTGTAACAAACACATGAAAGTGTCAGAGACAAATGTAAATGAACAATCATATCCAATCAGTTGATTTAGATAATTACTCATATTTCTTTGTATGATCAAAGTTGAAAACATAAATGGTTCAAATAAAAATTACTTCTGTCTGTGGCGCGTCATTTGACTATTTTTTTTTATCAACTTGAAAACATCTGGAAATTTCCCTTAGAAACAACAAATATAGAATTATCAGAAGATGGGTACACCAGGGTCATAAAGAAATAGATATGATCAGCAAAACAACTCAGACAGTTTAAGGTGTTGTAACCATGCTCATTTGGTACTAATGGGCTTAAAGTGCTTCAAGAAAATATTACCCTCACCATTATACCCTTACCAGCAGTTTGAACTGTTTATACAATGCAGGATGGATCCATTCTTTTATGTTGATGATGCTAAATTTTGACCCTACCAATGTTGCATCCGACCAGACAACATTTTATCTTCTATTGTCCTGTTTTTATGACCCTCTGTGAATTTTAGTTTTAGTTTCCTGTTCTTAGCTAAGTGCTGTGGTCGTCTGCTGCTGTGGCCCATCTGCCTCAAGCATGGACGTGTTGTGCGTTCTCAGATGCTCTTCTGCAGACCTCAGTTGTAACGAGTGGTTATTTTGACTTACTGGTGCCTTTCTATCAGCTGCAGCCAGTATGGCCTTAAAAATTTCCCAGAAGTCTTTGCAAAAAAATTGTGGGCATTGATGCTCACCAGATTGCTGAATAAAGACCACAACACATTGCGTCTGATCAATGTTTCATGTCAAAAAAGTGTATTTAAATTCATTTTTATCAGTTATCTTAGTTTTCATCATCAGAACACAGTAGATTAATACATTTTTTTCACAATGTGTTCATATTTATTAGGTTTTTACTTTGGGAAATCAAAACAGATGGAAAGACACGGGGATAAGATACCTTTGAATGGCACTCCAATATCTTCCTAAATTAAATAAAAAAGGATGGACACGCAAAAGAAAGCATCTAGGAACCACATTAAAAGTATTTAGAAGGATTTTATTCTTTCTTTATGGTGGGTGGATTTGTTTTATATCACTGTTGCTGTAATAAGTAACTATGGCCGCTAGATGGAAGCATTGCCTTCCACATAAAAGATCAAAGTACCCTCAGCATTTCAATTTTCCAACATTTTTCCACCAGCTGTCTGTTGCCTTTAGGAGATAACAATTATATTTATCATGTCGTGTTTCCTTCATTGCTTTTTCATTTTGGATCTGCTTTTTCATCGGGTTTTACTGTGTTAAATGATAACTTCACTAACACGTCCTTTTAACTTGAACAAAATACATTTTCTGTCTAAAGACACCAGCTCAGCTATTAAAAAAAGACAATTCTTACATTCAAAATACTATTCAAATACTTTTTTTTCTCCATAGTCCTTTAGTGGAAATGATATTTATACTTTCTTAGCTTATAATTTGTTCATTTGCGGTAGATGTAGCGTCTTTTGGAAGACTGTGCTGAAAGAAGCCCAGGGAAAAAAAAACCTGCCTCAGTTTCAACATTTTCTATCTCTGAAGAACATACGCAGGGATGATGAAACCTGGCAAACACAGCGCTTTGCTGCTCGGGGATATTGTGTCAAGGCTGATGTGTCAATATTTTTGACACATAAAGAGAATATGAGTTTTCTGAGGGGGGAAAATATACTTCTTTTTTTTCGTCAGGCATTCACCTTTGGATGAACTCCTCAAACTGGAGGCAGGATAAGTGAGGAGGAGGGAGAAAAGAATGAAAGGTAACAGAAATAGAGGAAGGATGAGGAGGAGAAAAGCAAGGCTCAGCTCCAAGTAAATCATCTGCATTGTTCTCTTAATGCTGCTGCTTGTGTGGAGAAACAAACACAAGCACCCTTGCAAGTGCAGAAACTGCATCAAACGTGCGTGCACGGGAAGAATTTCGGGCACTTCTTCAGTCTTGTCTTAGCTTGTCCCTCGTGGAGATGTTTTTAATGCACCCTAATCCCCCTCTTCCCTTTGAAGACATAAAAGCAGATATCCTTCAATCCATGTAAGCGCTTCTGACTGCCACCATCATCACAAACACGCGCGTGCTCACAAGCGGAGCCGCCAGCTCATCAACATGCAGTTATTCCTCTCTGGCGGAGAGTTGCAGGTTGATAATTGGCTGCGGCGCACGCGCATGTGAGTGTGTTTTAAGTGGGGGAGTGTGTATTTCGTGTCTCTGCTGCAGAGCTGGGGTTGCTTGAAAATTCTCGTCACGTCTCGAAGCCTCGATTAAGACGTTGTTCCAGTTTCCAACAGACAGACATGCGGGGAGGAGGGGAAAGGGGGGAGTTGGGGGGCAGCAGGGGGTGGAAAGATGAGAAAATGAAGGAGGAGAGAGCAGGCAGGGAGAAAGAAAGGTGATGAGGCAGCACCAAAAAATAAATGTCGATGAAGGGTTGTGCATGTCAAAGAGAAGGGAAACACTGCAGCGGAGGTGCTGGCTGTGAGATCCCAGAACATCCACGACTCCAAAAAATACAGCATTTTAGGCCTAATTTTTATGTTTAAGACAACAAAAACTTGCAACTAAAATGACTCTAAATGGCAACAAAAATCAGATTAACCACACATCCTTGTACCCACACAAGAAAACTCCACACAATGAAGACCTACACACAATTTAGAAGTCCAATCATTCAAAGCCTCAGATACAAACAGGGGCTTACTGTTGACCTGTTGGTCCTGACATCTGTCTGCTCGGTTCAGGGGTCTTTAACCTGAGGCTCTGGAGCCTCATGCTTTTATCCTTCAATTGTGGCTCTTTGGCTTTGAAGAAAAAAATGCTACCACTGAGAAAAATAAGTTACTTCTGTCAGAGTTAATAGTTTAAAGTGTTTTCCTCATTGCAATAGTCAAAAAACTTTAATTTGGTCTTTTAAACTTAAGCTTTATAATTTATGCCAGTTGTTTTTGGTGTTTGATAACAGGGCACCACAGTGATAAGTTATGCTAAACAATTTATTTTTATTGACTGAATGCAAAAAAAAAAGTTCTTCAGTTTTTTAAGTTACCGTAAGTCAGTGTTATATCTTCTTCTTCTTTCGGCTTTTCCCATCAGGGGTCGCCACAGTGAACAAGTCGCATGGTAAACTCGGCAATGTTTTACGCCGGATGCCCTTACTGACGCAACCTTCTCAAAGAAACCGGGCTTGGGACAGGCACAGAAGTAGAGAAGGGAGCAGCCCGGATTCGAACCCTGGTTTCACGGACGGAAGGTGCCGCAAACCAGCACAACCTAAACCAGCTCCACGTAAGTCAGTGTTATATTTTTTTCCTAAATTATAAATTAGCGACTGTAAGTACACATTCTACTCTATGCTGCATAACAGTGTCTATTTTAGTCGTAATAATAGAAAATGTCATGTTTGACATGGTTTCCTTGCATTTTGTTTCAAGCCAATCTACTGCAGCAGGATGATCTTATCTTGTAAGTAACTCGTAGGCTGCTTTAAAAAGTAAAGAAGCTTAAGTTATTATTCATAGAAAAATATCACACTTTAATATTTCAATTGTAAATTTTTAAAAACTTAATTTTAGAAATGAATAGTTTAATGACCACCCGAGCTTAAATTTAGTGTATTTTTCCTAAAGACCCCTAGCCTCAATCTATAACAGCAAAAAACCACCACATCCTTGGATGCATCTGCATTACAAAACAAACAAATTTTTTATTTAGTGCATAAAGTTAAAAAATTCTGCCCATAATTTCTGTGAATAATACATAGTGTCGGGGTGGGGGTATGGCATTATAGCCCTAAAAGGACAACTTTGAGTTTTGCAATACATGTTTTTTGATGATCATAATAAGTTTTACTTTTTTGAAAGACAGATAATTCGAAGAATATTTTAGATATTAAACATAACAAACTCTGAGGGAGTTAGTGGGCCCCCTCATGACTACATTAGAACAGACAGAAGGATAAACAGTACCTATTAAGGCTGCTTTTCTCAACAACAAAAAAGACTTTTTGACAAACGCCAACATTGAGGGGAGGGTAAAAAATCTCTATAGCATACCACATTATGCTCTAAAACCAAAGTATTTTAAGTATAAAGTTAAATAGAAATATCACAGACTTTGATAGCATTTGTAGTTTTTCATGTTTTTGTGTAATAATTAATGAGGACAAACATAATCGGTTAAAATTTATCATATTCAAACATTATGTCCAAAATACAAAACTTTCATGTCATCTGTTGAATTCTGATACTGGCTGGATACATTCTCCTTACATAATTGTGTTAATCTTTACCCTGGGCTTTTGAAACTGTTTTTTATATCATAAATGATCTCTAACAGCAAACAGCTAAATTTGTAAAATTTGCTCAAACAAGGACATTTTAACCCTTGTGCTATCCTAGGCTTTTTTTATTTATTTATTTAAGTGGATGCACTAATGTGTCCAGCTTACATGACACTGAAAGACAAAATACATAGTACATAAAGATACATGCTCATCACAAAAATCCAATAACCCCCCTAATCAGAGTCTAACAGAATACAAAGCGTCCATTCTTATTGTCCATGCCCTCGATGCAAAATTTGCCAAGATCTGAAGATTTTATCTTCAGATAACAGAAACAAATCAGATAACCTTCAGATAACCAAAACAAATCAGGACATTTCTTTCCTATGACCTCATACATACAAAGTCTCTGTTTTTCGTACAAAGGACAATAAAACAAAAAATGAAATTCATCCTCCACCACTTGCAGCTCACAGACCTCTCAGTCTTTCCTCCTCAGGAATGCCTTTAAAGCGCCCTACTTTCACCTGTAGAGCCCTCCTGCTCTAAGTTGAGCACATAAGGATCTCTGTCCTCTTTTTAAGTTATACATAACATATGGCTCAGCAGAAAATGTGTCCTTAATTTGCCAATAAGTTCGTAATTTTGGTTTTTGAAGCAGTTTCATTTTCCATTCTTTTTCATGATAACCAACTAAAGTTTCCTTAACATTATCTATCTTACATTTCAAACAATTAAAAAATAATGATTGTAGGTTCACAGAGGACAGAATGTTCAACATTATCAACAGGGATGAATATGAGCTCTATCCCAATCAAATATTTTACGTGCAAGTCTCTCTGCAGGTAAAGTCACCAGCCGGTTCCATAATCTGAGAACTTCTGCTCTTTGTTTGATCACACAAGGTTCCCACCCCATGTCCCCCTCTATGGCTGCTTTAGTGGTGAACCTGTGTACACCCAGAAAGTATCTCATTGCCCTGTTTTGAACCTTATCACACTCAGGAGCGTCCTCATAACCCCAGACTCCTGCAGAATAAAATAAGACAGACCCCACCATGGCATCAGTAATCATGGACAGTAATCCACGCCTTTGTTACAACTCGGCTGGATTACTGTAACTCTCTTTACTTTGGTACCCCTCACTCATCCCTGTCCCGTCTCCAGCTGGTGCAGAACGCTGCTGCACGCTTGTTAACTGGAACGTGGAAGAGAGAGCATATTACACCAGTTCTGGCTTCTCTCCACTGGCTGCCTGTCCATTTTAGAGTTCGTTTTAAAATTCTTTTATTTCTTTTTAAGTCTTTAAATGGTCTGGCTCCGCCTTACCTCTCTGAGCTGCTACACCTGCATTCCCCTTCCCGCTCACTTAGATCAGCTGACCAGCTGCTCCTAGATGTGCCAAGGACACGGCGGAAACTCAGAGGGGACAGAGCATTTGCTGTTGCTGGCCCCAGGTTGTGGAATGCACTCCCTACGCAGGTTAGGCAGGCCCGTTCACTGAATGATTTTAAATCCAAGTTAAAAACTCACCTTTTCTCCCTGGCTTTTAACTCAGTATGAGTTGATGTTTTTATTGTTTTTATAAATTTATTTTTATTGGTTTTATTGGTTTTATGTATTTTTATTTAATGTATCGATTTTATTTTATTTTATTCTGTTTTAGTTTGTTTATTCTGCATTGTTAAGCACTTTGGTCAGCTTCTGCTGTTTTAAAAGCGCTTTATAAATAAAGTTGACTTGACTTGACATGGCATCATACAATTTACTAAACATGTCAAAACTCAACCCAGGACAGACCTTCATCTTATTTATCACTGCACCAAGTGCCCTCCCAGCAGAATCAGATAACAGCTGCTTTCCTTCTGAGAACATCATATTTTTATGAAAAACAAAACCAAGATATTTATAAGTATCAGTATACATAAGAGTAGTTTTACCAAAATAAAACAGAAATTACTTTGAGGTGCAAAAGGCTTTCTAAAATGAACTATTTGTGTTTTATCACCATTGATCGTGAGTCTCCATTTGTTACACCAGTCATTCATTGTATTTATCATTCCTTGTAATTTTATTTCCTCATCAGCTATCAAAACAATATCATCAGCATAAAGTAATATGCTCAAGTTCCAATTCTTAATATCAATACCCAAGTTAGTTTTCTCAATTTTTTGAGCTAAATCGTTGACATAGATAGAAAAAAGAGTTGGTGAAAGAACATCTCCTTGTTTAACTCCACTGTGCGTACAGTCTCCATTTGGGTAGACAATCAGCTCCCTGTCAATATTAGCAATTTATCAAACTTACATGAGGCTTTTACTATGATATTCTTTCTGAATAAAATGTTTGTGTTGGCAGAGAGAGGCTGCACGACGGAAAAACACATTTGAACAGGGTTATTCGAGTGGGATTTTTCAACAATAAATCAATAGACTCCTGTAATTCATGGAAGAAAGTCTTTGAGGGGGCGATAAAAGTTACAAGCAATTGAAGCAAAGAAAGTAATGGAATAAAAAGGGTGATAAAATGATAACAACCTTTCCACTAACAAACAAGGCAGTAGCCGGAAGGAAGAAGGGTCATCATGGGAAGGTTAAAGTCTCTGAACTTTTCGATATGCCCTAATGAAGCCATGAGAGACTGATGATATCTGGGTCAGACATATGCAGTGTGTCAGATGACACATAGACTCCCAGTTGCACACATTTACAGTAGATCCTTTGTTATGTAATCATGCCAGAGGAAGAAAGAGACAGAGAGAATGGACAAGAGACACCAATCAGACACAAGCATGCACTTCTCACAGCTGTCTGTCAGACACAGCAGCTTGTGTTTTTTTTTCTTTTTCTTTTTTCAGGCTGCAGCTTCCAAACAGCCTTTTTACACCAGCTGCAACACCACATATTGTTTAACTGTGTGTGTAATTGCGGCAAAATGTGTTCCCTTGGGCATAAATTGAACCAGGAAAGAAGACCCTGCTGCTTTTGCCAACCGTTTGGGGGTCGGACTTGTCAACACACCGGAACCCTTTAAAATGTAAGAATTGAACTTGCAGCTGTGTCTGGTCTGAGGGCAACAAACAGAGAAATTAGAAAAGCCCAACACCTTAGGTTTACCACGTATCCACATTTTCCTTCTTGGCTCCCACTTCATGGCGATCTTAATTAAAATCATAATAAATCCATAAAATATATTATTTTTACACCAAACATGCAATGAAGGTTTTTAATTGGATGCTTATAAAATTAACCTATTTAGTAACAGTAAGAGTTTGAGGGTCACTAAAGATGTCCAGACTGATTCCCATAATTTTATATTACGCTGATTTTAAACTGTAACCCAAAAAATGAATTATTTATTCTGGTTTTAGATCATGTCACAGTACGGAAACAGCTCTACTAAGAGTATGTAACGATTTGCTTTTAAATGTTTATTCTGGAGTTTCTGCCGTTTTAATCCTTCTTGATCTCACTGCAGCGTTTGACGCATTGGACCATGATGTTTTACTTTCTCAATTAGAGCAGTCTGTTGGCGTGAGAGGCACAGCACTTAAATGGTTTGAGTCTTACTTATCTGATTGGAGTTTTTCTGTCCAACTTGGTCAGTTCTAGTCCACAAAGGCCCCATTCAGACATGGGGTGCCTCAAGGCTCAATTTAAGGCCCTATTTTATTTTCGTTATATCTGCTTCTACTCTGCGCCAATTTTGATCAGTATAATGTGGCCTAACACTGTTATGCAGATGATATCCAGATTTATCTACCATTGAAATGTGGTGGGGCCCAGTGTGTAGAGAACCTACAGAAGTGTTTAGAGGATGTTAAAGCTTGGATGAACTCAAATTTCCTCTGCTTAAATGAAAAGAAAACTGAAGTACTTCTGTTTGGGAAAACTGATCTTCTGACAGAATCCAGCAGCGCCATTAGATCATTGAACTTTAACCTGTCTAGCAGATATCTTGGGATTATTTTAGACAGTAGTTTTCAATTTGATAGACAAGTTAGCGCAATAGTCCGGTCATGTTTTTTTCATCTCCGTTTTATCAAAACAGTGAAGCCATATCTTCCGCATGATACCCTGGAAAGGGTTGTTCATGGCTTCATTTTTTCTAGACTGGACTACTGTAATTCCCTTTTATTCCGGAATGGAGCAGTCCCTCCGATGCCATCGTCAGCTGGTCCAAAATTCAGCTGCCCATGTACTAACAGGGACCAGACGGCGTGATCACATCACCCCAATACTACGCTCTCTACACTGGTTGCCTGTATCTTTTAGAATTGATTTTAAAATTTTACTTCTGACTTTTAAGTGTTTACATGGTTTAGCACCTGTTTATCTCACTGAGCTCCTGCAGCACCATCACCCTAGTAGAGCCTTGTTATCTGCAGATCAGATGCTCCTGGTGGTTCCCAGAACTCAACTTGTGACTAAGGGTGACAGAACCTTTTCGGTGGCTGCCCCTAAACTCTGGAATTCTCTCCCTTTGTCTGTGAGGTCTGCCAGGTCCTTATATGATTTTATATCTCTCCTAAAAACTCACTTTTTTCATTGGCTTTTAACACCAGAGTAGATGACAATTAGGCCAGCTCTATTAGTGTTTTTATTAATGTTTGTTTTACTGTTACTGTTATATTTTATTATCTCAACTTGTAATTGTATTTTATCCTACGTGCAAGTAAAGTAGGAGCTTATATATATATATAAATAAATACAAATAAAGTTTTGATTGATTGATTGATTGATTGATTGATTGAAATCTCAAAATAAAAAATCCTCAATTTTTTCGTGCAAGTCTTTGTAAAGTAGGAGCTTTTAATATATATCTATATATATATATATATATATATATATATACATTTTCAGAAACTGTTAAAAGTAGCTGCTCATAGAGATACAGTAATTAAAAAAAGGTTTATTATCTCTCTCATTATTACTTTTATTGTGTTCTGTCTAAAGTTTTTAGTATATTTCTTCCTGCACTTGGATTTAAGCATTCTCATGTAGTATCATCATCTTAATCATCATCATACTTTGCACTTTTTTTTTTTTTTAAATAGTAGGGTACGTTCTCTGAGCACTGCATGCTTTCATGTAATAATGACCAGAATACCCAAGCACTCACAAGGCCTGGCAGTTGTCACAGCTGCTGTTCTCACATCCCAAAATGTTCTATAGATTTTGATTTGGTGTGGATGAAATCCTCTTGTCAACTATTTATATTCAGGCAGACAGTCTTCATCAGGAATTATACTGTCAGACGGAGGCTGTAAGCTTACCGTCTGACTCTCACTGAAAGATTTATGAAAACAAAAAGATCAAGTGAGGTCAGCAGCATCGCCAGTTCTAATTTCCACAACAGTAAAACAGGAAATATCTGTAGATTTACTTTAAAGAAATCCAATAATTCATATTTGACTGGCCTCCGAATGTTACTACATTCTGTCTTTTGTTTAAATGTCAAAGAACTGTGCTAAATATTCTTTGTGAATTCTAAAAAAAAATCTAATTTTTTTGAAGTTTGTATTTCAACAAATCACCTCCTCTTTGTATGAGTGTTTCCCAGAAAGACTCCAGTTTCAGAGATTTCACGGTGCAATCATGTTTGTTTAATGGAGGATAATTAAATAGGCAACATAAACCAGTCTGCTCTCATCCACTATTGATTCACTCAAGCACTCACTCACGCAGCAATGCCAAAGCTCCGAGGGCTCAGCTCTCTAAGAGTAGACATCTGAAGCTCCCACATCTGCCGTCAACAAACTTTTAGTATCAGTTGGCTTTTTCCACCAAATCTTTTACAGCCCTACATCGAGCAGCTCTCAACATCTATACTAAATTCATAAGGTTGTTTTGTTTGAAGATAAAAAGAAATTAGCATTTCTTTAAAAAATAGAAAAGCAAACGGAAAGGCACTTCTCCGCCATTCTTTCATCTGCATGTTCAAAGCAACTACAAAGGTTGGTGAAAAAGAAACAAAAATGAAAATGTGGAAGGAGTAGAATGCTCTAATAAATATTTCTCCAAAGTATTTTGTTTTTAAGCACTTTTTGAAAAAATATGTCATGTCAAACATCATAATTAAGATGTTTAGCTTAGTTTATTTTTAGCACTTACCCCTGGTAAATGGCTGTCGTGTACCAAGTTAATTATCAGGAAATATATGTATATCAGTCATTTTTAGCGCTTTAAATGTTTTGTCCCTCGTAAAGTCATTTGGTAATTTATTTATCACAAATCAAGTTGATAAATCCGGGATGGCAAATCGTTGTTTTTCCTTAGAAACAGAATTCTAAAATGTCAGGTTGCTGCGTTACAAAATAAGTTATAAATGCCTACAAGGTTACCAACCAAACAGACCAAGCAGCTTACTACTTCTTCTGAAAACTGAAACTCTGGTCTGAAGAATAGGAATCTCGTGAAATTAATATAACATTTTACAAATAAATCTGAAAAAAAATCTGGCCTTTACTTATTACGGTCATTTGTTTTGTCTTAGCGAAATAACTCCTTATAATTAACATAGACTCTGAGTAAATCTTCTATATAAACCATAACTATGCTATTTTCTCTTTTTTACTATATTGTAATTGTATATTGTATGTATAGAAACAATAAATAGAAGAGAGTCGCAGAATGTTCATCCATCCATCCATCCATCCATCCATCATCCATCCATCCATCCATCCATCCATCCATCCATCCATCATCCATCCATCATCCATCCATCCATCCATCCTCAAAGCTAAATCTTTCACGTGTACAGGGTTGCTGGGCCTATTCCACTCATTGTTGGCCAAAGGCAGGATAGACTGTAACTCTAAACAGGTCACCAGTCAGACACAAAGTGTTGAATATTCTATTTTAAATGTACCAAACTGAACAGTCGATAGATAGATTATTGAGGATTATTCTGTCAGCAGTTTTTTCACTTTAAAACTATAAAATATTTTATAGCACCAAAAAGCCTACAAGATCATATTTTGGAGACCTCACTTTTTCTTTCATAAGCTTGATCATTGTGAGATTTATTCATTCAATAAACTCAACCAGAAAAAATGTATATAACTGCAAGGATTTTTCTTTATCAAGCATAGATCAGTAGTGGTTTCCTTTAGCCTTCCCAAAGTTCATTGTTTATTTAAAATAGACCCCCTGAACAACAGACTTTTTTGCTCCATGTGCTCCTTTGTTCCCTGAATGGACAGGTCTTTGTTCTCTGTGATAAATCAGGTTAGTCCCTATCTGTGTGACAGTGATTGGCTCTGATAGGAGATTGTGGTCAATAATTCACGAGCAAAAACGCAACATTAACATTGATGAGGGGACAATAGACGTGTCACTGTGGCTTCTGCATTATTCAGACAGGATGGCTGATGGAGGAATAAAAAAAAAGCGGGGAATGGAACCAGAGGAGACAGGAAGGAAGTATGAGAGCAGGAACTGAAGGCAGATAGGGTAAAGGTTACGTGTTGAGCAATGTATGAACAAAATAAATGGTGAATGGGGGGGCAGCACAGGTGAGCATGTACAACTTCGCTGTGTCAAGGGTAAATCTTTTTTGGAATTGGTGTTACAAAACTGCATATAATAAATAGGGCTGGGCGATATGGCCTAATAAAAATCTCCGATTTTGTTTTTTAATCATTCGATTTTTCCCCGATTTTCGCCCACCTACTTAAGGAAAACCATCACATTACAACTGACAGACAAGTTCAAGCAAATGTTGCTTTTATTTAATCAAACCCAAGACAAATGTAACAAATGGCATGAATAATAAATAAATGAACATGCTCTTGGATTCAAAATTAAGTATAAGATTTTTCTTCTTCTCCACTCCTTTTGGTTGTGTTTAAATAATTATTAATGTTGTTTTTATATAACTTTTGTCTGGTTTTTGTCTAATTTCGTTATTCTAAACTTGTTTCCACTTATCCAAAATAAAAAGGTTAATGTACTTCTTTACTTAAAGTCCCAGCTGTGTTTAAGTCACTTTATAGTCCTAGACTAAAACCAAACATTCACCTTGAGTAACACCATTTTCTAAAGGATTAACAATATAGCTCATATCTGGGCTCTAAGGTTATAATTAAATAAAAAGCCCCATCTTCTCCACGGAAGATGATGATTAAGTAGAAGGAGTTGCGGTCAGAACCCCCCCCCCTCGCGGCCACCTCCTCGAACACAAAATGGCGGCGCGTCTGGAAATGAATATGTCGGTAAAAGTAATAATTACAATACAGTATTCTTTATTAACAAATAACAGTAAAAACTAACTAACTAATAATGACGCTTCTTAAGGCGTTGTAGAATGAGCATGTATTTCTGTGTCGAAGCGCGTCGTGTTTAAGAAGGACTGAAGCGCATACTTACCTTGGCCGTGAAACCTTTGACTCCGATGGGCTTTAAGCAGCGTGAGGAGAGTCTCTTCCTTCAAACAACAAACCCACTGTCACCGGTATGCATGCTGTCGCTGGCTGCTTCGTGCGTCGATTGTCGCCGTGTGATACTAACGCTTCTGAGCTCTGGGGGCAAAAATGCATACATAAACCGATTTAGTTATTTTTGAAATCGCCCGTAACAAAAAATTTGAATTAATTCATTTGATCGATTTATCGCCCAGGCCTAATAATAAATATTACATCCATTCAGGAAGTGGGTCAATTTACACATTTCTTAGTATTTTAAACATGTAATTTTAAAGGTGAAATCTATTTTTGCACACAATTTCACTTGAAGCCCTACCGCCATCATCTTTTTAACTATTGTAAAGTAACAGTGGTCTTTTAATTGTGATTATGCCATTTTTAGCCAAAAAAAAAAAAAACCTGTGCCATTTTCACAGACATAGTTTTTGCAGAAAAGGCATAGTTCATTGGAAATTCACCTCTGTGACTCCACACCACAGAGTAAGCCATACCCCAATTCCCTATTATCCCTTTGCTTAAACTTTCTCCTACTAGTTTACAGCCCCTTACAACCCCAATCTAACTTTACTGGTGCAACAAAAATGGCAAGCAATAATGGAGCTATCCAGCTGTACAGCTTTTGAGACAAATGTCAGCTCAGACAAGGAAAACAAAGACGTACATGGATCTAGTCGTCTACAAGTGGCTGAATCAGAATGAAGCTGAGCAGGGAGCTTATGTGTTTTTTAGTCTGCCCATGATTCACAAGAATTTCAATGAAGAAATACAACACAGTTGTTTCAATAGGCTTCATTAATGGTACAAAACATAAACTCAGTTATAAAATGCACAGCCAACTGAATGCTAAACTAAACAGACTAAGGTAAGCTAAACTGGGCATCCCCTCAGACCCTCCTTCTCGGTACAGAAAACAAAAAACAGATTTTAGGGAAAAACCCCAGGGGTGTCCACATGATGGAAGGATCCTCTCCCAGGACGGACAGGCAATGTTAAAGTTTAAGTTCCATTATCTGTCACACATCTAAGTGTGTGAAATTTGTTCACTGCATTTGACCCATCTGGTGGTTTATATTAAAAGCAGGTGGCTCATAAAACAGGGCTTGGTGGCTCGCGCTCACCTCCAACTGTACTTTATATTCTAGCAACCACAAGCAGTCCTGCATTTTGTGAGTGAAGTTTTCTGGTTGGTTGGTAAAGCACTATGAGGTATTTAATTTAAAATGGGGTCATACTGTTCAAGTGAGCTCCAGGCCTCAAGGGCCGGTGTCCTGCATGTTTTCTAACCAACCTGCCATTGAAGCTCGTTTTTGGCTAAACACGGATCCAGGTAATCCCAGCAGCAAATGGGGCAAGTTCTGAAAAACCAGCAGGAGGTCCGGCCCACTCCTCATGCCAACCTATAGGTTAGCATGAGGAGGGGGCTTGGCAGACAATTTGAGGCCGAGCAAGGATTTACTGAACTTGATTCTAGATTAAACTGGGGAGCAGTGAGAGTCAAACTAACACAGGAGTGATATGTTTCTTCTGCTACTTCTTACTAACAGGCTAGCTGCTGCATTCTAAACAAGTTGAAGACATTTTAAAAAACTTTTAGAGCACGCTGCTAGAGAAGAGTTACAGTAATCCATCTTAGATGTAACAAACGCATGGATGGGTTCCAGCATCACTTTTAGATAATGTCAATGAAGACTCTCCATTCATCAGGTTGATTCCATCATAGTAGTAGTTTAGGGGCTGTCATCTGGACTTAGTTAACAAATCAGTTCCACCTGGGTCGTTAACAGCTGAAAGAGATGACCAGTTTCGGGGGGAGTCAGTGGCTCCCCAACCCCCAGCTGAGGACAAAGGACTCTTAATGACCCGAAACCATGTAGGCTAAGTAGACAACACCATCCAGTTTCAAGGTCTGACTCCTCCTCCATGAACACACACACACACACAAGAGAGAGAGAGAGAGAGAGAGAGAGAGAGAGAGAGAGAGAGAGATACCAGCTCTTTTACCAGCTGATTCAGAATTGACAAAGCCTTTTGGATAAGAGGTGAAACGTCTTCTAACTTTAAAAACTAAATCCAGATGACCGCCCCTAAAACTACTACTATGATGGAATCAACCTGGATGAATGAGAGTCTTCATTGACATTATCTAAAATTGATGCTGACAGCCCCTAAAACTATACTATGACTTTTAGATAATATATTTCTGATATGATATGTTGCATAGGTGAAAAAATATAGTTTTACATGTCTGTGTTATGTGAGCCTTAAATGATAAATCCTGGTCAAGTAAATCTCCTAGGTTTCGAACTGTGGAATTGGACGCTATATTTACCCCATCCAAGGAGGCTGTCTGATCAGACAGAGCATCTCTCAGGCATTTAGGACCTAGTATAATGCCTCAGTTTTTCTGGGTTAAGGAGGAGGTAATTAATTGTCATCCAGGTCTTCATGTCTCTGATGCAGGCATTAAGTTTCTCTAAATGGTCATTCTGGTCAGGTTTAATGGATAAATACAACTGCATATCATCACATAACAGGGAAAATTAATGCTGTGTTTCCTAATTATGGGCAGCATGTAAATTATAAACAGGATGGGTCCTAAAACTGAGCCTTGTGGGACTAGCTAACTCGGGTCCAATGAAAGGACTGTCCATTTACATTAACAAACTGGTGCCTATCGGACAAATAGGATTCAAACCACTGGAGGGCAGATGCTCTGATCCATATGTCATGCTCTAATCTTTGGAATAAAATGCTGTGGTCGATAGTGTCAAAGGCCACACTGAGGTCTAACAGGACCAGAATAGAGAGTAGTCCCTTTTCTAAGACCAATAACAAGTCATTAGAGACTCTAACTTGTGCAGTTTCAGTGCTGTGGTGTGGTCTGAACCATAGTTAAAAACGTCAAAAAAACGTTTTTCTTTATCGCTTTATCTTTAGAGATCTCAGTCATGTATTATTTTTATGTATTGCTTCTTTCACCCTTAATTAAATGTTTTCCTCAAACTCAAATTTTCCAATTCTTTATAATGGCTTCTTTTAGACAACTTTATGATGCACAAAACATTTTCCACAGATAAGCCCCCACTCCGATCACAGTCCTCACTCCCACAGCTGAAAAGACCATGGGGACACTTCGATAAGCCTTTGTTAGGCAGAGTGCTGATGTAATCACGGTTGTCATTTAACAAGAAATAATACAAACAGGCCCCAGAGGGCTGGATTATTGATCTAAAAGCTGTTTTTGCTCTCTCCATCTCTGACGTGGCAAAAAATACTTAAAAGGGGTCATATTGAAAACCTGGAATTCTTTTTTCCCTGGTTAAACATGCAGACAAGCAAAACCATTGTAAACGAAAAATAATCAAGTCAAGAATTTCTTGTAAAATTGGTGGAAGAGTTTTTCATCCAGCCATGTGCTGTGCCATATCTTTGCAGAATTGATTTACTGGGTGTTTTTGGTAAGTGCAATCAGGAAGTTTGGCAAGGAAGCGCCTCCGTTTGGTCCTATCATGATCTATTTTAAGTTGTGCCTCTTGTTAGAATTTGTCCCGTCTTGCCTTTGGTGTCAGTGAGTTAATAAAATATGCACAGTTTGGACTTTTCACCTTTAAGATTTTTATTCCTTGTATAAATCAAAGGAAAATTGAGCCTTTTATGGTGGAGCTCATCCATGTTTGATGTGGAGCCAGGAGGAAGACCTAGATAATAGAAGCTATCAGAGACATACAGTGTGTATGTTTGCATCTGTGTGTGTGCATGTGCACAATTGTCTGTCCTCGTATGGATTTTGTTTCATTTGCAGGCTTTGGGGAACCTAAATGAATTACAGCATGCTCTCAGATGGTCTAACATGAAGCTTAACGGGTTCACATAAACATGCTGATACATGCAAAGATGCATGTGCATTCCAGAATGTAACATAAAAGCAATAGACACTGTTAGACCAGAACAGCTGTGGATCTAAATGAAAAGAAGCTATGGAGAAATTATTTTTTCAATACTTTAGGCTACATAAAAGTAAAAAATTAAAATGAAAAAAAGCTTCAGGTTGTAAGTTTTGAAAAGTTTTTGAAATTTCCCTGAAAATTTTGACATTTTTAGAGAAATCAAACTGTTATTTTTTTAAGTAGGGCACAATACAGAAAAGGTCATGAACACTACAAGTGGGGTATTTTATTTCTGTGATCCCCAAACCTTTTTCAGGCCACGGGCTGGTTCAATGTCAGACAATATCTCACAAATTGGCCTATTCGGTTTATGTGAAGTGGGCTTTTAATTTGTTTTAGCTTTCAGTTTGCCTTAACTTTTGAGGATATCAATTATCTTCATCCTCTGTAAAATATCTGCAGTGTTATTTGTACACTTGCTTTTGTATTGGAACCATTAAAATGTGGTATAGAGTTTCCATTAACCCATAAATTTCAATGGAAGATAAAAAATTAGAAGCCAAGTTCAGCCTCATCTGACTTCTAAGGATAAAAAGAAAACATCACTAAAACTAGAATTGTCTAAATACAGTATAATCATAGACATGAATTCACCGTTTGTGAAACTTTATTAGCAGCATTATATCATTAGACAGCTGGTTACTGAATATTATGCTTTATTATTTGGCAACGAGTGTCACAGTAAATCACATTTGGAGTAAAGACTCCTAATTTGTGTCTGTTATATGCAGATTTATTTTAGTTTTGAAGTCCAAGGCCTTTCTGCTAAAATAAACTTTCCAAATATAATTGTTTTAACTTTGATGGCTTGGGGGTTTTAATATCAATATAGTGGTCGAGCAAATTAATGGATGGGTTTTCAACTTGTGATCGAGCAACTTAAAATGCTGCAAGAATTAGTCAGATGTAGTGGGGAGAATCAAGTACTTTTCCAAAATAGAACTTCTCTCTGAATACGATTACAAATCAAATGGAAAAAATGTAGGCACCAACCGGTCTGTGGTCTGGGGGTTGGGGACCAACATGCACAAATCACAATGGTATAAAAGTAGAGTAGTTGGTGTTTTATCCTTAATCGTGGATTACAATCATTATAATCATTGATTATAACTCATATTTTGTACTTCGTCATGGCTGTTTGCAAGTATGTCTCTTGTGGGAGAAAATCAATAGCTATTTTCATAACATAACCTAATAATGAGTTATCACACACTTAAGGGAGCAATAAAGGTTATTCTGAGGAACTTACTCCGATTTATGCTCATATACAGCCTAATTGATCTGTACCTTAAATTGTCAGCTTTTCTAGAACCCATTAAAAAGGACGTATCTCACTATTTATCTCTAACATCCCAGTTAAAACTTATGTAGGAAAAGTGTTACCTCAGTAACAGTCTGTGTTTCAATGTAGCTCATGGATCACTGGAGTAGGACACTTGTAGAGGATTATTCAAATGTTATCCAAATATTTGAGGATTAACCAAATGTTTTAATGGTTTGAATGAGGTTTACCCCCCTACCAACTTAAATACCCCCCTAATTGTGAAGAAACTCTTTTGGACTTGATGAAAAAGGATGATCACTTCACTTGTTGTCCTTATAACAACATGGAAAAAATAGAAACTCAAATGTGGAAGGGACCTTTGACCTCATTAAAAACCCATGTTTGACAAAGTTTTGACAAGGAAGAAAAAAAAGGAGTCAAACGATTCTGAATGATTTTTGTGACTTGTTTATTAGAACTCTGCTATTCCTTTGTTTAGTTAATAAAAAATCATGAGCCAGAATATAGTTTTATTAAATTTTTCAACTACTTTTGTTGTTTTATTTTACTATTGAAATTATAGCGCCGGCTCCAAGAAACTAAAATCCCCTGAACTTCTATTGAGAATAAAACAGCTATTACTCAGTCATTCTATTTGGCAGAATAAACTTTCTTGCTCTGATATCTTTGTTAACATGTTCTTTCTGTAGTGCCAGTAATTTAAGTTATGAACTGGCCAAACAGATTCCTCAATAAAATTATGTGGTTCCTTCTGGTCCCCAGATTTAACATTTAAAAAAATTAAAAAGTGAAATATTTCGGACCAATAACTGTTTACTAATGACGTCTGGATCTAACAAGGGGGGGGGGGGGGTTCGTATTGTGAAAAAATGGTGACTGAAATTTTTTCATTGTGCTGGAACTAGAAGTGACATCACACTCACTCAGTCCAGTTCTCATATACAGTCAGCGACTACATATAACATACAGTAATGAGAGGTAAAAAACTTTCAGATCAATTTATTTAGTCCCCACTAATATGCAGAGAGATAATGGGATTTTGCAAGTGAAGAGATTTTGTCGTGCAATGTGCAAACATGTTTTCATACTCCACAAATAAATATGTGGGCCTGTAAAATATATATTTCTGTACATTTAAATAACATTTTGTATGTGTTATTGCTAAAATACTTTGTACAAATTTATAAAAAAAAAAACAAAGAAGGGAATTTTGTGCCCCTTTGAAAAGGTCTTCTTGGTGCAAAATGGTGTTACACACACAGGTACAAACACATACACAAACATCTATGAATTTGTTGACTTCATTATTCAAGTTATAAAGAACTTCAGTTCTGTTTTAGCTGACAAACAAATTTACACTTTTTTAAAGGCCAGGAGCACAATCAGCCCTCGGCCAATTGGAGTGCTGAGAATTGTTCGCTGAGTGTATTCTGTTCCAAACAGCATGAAACTACTGGTACTACGTTTGCAAAAATGCAATATGCAGTACATGAACTGGTGCAAAATTTGCAGCATCTGGAAAAACACTCATGATGTTGGTGGACTTAGTTGAATAAACTTTCAGAGACCTCACACACACACAATGACCAACAGCAAAGCACTGTGGAGGTGAAGCTCTTTGGACACATGTAAAAAAGTTGACACGGTTTACATCAAACTGACACATTTGCAGGGATTTACAGGGCAGCTGACTGAGGGAGAAAAGCTGAGACTAACTGAAATGCGAGACACACACCCATGCATGTGTGCTTTTCATTGATATGCAATATTCGAGTGATGCATTGCAGTCATTACCATGTCTATGCTGAGCAGGGGAATATTAAGACAGATGGGTTTGTACTGCTGTTCTCACAGCCATAAACTCTGGCTTATATATCTGATAAAAACCAGGCACTTTCAGGGAGTAAAAAAATGTGTGAATGTGTGAAAAAATGTGGGAAGGCTCTTTAAGTTGTTGATTTTTATTAATGTGTAAAGAGTAGTGTTACTTAGATGCCTTAGATTAACTGTCCCCTCCAAGAACAGAATCACTTTCAAATATTTTACTAGAAACAATAGGTATCTGCTGATTAGATTTCCATTTGACTGAATCCCAGATAACTGCTTCAAATGAACATAAAAAGGGCATAAACCGGATCATGTTCCGCCAAATGAAATGCAATTTAAGTCATCAAAGCCGAAATGAAAGTCATTAGTTTATCATATTTGCTCTCATATCAGACCACCAGTCAAAGGGATTACCTGGTTTAACTTTAAATAGTGCATTATTTGAACACCTACCAGTGTACTTAATGGAATATTTAGCGGTTGGAGCTCTAAAAGGCCAATTTTGTTTTGCTTTGTTTCACAATTTTGCCTTTATGAGTGGAAATTTTATACACATGTAAGGAAGTTATTTTTTTAAAACCAACTGTGATCATATTTTGATCTATTTTCAAATTGTTCTCTGTGGTCTTTTAATTATGATTATGCAGTTATTAGCCAAATTTTTAAAAAATGTAAAGAAACCTGTGTTGTTTTCTTGAACGTTTCTTCAGAACGGCAGGAGTTCATTAGAAATCTGCCTCTGAGTTGTGGGCAGGACCGTTGGGAGCAACCCCGACCCCCTTTCCCCTCACCCATAACTGAGTGCTAACTGTTTAACACTGTCTCCAGCTAGCTTACAGCCTCTCTCACCCCCAATCTAAAATAACCGGTGCAACAAAAATGGTACGCAATATTAGAGCTATCTATCCGTACAGTTGTGTGATCTAGATGCCAGCTCAAAAAATTGGAGTGACAGATTTCGGACAGATCACTGCTTACTGATGACGTCTGGTTCCAACATGGGGGAGTCCGCATTGCGAAAATATGATGACTGAAATGACCTCATTGTGCTGGAACTAGAAGTAAGCCATTTTCTATGGATGACGACACACTCACTCAGTCCAGTTCTCATATATAGTCAGCGGCTATATATAACATACAGTAATAAGGGGTAAAGTACTTTCTCAGACAAGAAAAATGAGGGATCTAGTCATCTACAAGTGGATGCGTGTGAGTTGAATGGTGCAGGAGGCTTAAGGCCCTCCCAGCGTATTTTCTTCGTCGCAATTACGATCTGTTTTAAAATTCATTTTTTTTGTCTATTCCTAATTTTACTACAATTTGAATAAGGAAATACTCCAAAATTCAATTTTGAGCTTAATTTTCTTAATATACACTCCGTCGTAAGAAAAATGCCACAAAAACATGCAAAAACATCAAAAACACAATTTTCATTGCGGTGGTTCTTTAAATATAAATATTTCAATTAAATATTTTCTGTATTGTATTTCATATGTTGTTAACCATCCAAAATGATCATCTACACAAGTAAAAGTTATTATTAATTTTCACAGTATATTTACAATAATAGCAATGTAGACTTATCAAACCGTATTATCAAACCAGTAAGATTATATGATTTTTTCTATCCATGAACTAACTATGTTAAGAAATAAAGAGAATGTGGTGGTGTTACAAATCATGTCTATATCATGACATGTACATACAGTATTACTTCAGCTCAGTGCATTCACAAACCCATCCATGCAAGAGAAGCCTGGTTATGGAAATGTACAGCATGCTTGCTGTAAAGGATAATGTCCTTTCAGCTCACAGCGAGAAATGTAAAAATAATTATCAGACGAGACAGCTCAGTGGGCAGGCAGCACCTCTACATTGTGGAGAGGCAAAGGGGGCAAACAACTCCCAAATGTACTACTATGTGTGCTATGCAAGGCTTGTCATGAAAACTGCTCATTCCTGTTCACTTTTACGTCTCTATTTGTTCTTTTACTTTTTAAAATTGTTTCATCATATTTTTGTTTAAACTGCAAAGCCTCAGAATGGAAATGTGAGGCCCCAAAGTTAATTTACTCTTGGCAGTTTAAAAAAAAGATCTTTTTCTTAAGGTTTTTTAATACATGTCTGCAGATTCATTGTATGCACATCAAAGGTAAATATTTAGAAGTGGGTCCCTTTTTTATTGTTGTTCTTTAAGTATAAAACATACATAAATAGCATTTTCTTATGAAAATGGGGAAAAAAGGGCAGCTAAATTTAAGAATAGCAAACAAATGGACTCTTACCTTATAGCATAATCCCAGAGTTTTAATAGAAATAAAGTATTAAAAACTTAAAAACCCTGCCTGTTTCTGCTTGCAATAATGAAATTGGTTTGTTTGTAATCTTAATAAGTCCTGAAAAGATGCAAAGTTTAAGCAAAAGTTTAATTGCAGATGCTTTCAGCTGCATTACTTTAAATATGTACAGAACCTGGGATTATGGGTATTCAGGCAACACAGACAGGTTTCCTTTCAATAAACACTTTAAAAAATTTAAAACATGCAAATATACAAATATACAAAATGTGTAATTTTCAAAAGGCAAAAAAAGCAAAAATATAAGCATTTAAAATGTGTTTCTTACATTTAGACCCACCCATGTGCTATTTGTTTTTAATAAAAAAAAATTCTAATTTTTCTAAATTAGGTTTTTCCTAAATAAAACAGTGCTTGAATACAGATTGGTCCCCCAAAAACAAATAGTAAGTATCCTTTCTATAAGAAACAGTGCAGTTTGTTAAACGTTTGATTAAATAGGGAATGGAACATCATCCTAATATCAAATTAAGCTAATATTGGACATTAGGCAGCCCAGTTGATTAACCATCTATGTCACACTTTTTGACCTACTGTAACTCTATAACCGTTGATGTGATCAATGTGCATCAGTGGATTCGGATGTAGAGACAAGCGACTTTGCACAATTATGTAGCAGAAAGCCGCTTTTCTTCGGACAGAATCAACTGAATTAATGTCAATTGCATAAACACTTCACAACTGTAAAGTGTTACGTATCATATCTGCAGAAGGCTGCTTTTCTTCACTTCCTCTAAAATTACCTTAATTGGATAAACAGTTTTAGAGTTACGGTAGTCAAAAGAATGTCAATACTGGAGCTACAGCTACAGTGTTAAAGGGAATTTTTATTTTAGCTAACTCCTGAAGCTGAACATCGTCCAAATTGTTTCCTGACTTTTCAACAGCAGAGAAAAGCTAATGAACCAGCAACTTCACACCAAAAACCCATTTCTGTGACACACAAACGCCTAATCCTTCATATGTTTCAAAGACAGTTCCCATGTGACAGCATCATGCTACAACACGAGCCATAACATGTTGATGCATGTTTTCTGAAGCAGTAGTGCAGAGCAGTTACAAACCTCTCTTCAATCCCTGACAGAGCTCCGATCAGTTCACGTCAAAGTGACAGACCCTTTTGGACTAGCATTCAGGGGCTGAGAATACACTGTGTAAAGTACTGGTACACTCATACATTTATTACCTCCCTGTGTTTTGGGCGTAATTGTAATTCTATACCTCCTTGAATGACCTTCCTCGCACACACGCATGGATGCACCCACACATGATGGAACACATGTATGGTACCAACATTACACAAAGGGACTTCACGTTTGGAACATTGCTGCTTATGTGATTGACTGCCTGGAATAAAGGACCTTGAAAAAACATCTGGCCAAATGACAAATGTGTCCCCCCGGCTGCCTTTGTGTGAAGGAGAGGGAGAGTATGTGTGTGTTTGTGTGTATGGAGTTATCATTTGTGTTGCGCAAAGACCTGCCAGGCTGCCACCATTAGTTCTGTATGTGTGTCTGCACGTGTGAAAAATGCATGTCTTTGCCAGCCACTTGACATCTCCCAGTCCTCTTATGGCAGAATGGATATGGCTATTTACCAGCTGGTTATTGGTGCAGGTCAGACCCGCTGTAACTCTTTCATGGGTGTGGAGAGGAGCTACCACACAGAGGGGAACAACGTTATCAGTTCATATGCACCTTGACCATACATGCGCATGAATAGTGATGTGAGAAAAAAATAAATCGCATTTTGACTACTTAGCGGGTTTTAAGCAAATGTGACAACTCATAAATGATAAGTTTTACTACATGGATAAAAAGACATTAACATCTTTTTTGGTGTATAAGTCACATTTTTTTTTTTGCAAATTTTGGCCAGGAGGGCGACTTATAAGTGATTTTTCAAAACACAAATAGGTTCCTATATTTGTTATTTCAAACAACCATTAACCGAGTGCCGTTTAGTGGTAGTTTCTCACTGACAACCCCTAGAGGGTGTGTAGGTGTGTGTATCAGTATTTGCTACAGGCAACAATCGAGAAAAAGTGCTGTCCAAAAACAAACACAGAGGAGAATCTGATAGATTTTTCTCCTTTGCATCATGGCATTATTTGATGCGTGAATTGCATTTGGTGTAAATGTAGCATTACGCTGGAGTTGTTCAGAATCATCACACTTTTCCTCAGAAAGGGCGATTTATACTCCAGAACAACTATAATAAAAGAACAACTGAGATTATAAATCAGTACACAGCAAAAACTGGAGAGTTGAAATTTCGGGGTTAAACAAACCAGAGTTGATTTTCACTCTTGAAGTGTTATTTTAACACATTGTGATTCAAATGGTGTTCAGTGTTGGGGTTATTTATCAGTGTTACCCAAATCAAGCTAATTTAACACTACAGAGAGTCAATGCCCCTGGGCTTCTGCCTCAGAAACCCTGTGCAAGAAAGTACAACGGACTGACACTCTTGAAGTGTTATTTTAACTCACTGTTATTCAAATAATGTTCAGTGTTGGAGTTATTTTAGCCAAATCAAGCTCATTGAACACTGTAGAGAGTCAAAGCCCCTGGGCTCCCGCCTCGGAAACCCTGTGGAAGAAAGTACATCGTGCTGGTAATTTTCCATGAGCTGCAGAAGGTTTCATCAGTGCTGGAAAAAGTTCTTCACAAGTGGTAAGTAACTGTAATTTATGGGGAAGATAATATTAAATGAAAGTTAGTGTATATATGATGTATCTAGGGAAAACTGTATAACTTTTCTACGCTTTTTTGTTGCTGTTAAGCTGCTTTCACACCGGCAGCGGGACCAACCCGTGGCGTTTATGTTTATGTAAGCGTTACAGGCAGAACAGAAGGTGTAAATGCAGCTTTACCCGAACAGCTAATGCTAATGCTTCATTTACACAGACGTTGAGTTTCAATATCAACTCAATGTAGAGGATATGCGACGCAATTTGAGCGCAGCACGTTTTCAGCTAAGTTTAAAAAAAGAGTGACGTTGGCGAGGTTTTAAGCAATCTGGAACTCAACGTGTTCAGTGACTCCATGAGCAGGTGAAGTAAAAAATACAAAATGGCGACTCGATATCACTATATTAATCCCGAACGTCCCTCCATCCATTTTAACCTGCTTTATATCCCTTTCGGGGCCGCTGGGTTACTGGAGCACGTCCGGATACTGTTGGGCGAAGGTGGGAAAACCCTAGACAGGTCACCAGCTTGTTCCAGGGCCCATAATGGGGCTGGAGTGCTCCACGTCCGCCCCCGCCTCAGTAGGCTGGTTGGCGGGCAGATAGAGAGCCGCCGCGGCTTTATATTTTCTTATTTCCACCGCGAAAATATCAAAAAAGATCCTCTAGTTTTATTATTATTTTTACCTTTTTGAAATAATCTAATAAATATGCCTTTCCTGCTTGTAATAGCTGGATGTCACGTTATCTAGATGATTAAATTAAATAGGGAAATATATTTTTATTTTACTCTTTAGATGTGTTGCGAAATGCATTTTAAAAGCAAAATGTATAAAAAAAAATGTTGTATGTTTGTTTTATTTCGAGCCACAGAGAATGATTTAACGCTAGCATTTACGAATAAGTCAATCTTTGTGTCCTTTAGAAATATATGGACTGTCACTTTTTGTGGGGGAGGGGGTGTTACTTAAGTATAATTTAATTTTATAAAGCAACCTTGCTTTAATCAATCTCTACACCACATTGTAAATGTAACAAAATTTTATAATCTAACTCTTGTAGGTCTATTGGTGTTGCTCTTCAGCTTCAGAGGTTTTCAGCTGGTAAACCTTAAGTGAATTAGGTAAGTCTTGATAGTCATGTGTTAGCAGTGTCAGCATGGCCACTCGCTTTTTTCCCCCTCAGATTATTTCTTGTTTTTTATGGAAGGCTCATTCTAACATATACCAGAGTTGGTGATTACATAATTGACTATGCATATTACATGCCTCACATACATTATTCTGGAATCCGCTGAATGTGTATTAAAAGTTTCAATCCTCTAGTGTATAACATGGTTGATATAGGTTTACTGTGTTCATATGAATTGTTTAAGTTGTATGCTATAAAATGCTTATTTCTGTCATGTTTTCTGTTTTTGGTATGGTTCAGTAAATTGCTGGTTCAGGTTCGTTACCACCAACAGCAGAAATATGTAAAGGTGGATGAAGTTGATGGAGAGTTTGATTTCATGCAACTGCATGAAAAAGGTTAGTTTTTTAAATTTTGATTGTGTATGTGATTTTTATCCAAATTAGTTTAATCATTTGTGAAGTGAGAATAGTGCTGGCTTAAAAGGTGCTCTCAGAAATATCTCATCTTTTCCAGTCATCGAGAGGTTTTGCCTGCCATCTGACGCAAAATAGTATACAAAGATGCATCAGGGACAGAAGTTGACTAAGACATTTTCAATGACCTTGTCAGCCAATGCAGCGTTGTTTTAACAGTTTTCCCAAGTGATGGTGAGAAATGTAAAGGGTCAGTTACATGAAGCAATTCAGTGTCAAATGGTGGAACCTGAATTCTAAAATCAGTCTACAGAAAGAAAGAAAAACAATTTGTAGTATAATGTGGAATCCAACAAGATGCAAAAAAATTGCCACATGTGAACAAAGCTGTCTTTTTTTTAAATTTCTGAATTTTGTTTTTTCTCCTGGAGTTTACCGATTGCTCCTTGTCCTCTCCATTTGAATGGTCTGACTCAAGCTTCAGTTCAAGTGCAAGTGCATCAACTATACTTCTAGATAAGATCCCAAGGAGAAATCTAGAGTTAAAGGAACAATCAATGCAGTTTCTGCAAAAAAGGTTGGAACAAAGCTCATTTATCTTTAATTGTCAACATTTGTTATTTTCCGTTTAATTACAATTTTTGTCTTCTTTAAGTTGATCGAAGCTGTACTTGGAACCAGTTCAGATGGTGAGGAGGTCCTTGAAGAATATCACACATCACAGACTCTTAAAGATTCTACCAGAAGAAAGCTGGTCAATACAATAGTGGCCCACATGATTGATAAACACAGGTAAATGTGCCCAGTTTTTTACACTTAAAAAAAGAATCAAAACTGTTTAGCTTACTATAGTAATCCCAATTGAATCTCTTCCCAGACATCTCCACCCCAAAGCTGTTAGAGAAGAATATGCTCTTGGGATAGTGACACTTTTTCCATCCCTGAAAGACCCATACTCCAAGAAAGGCTATGTATATATAATTATAATTGTAATATTTGTTGAGATAGTATTTATGTTTTGTGTTGTTGGGTTCTGGGTGGGCATTTTGATTTCTGATATTCTTAAAAATGACAGACAATGCACAATAAGTGTTAATGTATTTCCATTTCAGGAACACTTCTATGATGCTGCAAGCAGTACAGGATACATTTCTTGGCGTCTTAAGACCATCCAGAGAAAGATTCGACGAGAATGTACCACTTCAAATAGCCTCACTGGGCTTTCTCAAGGACAAGGTAATACATCTGCAAACTGGTTACCTTATGTCAGCTACTGTAGTAGAAGAGAACAAAGAGGGTTTTAGGTTTGCATGCCTTCACCTCTTTCACAAAAGTAGTTTGTTTGTCTGACATAAGAAAGCCACTTTCCTCTAACTAGATTGGTTGAACATTTTCTTGGACTGACTTTAATTATATATGTATTTTTTTTTCATTTACCTATCTGATCAGCAACTAGGACCTGATTTCTATAAAGTGTGTGTGTTCCTTTCTTCAGGGGGCCCTAAATTCCAGAGATCTGTTGTAGTTGAAGAGCAGCAGCTGGATGGAGATGCTTGTCAGGAGGCAATGTCTTTGCTCAACCATGCCACAGACACTAAACTAATTTTTCGAAAGATTAGAGAGACGCTTCAGCATCGGCAAAAACTCGTCAATGACTCAGACAAAGCGCTTGACATCCTGTCATGCTTCCCAAGATTCCTGGATACCAAAGGATTGGTAAGTATGCAGTGGTATGTTGAGAACTACTTGAAGTGTTGTGCTGAATGTGTTGGTGGTATATTTTCTTTCTCATAGGCGAATCAAGACTTCATTCTCTTGTTTAATGACGAGGTATCCAACCGGCTGCTTCAGCAATGGGACCCGATCTTTAGATGCAACGTTATCAAAGAGGCCAAGCAGCTCACTTCAACACCAGAGCTTCGTCAGCTGTTGCATTCAGCAGAGAGTCCACAAGGCAGTGATGAGACAATGAGTGAGTTTTGCTCTCTTGTGTTTACAATTCAATACTTTATTAACATTTTGTACTTTGTACTGTCATTGTATTATTTATTGCGGCACATATCTTCTACAGACATGCAGTTTTAAAAATTTTCAACAGAGTAACTGCTTTTTGCACTTTTAATGATCATTGTTTTAAGTCTTTGTTATTAATTTATTCTTTGTTCCATAGCTCATGACGCAGAGATGGCCTCGCTTTTGTTGCTGTTATACCTTCCACCACCACCTGGGGGGCCAAAGTATTCAAAAATCAGCGCTTCTGATGCAGTTGAAAAAGTTGACTTTCTCAAGGTAATTTTATATTTGTTTATTTTGATCATGTGTAAAACTGGTAAATAGATAAATGAAACAAATTTTAGGCAAGTTTCCTTTAACATAGAATGTTTGTGTTAACTTGTGCAGTGCTATTTCTGACTTGAGTGTCCAATGTCCCTTTTAAACCTCAGTCTTACTGCAGTTTGGAGGAGCATCTTCAGAATCAGCACCACCATCAGCTGTACCTCCTTGCCGTTGGTCGCGAAAAGAGGAACATCGACAGATTCTACATCTCCATTGACAACCATCTCATCCCATACCAGGCAAACCGCTCCCTTGGGGCATTTGATGAACTTTTTAAAGCTCATTTTGTTTTCAGTGTGTCTTATGATGGTGCACTTCTGAATTTCTACACCTTTTTGCAGACAACAGTTTATAATATTGATATGGGTAAAATGAAGGTGTCACCAAGAGTTTCGAGACATGAGAGCCAAACTCCTTATCCAGGAGGTGCTTCTCACAACCCAGATTTAAAGTCAAGGCAATTAAAGGCATTTTGATCAAAATGCTCATGTTTTTTGTGCAAGAAAGTTTGTCCCAGCAGTTGATTTCACATATGAGTTGAACATGGTTATTATCCTGGACCAAAGTTCAAGTTGTTTTGTTGTCAGCCATGTTATAGGCTTCAGCTTCAAATTTATGCAGGCTTTAGAAAGCACCTCAACACTGCTTATAGAGGCATTGAACAAATTGTTTTTTTCCCACTCCCATCCAAGTCTTTTTGTTATTCTGTCATGTAATATGTTTTATTTAACTGCATGAGAGTGAAATATTAAATATTTTTTAAATTACATCTTTTGGGAAGTATTTCATTGTCGGTTAAATAATTTCAACTGTTGTATCGTATTATAGTATTGGATTAAAAAAACACTTTTGGATAGTTTAAGTGTCTAGCTAAGTTTAGTGAGTTAAGTGGGTAGTGGGTAGTGGGTTATATAAACCCTGAAAAAGTGTTGAAATTAACTCTGTGGGAGTTGAATCAACACTCCACTTTTTGCTGTGTACGTTTTTTATATATCTTTTATATGGATTTCAACAAAAATCTAAGGGTCAATATTGTTAATACAAACATTTTCTCAATAGCTTACATGGTCAAATAAAAGTTAAATTAAACAAAAGTCCAATGTATCGCTTTTTTTTTTTTTTACAAAAGGTCAACTTTAAGTCTATCAGCAAAATCACATCAATTTACCACCAACTCCAAACATTTTGCATTGTGGCAAATAGCATGAAGTACAATAATCAGCAGTAATAAATCACCAAAAAAGGCACAGATGCACATACAGCACAAATAAGAGAAATATGTGCATGTGCCCTTTGGGGTTTCTACAATCTTATGCTCCTATTTTCACCCCCACCCCCCACCCATTCTCACACACACACATCACACCTCAACTGACAGCAAGATTTCTGATGAAGGTCATTCATGATGATTAAAGAGGCATCTCTGCAATGATTTCCAAATGACCCTGGGGACGTCTCGACCACTGACACTGTTCAGAAGAAAATTAGTCTGTTGTACCCTGGGATACCTGCCTTTAGTATAAAACGGCGGCAGCATCAACTAAAATTTAAAGGAAGACACACACACACCAGCTATAGAGACACATTAGAGTTATAAACTAAATGTCATTAAGGATGCAGCCAGACACGCTTTAAATCAAAGAGAACAAGATGACAGGAAGAGCTGCAAATACACTTATGCACGGAGTTCCGGTGCTGCCCGGAGCTGGAAAACCAGCAATCCACTCAAGAACCATTCCAGTCAGCACCGAAGGGAATAAAGCCCCGCTGCAGTTCACACACACACACACATGCACGAATTTTCCTCAAGTCGCTGATACAGAGGTTTTGTTGATAGCCATACTGATTGTGTGATGGCTAATTTCTCCTTCAAACACTTTACGGTGGGAAAATCACCTTGAGCCTTGCGGGAGGTAGATTCCCCCAGAGAGCAGGAAGGTTCTATTTGACACACACACACACACATGCACAATAGAATTGGTGCCCGATATTTACATATATACTGCACTAGGACAGCTACAGTCCCATTTCACCCCCACGAGATTCAAGGTCATCACAAAAACCTGGATACATTAAGAAGTAACATTTGATGTCAAAGCAGTTAAATAATTTAGTTGAGCAACCTACAATGAAAATGAGTTTTCATCATGATACAAGTAATTTTTTACAATATTCCTCACAAAATAAAACAAAAAAAGGTTCATAAGGTTGTAGAATATTCACAACAGGAACAATAGATTGCTGGGTTTGTGGTGCACTTTTTTACAGCACCACAGTTGTAAACCACTGTTAGCCTCATTGTTAGATAGTCTAATCTAAAACAAAGGCAATGCCAACATCTTCAAATTACATGCTGACATCAACAGCATTTCCAATACACATTGTTTCCAGGGCTTGCATCATCTGTTTTTCAAAACATGGTGCATTTGATAGAATTGTGCAGCTAATTGTTATATAATTCAGCAATAAGCTGCATTTCCTCGATTTCATAAAATTGATCTCTGACTAAATATGTTGAGCTATTTCAGAAGACAAAAAAAAAACAATTATTAAAAATAAAGAGGAAGTGTTAATTAGGATCAGTATTTTGGACGTTTCCTTTTCTTCATAAACCAGAAACTGTGATTGTCCCAGTTTATTTATATCCCTCCTCCATCAGTCTCCACAGACAAAGAGAAGAATTATAGCTAGCTCCTCGTTACCCTGGCAGTTGGTATCTCAGCCAATAAACCGTGTCTAATTGCATTGCTGGGAAGCATCTTTGCACAATTAAACCTTCTGTCTCAAGTAGCTCATCACACAATAAAGAATGCTGGAGATACAAACTGGCAAAAATAGATGTCAAAGCCAAACAATGTATATTAGGTTTATTATTCTGAGTAGAACAACCCAAACTAGAAGTACACAGGAATAAACATTTATTTATTTGGATATCTCCAGGAGTAACATGCAGCACTAGTTGCACAAGGGAACCTGAAGAAAATAGAGCCAATATGTGTCCAGCTCCAAACAAAAGATAATCCAGTTTCTTCATACGCTGAAACTTCTTAGTAACAAAGACGAATCCCACTGGAGAAGGAGCACACTGGAGACGTCATGGAACAAGGAGGAATCCAGTCAGGAGAAGCAAACTAATCCTACAACCGTAATCTATAGGCAAAACACTCAGAGGCAGAAAAAGGCAGATTGATACACCAAGGAGGCCGATTTAATCTTAAGCAGGAACAGGAAAAGGGTCACATTAAACAGACAAGCAAAAGCTCTGAAAACTGGGAACCGCTGGAACGTGAGCTAGAGCATAACAACTGGCCAAGAGTGTGAGGAACTCTTAGCCCTAAACACTAGGGCTCACAGGTGAAATACAATTACCATACGGATTACGAATTTTCAAGAATTTGGATTCTTGTTACGGCCCTATTCACTTTGTTGTATGCGAGAGGGTCAGGGGGTGGGATTTGTGGGCATTGTGTGTGTTTAAAATGTTTTTTTTGTGTGTGAAGGTCTTTACTTTGGTTTTTTAAGTTGACAACTGTTTTTATTATTTAAGGCACTTTGAGTGACTTATGTATTATAAAAGTGGTATATAAATAAAGTTTGATTGATAAAGTTACCCTGTTATCTACACCTTAGGGCGCACTGGGTTATAAGGTGCACGGTCAATGAAAGGTCTATTTTTGAACTTATATCATATATAAGGAGCAGTCAGTCAGTCAGTCAGTCAGTCAGTCAGTCAAGAAGCTCTGGTGTTGCAATCTGGAGTGCCATAGAATTATGTTAAAGCAGTGCTGGACATATGAGGGCTGTAAAACAGTGGTGAGGTGTGCTAAAGGGGTGACAGAGGAGATCATGGTAGAGGTGGGATTACACAAAAAAAGGCTTTTAGGTAAGCATCATAGTGCGAATAATAAAGTCATTCTCTAAAATTTCTCTTACAAAAAACTTTCCTTTACTTTTCAGCGAGAGGTGCATAAAACCACATCAAACAGAAAAAAAAGGTTTTAAAATGTATCAGTCTTTTACTCTCAAATCAAACCAAGTCTGCTGGGCTATTAAGAATTAAAGAAAAAGAGGTGGAACGGATGAGACATTTCAATTTCATCCAGACCAAATTGTTGTGTTTGGAACACTGCATTGTTATAGAAGGAACCTACTGTAGCAGCCTGGGAAAATATTTTTAGATCTTGCCGTCACTGGTTTAAAACATGAAAAGTAAACAAGTACAATAAATTAGATAAAAATTTCCAATGTATTGTTTAAACATTATGAATAACTGTCTAGAAGATAATTGAGATTACCATTTTCTTTTGGAAAAAAAAAAACGTTGTTAATGTTTCTCTTCCACAAAAACACAACAACATTCAATCTTTTAAAGTTTTATTGCAAAAATATAGAATTTTAAAAGGACACTACAAAAACATCAACACAAACATAATGCACAACAATTTCAAAGACAAACCAATAGCACATTAAAAGCTAATTATTTTCACTGTGCTTTGAATTGATCACAACTGAGTCAGTTATTTCAAACCTTATGTGTGAGTTATTGATAACATTTTTAATACTCCAAGAAAACAACTTCATAACCTGCTTTTGTACACTTATAAATGAAACCTGCATATTTTTCAGTGAAAACAAATGCTCAACTTCCCAATGTATGCATCTAACGAAACCAATTCAAGTTTATTTGAAAATAGCTTTGCAATGAGAGTTGCAGACAGACTTTGATGTTTATTTACTAAGTGTGTGATTTGAGGATTCAAAAGGAATAAGATTAATTTGATGATGCATTTGAGTATCCATCTCTATCAAAGTATTTTACAAAAACAGCAACAGGAAAAAGTTGGAGCTGGATCTACCATAACCCTGTTCCTGATACAACTCCACTTCCTTTATTCAAGGTCTTAAGAAAGAAATTTTCAAGTATTTCAAAAAGCATTCAATAGTTAGTGCAACCTCTCTTTGTTGTATTATCGCCATGCTATTTTTTTTTATCATACAAAACTTTTTTTGCTTGTATTGTATTGCTTTTGCACACTTGCTGGAAGGGAGTCACACCTGGTGTCCAAGTCTTCATTCAGTGATTTTTATCACAAAGCGATTCACCAAACTCTTTTTTGTTTTTTAATTCTTTATCATTTGAAACTTTTAAAGTTGTTGATTTGGGTGAAACTTGTTACATCATGTCACAGATCAATTATTACTTCTGCAAAAATTAGACAAGAGCCATTAGAGAAAAACGTTGATAAATCTTAAGTAGATGCTTGTCTTCTGTGCTTTTTAGAGCCAATTCTGAGTTGCAAAGATAATGTCAATATAGTGCAAAAGTTTTGTAGAAAATAAGTGTATGCCTTTTACACAGCATTGCATTGTAAATAATGAGAACATATTCATTTGCTTTTGTTTTGGACCAAGATGTAATAATTCATAAATGCAACAACTAGATTGACATAATAGGTTAGTGCAGCCAATTCCTTGGAGAAGTAAAATCTCCATTCAACAAAACATCTGCTAGACCATGTACTTACATCCTGAAGCTGTGAGTTTGTGCCATAAACAACAAAAAATGTGCTATAAATCAGCATTTGTGGATAATTTTTTAAAAATGACACAAATGCATTGTGCTTAACGGTCTGATTTCATATCATGGGAAGCACTGACAATAAGAACTCTAATCAGCAAAATGAAAAAAGTTATAGCTAATAGTAAAAAAAAAAGTTTGACAATATAATAAAGTATGCTATAAACATTTTTGTCAAACAAGGGGAACGGACTACTTCGTAAAGTGCAAATTAAATTAGTTCCAACATACAAACATTGTCTGACATTCTTGTTATTGCCTGTAGACATTGTTGGCAAAGAGTAAATATAGACTGTTGGGATACAATTGGGCATAGCATTTTGAATGGAGAGAAAACATTGGTGCACAAAGATTACGAGGCACTTGTAAGGGTGTATTATTCACCAATTGTTCATGCCTCACATGCTGATTTTAAGTTGTTTATTTAGCTGAAAAGTGTGATTAGAAGACAGCCCATTACATGAAGTTCAGTGGGACTCTGATGCTACGTTCACACTGGGCCCGAAATGCACGTTTGAGCGAACCACTTTCAATGAAAAGTCTATGTAAACGCACAAATATGAACATTTCGTGCTTCCGTGTTCCAAAGTTTCATGTTCATGCATTGCTATGCAATTTATACGTTCATTTTTAGGCTATACGTACAAAAAGCGATGCAATTGAACTCGTGTTGAAACTTAAACCAGTTGAACTTTGACCAATCAGGAAGTCTGACTTGGTTGTGATGTACCGGTAGCATCTTTTTCAAAACATTGAAATGCCAACAAATTAATCATGAAAGAGAAATTAATAATTGTGGTTTGTGCCTGGCTGGAGTTATATGATACCAAGCCTTTCATATATCGGAAAAGAGCTGTGAAAAAAAAAAGTCTGGAAAAGATTAGCCAGATTTGGACCTCTTTGACATTTCACACGAAGCCTCTTCCAACTGTGAGTACATGCGTTAGAATCGGGTAGTGACATACCTGTGTGAACACCATATGCTAAAAGTGTGTTACAAACCCTCGAAACACTTTCAGCGCATTCTTGAATGCGCCACACATGCCCGGTGTGTACGTAGCTTAAGCTTTGTGAATCCTCTCCAAAAAGTCAAGAGTATTAGCACAATTTGAGATCCATGAACCTAGAACTGCCTGGATGCAAACTAAAGGACCCAACACATTTTTCCTCTGCTGCACATGCATTATATAGTGCAAACGATTACAGATGCTTCCCTCAATGAAAAAATAAGGGTCTACATAGCCATAATAGCCGACATGTATAGATTTACTGCCAAAAGGTAGACAAAAAAATCAAAAATAATCATTTTATTTGAACAGTTGCATTTTGTTTTCAGCAGTTTAAAATAAACAATGTTCAAATGTATTTTTTATCCTTTAAATTTTAAATTAAAATGGAGCCCCAACTAAGAGTGAGAACATATAGACTACTATGGCCATGCAGAACTTTATATTGTAGCCAAAGTTTGACTGAAATAGAACATTTTCCCTTTTGAAAACTCTTGTCGTATGATCATTTTACATTCAGTCATTTAAATATAATCTTGAGAACAGGCAAAAAACCCTAACCACTGTAAGTATCTACCATTGACACCCAACTCATTTAAAAGCGAAATGCCCCCTTAAAACCTTACATTCTTTTCCTGTGCTTTTCATATAGTAAAATGATTACCTCCTCAAAAAAAAAAGAAAAATACATCTTTACAGATTATTGTTTCCACCTTTATGCCCCAAAATTACAGTATACTGAATGCGAAAAAATACCATCATCTGCAAAGAAAGTTTCTGTTTCAAAGAGAAATATTCAGGCTGTTTTTACCAATAAAGCACAGAGTAGATGTGATTCCATACCAAAGACAAAAAATGACGCACAAAGCTTGTTTACTGACATCAATGTTTACCTTTGAACCATGCCATGTCTTTACCCAGAGGGAAAAAGAGCCTTTCTCTGTAGAGGCAGAGGATCTCCAGCTATCTCATTTACGGCAAGTCAGAATATTTGTTGGTTTTGTACAAAACATATGAAAGCAACACTATCACTGACAACTGAGGATGAACATCCACTCCCTCTGCATATCCTATTGGGGACCCTGACGTGGAGACAAATGTGCTGGCTGCCCCCACAAGGAGGCCCAATCATGATTTGCAGAAGTGTGGATTTAAATAATTTATCACAATTGTACTCAAGTGTACAACTCTGAGATGTATGATTAATACCAACTTGTCCACATGACAGTAGACAGAAAAACAGTGCTCCCTGCTTAAATATATATTACATTATATACATGAAATACATAGGTGGAGATGCATGTTGAATATAAACAAAACAACCTGTCCACATATTTTTTATATTGTATTTTTTCATATACAATAATTAAATGATAATAAAGTTGGTAGATATTGCCTTCTTGTTTCAGCAGTCCTGTATTCATGTGAGTTACTTGTGGAGTGGCAGGTAAGAGTACGAGTCTGCAGTAGTTTTTTATCGCAACAGGATCATCATGGTTTTCTAAGGAACGAGATGATAGAGACCTGTAGTGTTTTCTTAACTAATATGTTTACGTTTAATTTGCATGATTCTGTAAAATAATATTATTTTCTGGTTTATTCCCACAGAAAAGATCACCTGACACCATAATGCTCCGTTTATACCGAATGCAATTCGCACATCAAATTTGTGTCAGTTGCCTCTATTTGGAAGTGTGGTGAATTTTGCTGCTTGACACCTGACCAAAAATGTGTTTTATTGCCAAATGTTTTAGCCTGACTGCCACGTGGAGCACTGTTTGTGTATATCTCATTCATCCTGCATGGAAGAATCGGATGATGTTGAGAGATCGGATTAATTTAGTTTTGAAGAGTTCAACAAAAGCGTCAGTAATCACGTCTCCATGTCTGGGTTAATGAGATCATTCAGAGACTCTCCCAGTACGACGAGGTTCACCATCTACTACTAGATCTGCATCTGACGAATGGCCGCTTTCAACGCTACCTCTGTGTTTCTGTGACCCAGTTTGATGTAATGCTGTTTAACCTTAGTTCAAGGAGGGAGAAAATAAAAATATTATTCAAATTTGAGAAATTTTATATTATTTATTATTATTTAATGCAAATAAGAAGAAATATCAGGACGAGAACGATAAGATTCTCCCCTGTGTTGGTTTTGGACTCCACCAGATGATCGCGACATTGAACACGTCACATACCCAAGGCTGAGTCCCTGATTGATTTACGCGATGCGTCTTCTATGCCAAAATTCATGATTTTTAACTCTGGACATACTAAATCGCGCTGCTGCCAGACGGCCGTGCCTGGCATTTAAATTGTTCTGCAGGACCTCTAATTGCGTCTGTACATTGACGTAACTTTTGCATCTACTGTGCGAATTGAGTTCGGTGTGAAAGCAGCTTCAGGAGTAATAAACTGTAATAAGGGCGATGAGGGGCAATGGGACAGTGGTAATGGGTGTTTCTTTTAAAAGATCCACCAATGATTGTTCCTGCTTCCAATTTCCTTTTATAAATCCGTCAATGAGTTTCAAAGTTCGACGTAGAACCATATGAATGCAGGTGAAAGATACATTAATTTTTATATGGAGGTTGCAAATTGAGAGGAGCTTAAAACTACAACAATCTGCAAAAGCGTAAGCCTCTGCTTTATGAACCAGATCCTAAAAATCAACATGTCTGATCTTCCTTGAGTTCTGCATATTTTAGATGCCGTTTTGTAAAAGCTTTCAGACAAAAAAAAGAAAAGACTAACAAATAGAGCTGAATACTGTTGTTGGTCTATTATTTAGACCTTGACTTAATCTGTTTTTCAGCTCACCAACTCCTAGTAGGCATAAAAAAGTAAAGTAAAATGAGAATAAAAGTTAGTTCACCTGAGACAGGTTAAAAATAGTTAGGCTTAGGTACTTTACATGAAACTCCAACTTCAGAGCCAAGAGGCAATAGGCTGAGTGGATGGTCTTTGTGGTTCATTACGGTTTATTACCAAAGGTCATGGCATTGCACAGAATGAATTATTGCAAAAAACAAAAAGAAAAGTTTTGGATTGATTAGAATGTTAGGTGTCCCTTAAGTAGAGTTTGGTTCACCATCCATGTTTCTCCAAGTAGCACCACATAGTCCAGTTCAGTTTGGTTTTAGCGCTGTAATGTCAGAAATCTCCAGTGACAACACAGGCAACTGTACATACACCCAAACCACTAAAATGCAGTTAATCCAGTGCAGATCCAAAGGACACTCTCTATCCGCAAACATGTCCCAAGCCGTTCTAGGTCCAACAGTTCTTTGATTACATACTAGGTCCATATATTGTTGTCTTGTGCATGTATGAATGCATGGAAGGGTGTGCATGCCTGCACAAATGCATCAGATTTTTACAGTGGAGTTGTTCATATGAACTCTCAACTCTTGAATACTTGTGATTATTTTTTTCTGATGTCCTGCCAAGTTCACCCCCACTCTCCGCAGATCTCTAGAAAACATCAAATAGACAACATCAGACTTAAGCAAAACATGTTTGTTTACTTTTATTTTGCTTTATAAAACACAAGCAATATAAAAGGCTAAACTCCTAAATATACAAATGTTTCATTTTTTGTATATTAGCACTTGGATTATTTGATTTACTAAGGCTTTACTGGAATTCGGATAAGTTCTAAAGGCCGAGAAACACTAGATATTGTTGAAATGAAGTTGCAAGGTAAAGAATATCTTGTTGCATTGCAGCAGCCAAACTATGTTAGTATATACAAATGTGACTGAGCAAAGTTTCTGTTTGAGAAAGAAAAGAAACAATACTGAGAGAAGCTGCTTGATTTTAAAAATATAATGGCACGAGATTGTAAAAGGTTAAGTGTAAATCTGCTGGTTTGGTTTAGATCCTCTAAGTGTGGTGGCCCTAAAGTGCAAATCACACCATCAAATCACTCAATGCAAAGACAAAACAAAGATCACAATGACAATTAAAAAAGCAACACAAATAGTAAAAAAAGTTATTTCCAGAAATAAACATGAAATGAAAATGAAACAAAAGAAGAAATCAGAAAAGGTGGGTATTCCGGGACATCACTGATTGGATGATGAGGAATCTTTGACATTTTTCAAATGCGTCTTTAGTGTCCGCAGACTTTTAACAGTTTTTTTGATTAGTATGGAGCATATACAGTATCGCTTTATGCCAATTAACTTTCGGTTAAAATGACATCCAATCCAATCACCTTTCTGGTTTCTTATTTTGTTTAATTTTTCACATTTAATTTTGCTTCCCGGGAATTACTTTTTTTTAACCCAAAATGTTTCTTTTTATTTCGTTTCATTTTTTTAGGAATTACGTTTTGCTTTCTATTTGTGTTGATTTCCAACACAAATATGTTTCTGCATTGAGTGATTCGTGGTGTGAATTGGACTTCAGGGCCACTGTACCCATGTCCTGTAAAATGGAAATAACTGAACTGTTGCACTTCCCTAACATTCACAATGGGTTTTACAGAGGGAACAAAGCAAATGCAACATCCAGTCATCCTACGAGTTGTGTATGGGCTTTTACATTTTTTTAAGAATTCCAGCATTTTACACATTTTTCAAAAGCCTGTAATACCTGGACTAGTCTATCATTATTTTTAAAATACTTTAATTTATTATTAGGCTATAAATGTTCAAATATTGCAGCAGAAAAACCAGAGCTAAAGAGCAAAAGTTTAAATTCAGTATACCATTACGCAAAAGGTATAAAAGGGCTCAGATGGGAATTTTTGATATAAATGTTGGTGTTCTTACTCAGAGGTCATCTGTGTCACTGTTTCCATGGAAGAGTAGCCTGCCTCCATAAATAGTTCAGTGTAACGTCCCATTTTGATGGAATCCAGCCACTCTCCTACAGTCTGGCTTTGAGTGCCACAGTCTTCATCTGCAGTGGTGTGCTCCACCAAAAGATTAGACACTCTGGAAGACAGACAAAAATGGGTTTAACAAAAAAATACATACAAAAATGTTCTTTCAATAAGCTGAACATTTTGTTATCATGAAAAGACACAATCTTAACTCAAATAATGCTAAAAAATAGTAGAATTTAACAGTCCCAGCAGTGACCTGATTGGCTTCACTAGTAATACCCATTGTGCAGCATCACACAATGATGCAAATGCTTTTCCCCTCAAACCATTTGTCATTCGGCTCCCTTTTTGTGCTGACAAATTGAACACCTCATGGTATCAAAGAAAAATATTCAAAGTACTAAAAATATATTCCTCGCTGCAGCAGGAACAGGAGGCTGGCATAGAAAGAGAACTGATCCTGCTGGCAAATCTTTATTCCTAACACATGGATATTAGATACAGTGCTGACTTGTTAGGCATGCTACTTTTTGAATCTGTGAAAGAAAGAATATTAGGTGAAACTAACAAGGTTTGTCTTGGTAAAGAAATTATGTATATTATGTATATTATTCCAGCCACTTGATTGTGGCGCTCCCTGTATGCTATACCTGCCAGCATCTTACACCCTGCAGTTATGTGCTGGATTGTTTCAGGCGCCTCTTTGCACAGCCTTCACCTTGGGTCTTGTCTGGTGTGGTAGATCTGAGCCTCTATCGCTCTGGTGCACAGGGCTTGTTCATGAGCTGCCAGCATGAGCGCTTCAATGCTGTCCTGTAGGCCTGCCCTTTCTAGCCATTGGTAGGACCTCTTGATATCAGCCACTTCAGTTATGGTCCGGTGGTACATCCCATGCAGGAGTTTGTCCTTCAATGATGATCTGTCCTCCAGCACTGCATCCTCTGCTATGCATTCACTGAGACATTCTCTGAGCACACTGTCAGTTGGGGGCTTGAGCTCGATGTATTCAAGCATTTTGAACGTTTCATCCTGGATAGTGGCTTCCACGCTCACTATTCCTCTGCCTCCTTCCTTGCGGCTAGCATACAGTTTCAGGGTAGTGGATTTGGGGTGGAACCCTCCATGCATGGTAAGGAGCTTTTGTGGCCGTCTTATTATTCCTGCAGGGTATCTGATAACTGGCAGTGCGCAGCTGTTTATTGCCCGGGTCTTGTTCTTGTCATTGAGCTGGCTTCTCAGGACTTGCCTTACTCATTGGAGGTATTTAGCTGTTGCAGCTTTCCTTGTTGCCTGCTCCAGATTGCCATTTGCCTGTGGAATTCCAAGGTACTTGTAACTGTCCTCAATGTCTGCTATTGTTTCTGGGAGTGAGACCCCTCCTGTGTGGATTATCTTGCCTCTCTTTGTCACCATCCAGCTACATTTCTCGAGCCCGAATTACATCCCAATGTCAGTACTGTAGATCCTGGGGGTGTGGATCAGGGAGTCAATGTCGCGCTTGCTCTTAATGTATAACTTATTGTCAGCCACGTAGAGGAGCCAGTCTTCTTGATTATTTGGCTTAGGGGTTCACACCTATGCAGGACAGCAATGGGGACTGAGTGCCTGCTTGGTAAATGGTTTGATGGACACCTGTGCAAGTTGCTTGCCATTGGCTTTAAGGTTTTTTTCCATGGCTTCAACGACTTTCCTGTGAAGGCTTTTAGAGTCCTGTTGATGTTGTACAGCTCCAACCATTCAGTGATCCATCAATCAATCCAGGCTGTGCACAGGTTGGTGTGTCGTGACCTGCAGTCTCGTTCATGCCAATCAGGAATTGGTGTTTGGCTCGTCTGGAATTTCTACCAATGCCCTTCTGTGCTTTGCTCATGTATTAATCCATGTGGCTGTTTATCTTGGTTGCTTCCATGTTGTGGAGAGACAGGTTTTTGGCCGGAAGTTGAGGGATCCTTCTGGATCATGTTTGTTCACCCTTCCGTTAGCTATTCGGGGTGAGTCCCATCTCATAGCAGCTGGTTCATTTGTGCCAGGAGGTGCTCATGGAGTGCAGCGAATTTCTTTAGCCAGTAGGCATGTATCATGTCAGAGCTTGGTGTTGTCTAGTTCTTCATACCCGAGACTCTATCATGAATGTCTGCCACTGTGATGGTTACTGGATTCTGTTCAGGGAGGCTGCTGTGTTTTTTTTTTTTCCAGAGAGACTAGCCATTGGGCATTGATGTTATGGGCTGTCTCTTTCTCCTATACACTTTTACCAGTACAGCTCAGTTTCCAGCCTTGGTGGGTCAGTTTTGTAGTTTTGACCCTGCCACTGAAAATACAATTTCGCAGGCTGAGTTGCAACAGCCTGTTTATCCGTCTGGCTTCATTGTTTCTTGTGTAACTCTTTAGGTGGCTGCTTAAGGCCAGAAGGCTTTGTTTGGCAGTTTCCAGTACTTCATGTATGAGCATCTGGCTGTATCTTTTAGGCACTTGCTTTTTCATTGCACCTCTTTGGACCTCTGTTAGCTGACTCACGTCCCATCACTTAACCATTGTAGCTGGTGTAGGGGTTCCCTGGTGTTTATTCTAGAGATGGTCTTGTAAGTAAGTAAGTAAGTAAGTAAGTAAATTTTATTTGTATAGCACCTTTCACAGACAAAAGTCACAAGGTGCTTCACAGGTTAAAATATGTATATATACACATATAAAAACATAAAAACATAAAAGATAAAAGATAAAAAGCATAAACCATGTAAAACAATCATCTCAAGCCCAATAAAAGCAGTTTCAGTTAAAATGCTTTGCAAAAATAAAAAGTTTTTAGTTGACTTTTAAAAGAATTCACAGAGTCCAGGGAACGTAGGGACAATGGAAGTTCATTCCAAAGTTTGGGAGCAACAGCCTGGAACGATCTGTCTCCTCTAGTTCGAAACCGTGTGCGAGGGACCATCAACAGGTTCTGATCCGCAGACCTCAGTGAACGAGATGGTCTGTAGGGGGCGATCAGATCACAAACATATGGAGGAGCTTGAGAATGAAGGGCCCTAAATGTCAAAACTAGAATTTTGTACTGATAACGGTAAGCAACAGGGAGCCAATGAAGAGCTTTGAGGATCGGGGAGATGTGATCTCTTCTCTTGGTGCGGGTCAAGATCCTCGCAGCAGAGTTCTGGATCAGCTGCAGGCGAGACAGCTCCTTCTTATTCACACATGAAAACAGACTGTTACAGTAGTCTAGCCGTGTAGAAACAAAGGCATGAATAAGAAGTTCTAGATCTTCATAAGACACCATCTTCCGTAGTTTAGAAATGTTCCTCAACTGGAAGAAACACTTCCTGATCAACTGCTTGGAGTGCTGCTCCAGCGACATATCTTTGTCAAAAATGACACCCAAATTTCTAAGGCTGGGTTTGACATCCTGGCCAAGAGAACCCAAGTGCTGCTTAATCCCTGGTATAGCATCATCAGGGGCAACAACTAAGGTTTCTGTTTTCTCTGAGTTTAGTTGCAGAGAGTTTTTGCAGAGCCATTGTTTTATCTGCATTAAGCAGTTCATCAGAGAATCCAGCTTGTGTGTCTCGGAGGGCTTAAAAGAGCAATATAGCTGGATGTCATCAGCAAAGAGATGGTAGGAAACATCACTGAAATCCTGAATGATCCTTCCAAGAGGGATCATGTATAGGAGAAACAGAACAGGGCCTAGAACAGAGCCCTGGGGGACCCCACACAGTAAGTCTGCTGACTGAGACATTTGGTGGTTAGCCAAAATGGTTGTCTTTCAGGTCAGTTGCTGCCTCGCTCAGCTTAACAGTAGTTATTGGGGCTGTGTACCCAAGTTCAGGTTGGGTGTGTGGTAGGGCCTTCTCTCTGACCTGTTCTTGCACTCCTGTGGTTTTGCATTTATGTTGTTCAATCTCAAGTTGTGATAGGAATTGCAGTTTGTGGATGTTGGAACATGGAGCTACTAGTTGCTTAGGAGTTAAGTCTTGATTGTGGATTTCCCAGCATCCATTCACGCCACATTCTCAGCATGTAACCTCTCTGAGTAGGACTACTAGCGTAGTAGCACTCCAACAAAATTTGTTCTCACATCTAGTCCATTTCCGTCATTTTCCAGTAGCCCACTTTCCATCAGGGTTCTGTGGTCCCCCAACACCTGACGCAGACCTTGTTTGACCGGGTTATTGCTACGCCGGCATAACATTTGTTTCCTTGTCTCTCATGGGTTAAGAGGTAGGCAGTAGCAGCAAAGGTCTTGCCCAAGGACCCTCACTGGATTATGTTAATAGCCCACCATTGTTATGGTAATTGCTCCTATTAATAGCTCATTCTGCCACTGGGAATTGAACCCTGATTTACTGCATGCCAGTACTGCCCTTTTTTGTTTTTCATAGGTCTTCAAATAAATGGCTGCTACACAGAACACCATTATACACTGATGCAATACTCTTATTTTACAGAGAAATACCAAGTAAACATAAAAATTCTTATTTTTATTTTCTAACAAGCAGCCCGTAGTGACATTACCCATCTAAATGAAATTATTTTGCCACATAAAAATTCAAAAACGCCATTTATACTTGATGATGAGCTGATCACCTTCTATTTTAGACATTGCTTTCTTCAGCAAGGCCATGTTTTTACAGCATTCACAAAGAAAGGAAAAAGCTTTTTTAATATTGTGCTGAGTCAAAAGATTCTTAGTTTAGCTATAAAAACATAACTACAAATTTGGGCATCTAGTGGTTTCATTCTTGTCTAAATTTAATTTTATGCAGGGGTTAAATCAGCTCCTGGAAATGTGTCATGTATGTAAGAGTAAATGAAGACAAGAATGTGGAATTTGCAATTTGTCTCCAAGTCTTTCTCAGCAACATCTGGTTCCTGTAACGCAAGCTTTTAAATTTTTTAAATATTTTAATAATTGTAACTCTGGTTTTCAATAAATGTCACAATATTAATCTTATTTAAAATTTACTACTGATGCTATAAGCTTTTGTTTGTGTATTTTTTTTCTGGCTTTTGTTTGTAAATCTCTATTAAGAAAGAAAGTGCTACTTTCTGTCACACACCTAGGTGTGCGAAATTTGTTCTCCGCATTTAACCCATCCCCTGGGGAGCGGTGAGCAGCAGACGAGCTGCGCCCGGGAGGCAGTAGCGTTAGGGGTCTTGCCCAAGAACCCCCACTGGGTGATGTGAATTGCTCTATGGAACTGATATCCACAGACTACAAACTATGCATTATTTCTTTTAATCTTGCGTCAAAAAGAAAATATGTTTTCATTTGCTTCATTCTTTTTAGGTAAACCAACGCATTTTTAAATTTAAGATCAAGATTGAGCAAAATCTTCAAAAGTAAAAGTCAGTACAAAAAGCCGCACAAAAATCTGACAATAATCAGGTGATCTGATGATGCAGATGCTTCAAAAAAGTGTCTTAATACATTATTAGGGGCATTTTATTTTGTTTACCCCTCAGAAACATGTTTTTCACGTTGATGTTGTAGGCATTTGGTGGAATATCTGTGTAAAAGGGAGTTTACATCTCTACGGAGCCCGTGTCCTGACATTAAGATATAAAAATATATCTTGTTCCCACAGGTTATTATGTCGTTCGCACGAAATACTATTCCGTTCCCACAAGATAATATTGCGTTCCCTCAAAATACTATTCCGTTCCCTCGAAATGATTAACTCGTGCAAACGCAATAATTATGTCGTTCGAACGCAATAATTAATCCGTTCGAACGCAATAATTATTCACGTCATAAGTCATTCACGCGGATATGCTCTCTGTACGCCGGCAAAAGCCGCTTTCAGCGGTAACTTCTGTGTCTCTGTGACCCATATTCGTTCAAAAAAGGAACATGAAAAACAAAAATGATCACTTTATTACCGTCTCAATGAATTTAAGAAAAATATCAAAAGATTTATGATAACTAGGCTGCTTTGTCAAACGATAGCTCCTGCTAGGCTAGCTCCGCCGCAGAGCTCTCTGTCTGATGATGTATGCCGGCATTTGGGCAACTGGCTGGTCTGTTGTCCGGCAGCTGATATTGTAGTTTAGGGTCGAATAGGAATGATAATATTCAGGACTTGTCTTTTATTAACTTTAGCAGTCAGTATCTTTACATTCGAAGGCTATTAGGCTACATGCTAACTGACTAGCCGATCATTTCCTGTTATTAATTTACGTCATAGATTTACAGCAGATACCTTCACAATTCTGTCTGTGTGTGTCTCATTACATTGCATTGAAGACACGGAGGATGTTTAAAAAAAAGATTTATTTATTTTAAAAAGCACAGAAGCATCCATCGTATTCACGTTCATTCATGGTGATCTGGTCATCTTGCTGCAAAAGCCGCTTCCTGCCGCTACTTCCGTGTCTCTGTGAGCATTCAATAGGGGTAAAATTTTTATGTTCCTTTTTGAACGAATATGGGTCACAGAGACACGGAAGTCACCGCTGAAGGCGCCTTTGCCGGCGTACAGAGAGCATATCCGCTGCGGAATGACTTATGACGGAATAATTATTATGTCAACGTGATTACACTATTAAGTGCTCGAAAACGACATAATTATTGCGTTCGCACGAGTTAATCATTTCGAGGGAACGGAATAGTATTTTGAGGGAACGCAATAGTATCTTGTGGGAACGGAATAGTATTTCGTGCGAACGACGTAATAACCTGTGGGAACAAGATATTAATCTGTGGGAACAAGATATATTTTTATATCTTAATGTCAGGACACGGGCTCCGTACATCTCACAGTGATAATTAGAAATGTTTTTAACTCAATACATTTTAAATTAATATATATATATATATATATATATATATATATATATATATATATATATACAAATAAAAAACTGCATTCATAATTGCGGCTTAGTTTGAAAAGACGTTCTGAATAACAACACTGCAATGCAAATCAGTGTGAAGGCTGAGCCAGACTTTCCTTCATACCTATGTGAGGAGTTGACCAGTTTTTTTAATGAACTGGGATTACGGATAAGTTTGTCTAATAGACAAACAATCTCATCAAACTTTGGGCGGTTGGTGCGTTCATGCTGCCAGCAGTCCATCATTAGGTGATAAAGGGCCTCAGGGCAGTCCATGGGACCTGGCAACCTATAGCTCTCTTCTACTGCCTTTATTACCTGCAGACAGACAGGGAAACAAATGGAGAAAGACACAAACCATTCATATTGGTTTAAAATATTACAAATTATTATCATTCATTATATATCCTTGAAGAAATATATTTACTATAGCATCACAGATCCAGATCAGAGTTGTATTAAATCAATGCAGAGTGCCTTAAAAATTGCAACCTTTTAAATGTACTACTTGTTTTCACAACGTCTTTACCTTTCTTTTTTTTTTTTTGATACATGGAAGCTCTTAAACTCAAACTTCTAACGATTGTGAGCAATGACTGCTTACCTGGTAGGGTCATGTTACATGAGAATCATTTGTTTAATTTGAAAAACAGAAAAAGCACAGAGAAAATTAATTTATTTTCCTTTGGAGGACAGCTTACAGAGTTGGATAAATAATAAAAAAGAGCTGCTTTTCTCATTACTCCTAGCAGTGGAACAGAAGCTGGAGTTTTTAGTCTCGTCTTGCTTTTGAAAGACATTGCGGGGAGCTGATTTGCTGAGTTCATGGCAGTATTTACCCATGTTAAAGTCACACAAAAGAACCAATTCAATCTACATGCACGCGTGCTTTCATAAACTAAAGCTTCCAAGAGAAGCAGAGTATCAAATCATCATCAAGCTGAGAGGAAGAGGAAGTAATCTCAGCGCACTGGCAGGGTGGAGAGATCAGAGACTGAGAACGAAAGAGCGGACAGACGGGAGCCCAGGAAGAAGAGTGGCAGTTTTTGAGAGACAAGGGAGGACGAGAGGAAGAGCTGAGGAGAGGGACGGACTGAGAAAAGTGAAGGAGACGGCTTAGAGACAGAATGTGAGTGTCTGTGCTTTCTTGTGCAGATCAGAGAAAAGCTGGCACAACGCTTTCAATTAAACATGAAATGTCTCTCCACTTCTTTGCTCTCATCCCTGTCTCCTCTGCTCTCCTACCCACCTCAAGCCTCTGAGACAGGCAGTGTGATAACTGAGGAGGTGGGAGTCTACAAGCTGAAGACGGTGGGTCATTTAACTCTTTTAGAATTCCGGTGGCCTCTTTCCAAAATAGGCTACAAAACTGTAGAGATCTGCTTGTTTTTCCATATGCATGCTACTAAAGGGGTTAAACAGGATGACAATCAAACAAATACATTGAAGTGAGTAATACATGTAAATATCTCCCCTACTTACTTGTTTTTGTAATATGCATAGTGGCTGTAGGATGGTTTTGTAGGTGTTTCCCCATACCTCAATACCTCAACTATGGTATCTACACTTTGTTCTCTCCATCAGTTCAGTCTGAACTAAATATTTGCAAAAGATCTTTTTCGTCCATGTGGAATTTTAGGACTGGATTACAATAGAGGTTTGGGTCTCTGGGCAATTTAAGGTAAAAAAAAAAAAAGAAAAAAAAGAAAACACAAATAAATATTATTTGTGTCTAAAGTCATGTCTAAACAAACCCAGCTAGACAAAAAAAAGCAACATTCAAAAGTAGGCCCTAAATATAAAGGTTTGAATGTACGCTTTCTCTATCAAAAGTCAATTAAAAATATAGTTAGTACCTAGAGTAGTGAAGTACAAAAGGTACGCATTTTTATTCCATACATGATTGACCTCCTGACCCGGCATGTAAGAACCAGACCTCTCTGCTCATATAAATCTGGTTATTTTGTTAGTTTTAAAATCAAAACATGGAGAAGCTGCATCTAGCTTCTATGCTCCACAGATCTGGAACAGATTTCCAGAAAGCTTTAGATCAGCTGAAATGCTCAGTTTCTTTAAATCCAGGTTAAAGATCCACCTGTTCTTAGCTGTAATTAATTAGTTTTCATTCAAACGTTTACATCCACACTATTCCTTTAAGTTTACTATACATTCAGTTATTTTAAACTTTCTAAAAAAGGTATTTTTTAAATTTACTTTACAATTTCTTTTAATAATTTATGAAAAACATTTTGAATTGTCTTTGCTTGCCTAGATACGTGATCTTAAGTTTTTGAGGGGCACTTTTGTAAAACCATCCCTCCACACGAGTAGATATAATTATTTTTTCTAAATGGTTGAAAACATGTTTAAAACCTCCAAGATGAACCACTACAATGATGCTTTTGACAGCAGGAAGTCTGTAACCCTGAATGTCTCCAATGATCACTCTCCAGGTTTTGTAATGAAACCACTTTAAGAGTGTATTCAGACTGGAAAGGTCTGTTGGTCTGGTCCAAGTCTGCTTATTTTGGTCCGGATCAAGTCCTGAACCCTGTGCTTCGTCTGAATTCAGACTGCTTTTGTAAGAAAAAGCCATTGGTCAGTAATTAAAAGGGCGGGGCAAAGCAACAAGAGAAAGAATAATGGAAGTCCTGCGCTTTGCAATCTTTGTCGGGATAGTTCACTTATTCAAACATCATATTTCACTGACTAATTTGAACGTCTGTATCAATGTCAGGTATAAAACTTTTTACTTTGGTACGGCGGAGGCATGCTGCAAGGCGGTTACAGAAGAGACGACGGCTAACACGGCACTTATTCAACAAATTGAAAAGGTAGGATTTAGTAAAAAGTTAGTCCAGGTACAGGTACAGGAATTACTGACAATTTAACATGTTCAGTGTAAAGAATTACTGTTTCTGCAATAAAATTGAGACAAAGTAAATTAAAAGTCGCAGTTATAACTTATGTAACATTTTTTTTTTTATGACTTACATCTTGATTGGACATCTCCCAGTATGGCCTTTCTCCATACGACATCACCTCCCACATGACAATCCCATAACTCCATACATCGCTGGCTGACGTGAACTTCCTGTATGCAATCGCCTCTGGAGCTGTCCAGCGAATGGGAATTTTTCCACCCTGAAATAAAATGAAATGAGATGTTCAATTGACCTACATACTTTCACAATGTTACTACAACAGACAATTTATGAGAGTGCACAGATTTACAAGAAAGTGATGATATAAAATTGCTCTATAATACTTAGCTTAGAAGTTATATCTACCTCCCATTTATTTCTTCAAATGTCTTCAGTTGCAGTGCCAATTTGACATTTTATTAATGCTCTTGGTAAATCTAGTTTTGATCAAATTTCAACCTATCCAACATAATTAGTTGGATTGATTTAGTTCTCGACAGCATCTAACGTTTCCTGTTAAAAGTCTGTTGTTAAAAAAGAAAGATTAGTAAATGATTTTTTGACATTCATTCAATTTTACATCAATCTTCTGGTGAATTGGAGATTGATGATGTGATTTTTTCTTCATAGTTGAAGTGTATCTATGATAAAAGTTACAGACCTCTCTCAGGTTTTTAAATGGGAGAACTTCCACAATTGGTGACTGGCTAAATACTTTTTTGCCCCACTGTAACTTGAATGCATTTTCCTGTTTGCATTTCAAGTTTTGTCTGGCCCGTTACTGTGAGATTAAAGAACCACTTCAATGAAAATCGTTTTTAAAATGTTCCTTTCGCCTTTTTTCATGATGGAGGACTTATTTAAGTAAATTAGGATTAAAATTGCATTTCTAAGTCTTTCTTCATTCAAATAGTTGTGAATGAGACGAAAAAAGTCCTGTTTGAAAAAGCTTGTAGCAGTAGCTGCTACAGTCGCTGCACTAAAGCCTCCCTGCTTCGCTCCATTCTGATATATCCATTTGCAGACAACTAGATTCTAGATTCTTGGTCTGAGCTGGCATCTGGCTCAAAACTGTACGGCTGGATCGCTCCATTGCTGCTCGCCGATTTCGTTGCACCAGTAATGTTAGGTTTGGGGTGTGAGGGTTTGTAGGCTAGCGGGAGAAAGTGTAAACAAAATGATGATGGTAAGTCATGAGGGGTTTACTTCACGCCAACAGTTCAGCCCACTACTCAGAGGCAATTACTAATGAACTACTGCTGCTCTGCAGAAACTAGAAACCACAGAAAACAAGAGATCAAAAGAAGGCTGGAGTGGGACTTAAATTATTTGGTTGAATATCATCTCATTGTGTACATAGGCGGAGGTTTTTGTCTCTCTTAAAGTGAAAATGTGTGATTCTGTTATATTTCTAAAGTCCTACTCTAATCATAAAAAACCTGAGTATTTTTCTAATATGTAGTTTCTGCTGAGTTGTGGGCAGAACTAGAGGAACCCCCCCTTCCATTCCCCTGAGAGCTCAATGTAGGCCTATAGAGCTTGTGACCCGCCCCTGTGAATGTACTACGTCACAGTATCTTCTTTAAATTGCATTTTTTCATCTGCTCCTGGTTCATGATTTGAATAAACAGTTACCCAGATCAATCATCAGAAAAATGCCACAAGGGCATGGTAAAAACACCAAAAACATGATTTTATATATATATATATATGTGTGTGTGTGTGTGTGTGTGTGTGTGTGTGTGTGTGTGTGAATAAATATTAAAGAACAAAAAAATTCAAATATGTGTAGGCAAACTAAGAGAAATATAAGTCTGTATATGTTGCTAAGATCAATGAAGAAATGGGATTTGTTACGTGATGCTGAAATTTAAAAATATGAAGATGATTTTTTAGTGTGTATGATAAAATGTTTGAGATAAAAAGTTTCACTTTCTTTGACAAATCTACTGTAGCCCTGAGAGTTCTACTTACTATCATTATCCAAATCACTGTGCTTTCCTTTGCACAGGTTTAAACAAGCTCTCAGCAAGGCTGTCATGTTTGACAGGAACATGTGCTCTCAGTCGATGTGAAATTATCTCAACGCAGTGCTGATGAAGACAGCAGCAGGATTTCTTGGGCTCTGATTACAGGGAGGAAGTGAATATTGTTATTCACACTTGTCAGGGAAGGAACGCTTGATAACGACAGAAAGCAAGAGGAGATGTAAGCCTGGCAGCAAAAAAAGAGAGCAGCAAGACTCTGTGCTAATTGAGTGTTGTGGAAAGTGAGCCGAGTAATAATCAGCCGTCTTCCTACAGAAAGCTGCTCGACTGTGGCTGACAGAACCCCGCTCAGCCAGGGATGCACAGCTCAGCTTAAACCCTGCAGTTTGATGTGTTTCACTGCATAAACTTTGACATGTTTGTCTTTTTTCCCACCTATCCACTTACATTTTTTAATATCCATAACTGACTCTTAAAATCCCACTTCTATATTTTTTTGATCTATTTTAAAAGAGTTCACAGTGGTCTTTTAATTCTAATTATGCTGTTTTAATCTAAAAACCTGTGTCGTTTTCTAGGACAGCCCTGGACACCCCTAGAGAGTTGGGCATGATGTTGGTGTGGAGCAACCCCACCCCCCCTTTCCTTCCCATTGAGGAGCGGAGCAGTGAGCTTGTGGCCTGCCCAGTGTATTTCCTACGCCACAAGTAAGCTTTTTTTGATACTGCATTTTTTACTTATGCTCCTGATTCACAGTGATTTGTATAAAATTTATTCTGAAATGAAATTTGTGAGCTTGATTTTCTTCATAAATGTCCTCCATCATCAGAATAAATTCTACAAGAACATGTTAAAAACACCAAAAATACAATGTTCATCAGAGTTGGTCTTTAATTACATTACATTTTTGATCTACTTTAGTGTAACACGGTACAGACCAAAAGTTTGGACACACCTTCCCATTCATTTGAATGAGAAGGTGTGTCCAAACTTTTGGTCTGTGCTGTGCCTTAAAAGACAAACATAGACAGATTCAACTTTGCCTTGCATACAGTCTACCATCTGGATTGATCAAATTTATGAGTTACATCCTGCAATTTTGGATAAAGTAAATTTGTTCAAATTTAAGTGCAAATATAGAATACAGTCTTACCCGAGTGGTGTATGCAGCCTCTGGGTCATCTTCCAGGACTCGGGACAGCCCAAAATCGGACACTTTACACACAAGGTTGCCATTCACGAGGATGTTGCGGGCTGCAAGATCTCGGTGAACATAGCCCATATCAGACAGATATCTGCATTCATCAAAAAAGAGCATAATGAGGATTTAACATAATCATAGCAAATGATGAGATTTGTTTGTGTGTCACAGTATTTTGTACCTCATGCCAGATGCAATGCCACGGAGCATACCAACCAGCTGGATTACCGTGAACTGACCATCATTTTTCTGAGAAGGACAGAAAGCACCAAATGTATATTTTAATCTATTTTTGGACAATTAACAACCTGTGCAGACACTGATGTTAATCAAAAAAATCAAATAAATAAAAAATTCCCTTTTAAAAGGTACTGTATGGCAAATTTATGGTTAGAAATTCCACTTGAAAAACATCCTTTTTTACTAAACTTATCAAATGTTCAACATTTCCTTTATGTGTAAATTTGTTAATCTAAGTATTATTTTGTAAGAACTTCTCTGAATAGTTTATTGAAAAATTTTAAACAGCAACAAAACAATACTTGAATTTAAATGTTTACATATAAAAAAAAACGATTTGTACACCAATGTTGTCATGTATATATTCAGTAGTGAAAGATGAAAAGGGATGATGGTACTCTAAATTTATAATGAGAGAAAAAAATCATGTTTGACTTGGCATTCTTGCAGTTTTTATTCTGTAGATCTGCTACAGCAGATCTGTGTCTTTTATTTTGAAAGGAATTTCTTGTGCCGCTGTCAAAAGTAAAAGAAGTTAGACCTCATAAATAGGAAAATATAGCACCCTATCAGTATATTTATTTATCACAAAAATTCAATTATTGCAAACACTTTAAAGCTACCCTTTAAAAAAAAAAAAAAAAAGGTGAGGTGAGGTGGGACTTTGGAGTCTTAAGTCCACCAGGTCCAGTCCACCGAAACCAAATGGCTCTTTTAGCCCTTATGGTTGCAGACCCCTGCCATAAACTATGATTTAAGCTGTGAAATATGAATGAAAACTAACATTAATATATTGGTTTGAAAATATCTCACAAACATGCAACAGAATTTCTTCTTTGTTTTGTATAGGAAGCAAAATATGGGAGAAAAGGACAGAAAAAAAACATTTTTTTCTATAAATGTTTAAACATGTAAGTGTAATGGACAAAACACACACATAAAAAAAACCTATAAAAGCTGTTTTCATAACAGCATTAATGTTGGCAGCATTCAATTGCCCAGTTATTTCAGATACAACATGGTAGCAGCTGCAAAACTAACCTTAGCAAAGTTCATTTGTGTTAAATATTAAAATGTTTATTTCGTGCATGTGCAAAAACAAGATCTCATTAGAGAAATGGCGAGCCTCCACCCACTGCAGCTGGATCTTTAGCTACATTACCACCAGGGTGCTCATTCAGATATGAAGATGATGCTCTCAACTGTCGAAAATGGAAGCAGTGCTTGTTTGAAAGGAGCTTTAGTCTTCTCCCTATGACAGCTCTCATTGTTAGTTTAAGCTTCAACTCCCTCCAATCCAATGTAAACTCTTCAACCTTCCATTTATGCACTTTCCAGATTTTCCTAGCAGGCAATGGCTGTAGCAATAAACTCAGATCCTTAATGGTTTTAGGCCTCCGTTTGCATCACTTTTGAAACTAATTTTGCCATCCATTCACAGAACATCCCACCTTCATGGGAAATGAGATGTATAGTCAAAGGGATGAGTTATGGCGGTCAGAGTTCATTGTCCAAAGCTGTGACAGCTAATCCCGGACCCAGAGCCGCCCTTGATTTTCCAGAGGCTGTGTCATTTATACCACCCTAAGCACAGCAGCCATCCATGTAATTACCTCACAGAGTTTTCTGCGCTTCCTTGCCTGCTGGTTCCCAGTCTCCTCCGTCTCCCCTTTGCCATTTCGTTTTATAGCCATAAGCACAGAGTACAGTCATGTCAGCAGTTTCCACTGACCACAGCCCCGTTTGTCTTTAATGTCTCACAGCATGTTCTCCTTTGGATGGCCACAGTGGGATCATGTTCAGATAAGACTTGATCTTGTTTACTTTTCAACTTCATTTATCATGTTATCATTAATTTATTACCTGAGGTAGAAACAATTTTTATTATCTTAATTACATTTATCAAAGTAATTTCTTGTTCAATTTAAACTGTAAGTAGTTTTACTGCACCATACTTTTACTCAAGAAGATTTATTAAGCTATACAATATGGCCTTAAGTGCAGGACTGGCACCTGAGAAATCAGGGTTTGATTCCCAGGGTGTCAATCAGCTTCCTGTGTGGGTCCTTAGGCAAGACTTTGCGCTACTGCCTACCTATGTAGCCACAAGGGGACACAAGTCTGAGTCCCCCTGTGCTGGTCCCCAGCCCAGATAAAATACAGCGTTGTGTCAGGATGGGCATCCGGCGTAAATTTTTTGCCAAACTAGTTGTGCAAATTATTCCCAAAACTTCATAGCTCAGATGCAAGACTTTCTGGCTCCAAGTGCATCAGGAATTTTCAAGCCGTCTGGAAAGCGATCCATGTCGCATTTGGTGAGAGGGAAGGCCTGTTCAAATAACTTCTGTTCACACACCTGGAGCAAAATCTTACATCTTCTAATGCTGCACAGCAAAAATGAAATCAAAAATGTTACTGCTCTTACAGTGGCTACTGATGTTTGAGGTTTTCTTTTTTAAATAAAAAATTTGATTTGAAAATGTAAAGGCAACATATAACAAGCTTTAACGCGTAAAATACTACGGTAAAATAAGAAAATATTGAAAGAATTCCATCTGACAATTTTTATATTTTTATATTTCGATTTATTGCTAAATAAAATTGGTGAATCTTCTGGATAGGTTGGAGTTTTCACATCTTCATTCTTGCCGAGTTCTAGCCTGTGCTTGGAATTTTGATAGACTCAATAGCCTGAATCATAAGTTTTTTTTTTACTCTCCTTTGTACATTCTAGTGAACACCAATCCTACCTTAAGAAAAGTGTCCAGTGATCCATTCTCCATGTATTCTGTGATGATCATCACAGGTTTGCCTGAGAAGCAAAACAAAGCACATCCTAGATTTAAAAAATTATATTTTATATTTTAGCTGCTACCTTTATTGAATGATAAAGTAAAAACGTGGATCTGTCATTAAATACAATTTTTTTCAAATAGCACCACATAAAATTAAATACTTTCACATCTCAATATTCACTTTTGCCTAAATCTTCTCGCCTTCTGTTCCATACAGTTTAACTAAACACTTAAAAGACAAAAAATAAAAAATAAATCAAAAAATGTTTACATCAGTGCAAAATGTAAAAGTGTAGAACCAGTCAAAGAACGCCTAAAAGTGCCCTTTGCATTATAAATTCAACTGAATCTGCACTAAAACATCCAGTAGTTACGAAAGTACACATTACTTAGAACAGGTTGACACATCGACAAAAAGTAACCTCTAAAAAGGTAACACGCACAAAATTATTGCATTTACCATCTCTAAAAACATTGGCTGTTTTAACCTTTTAGCCATTTGATCAGTTTTACTGTAAGCTGTTATATCTGTTCATCAAAGCCTGGTCTAAATCCTTTAAATGTAATACAATTATTATTATTTTATTTTCAAAGGTAAAAATAGCTACAGTTCCAATATTCTGTATAAAATATACATGTAAGTGGTGACGCACTTAAAATCTGCTCCTCTGTAGGATGGAGTACGTGGCATTGACATAAAAAATGACCAGGAAAAAGTAGATGACCTACTTTTTGTCACCACACCCTCCAGACGGATGATGTTCGGATGGTTGAATTGTCCCATGATTGACGCCTCCCACAGGAAGTCCCGCCTCTGTTGCTCGGTGTAACCGACTTTTAAGGTCTTGATAGCGACCTGGATCTCCCTTTTTCCAGGCAGCCTCAGTGGCCCACAACACACCTCACCAAATTCACCTGAAGGCAAAACAATAAAAAGAAACAGACGCTGAGCTATTTAGTAACTCTTGTTAAATAAAAAAGGAAACAAAGTAAAAATAAGCCTTTGCTTTCCAACATTACAATGATTTTTCTTTCAATTTTTTTTCGTTAAAATAAATGAAAATTAAATGTAATTCGTTTTTTAGCTCAAAAGATACACTTGTAATTTTTGGTAGGAAGGCACAGTCAACAAACTCGAAAGCACTCAGGGATCAAGTTTTACTCACCAGCACCGATGATCCTTTCAATGGAGATGGATGAGACGTCGATCTCTTGTGCAAACTCATGCACAGCTTGGTTGGGATCTTCATAGGTCAAAGGGTCAATGTAAGTGCGCACCCCAGGAAACTTTACTGCAGAGAAAATACATATATTTAGAAATTATGTAGTATTATGACAGCAAGCTGGCGTAATTTTCACAGCACAGCATAAACACACATTCTGCTCCTAAAATAAAAATGTTGGTAAAGAAGGGTTTTATGAAGCCAGTTCAAAATCAATTTACTGGCCAGACATGTGTGAGTTTACTTAATACTCTATTTTAATCCACTAGGTTAATTTAGTTTTTTTTTTTAAATATAACTGTTTAAGACACATGTGTCAAACTCAAGGCGGGGGGCCAAATGTGGCCCGCCATGTCCCTTCATGTGGCCCCGCGAGGGGATAAAAGTGTTTAATTTCTTCTTTATTTTTTTTGTTGATTACATATTATTTATGTGTAGCTGCTGTTTTAATTATTTTACGTTTGCAGGTCCTATTTGTGCATGCAGACAAACTGTCATCAAACCATCAGTTGGATGCAAGACTGTGTGCAGGCTTTTTTGTAAAATGTTACACGTGTAATACATGTTCTTTCTAGCTCAGTTTTATGTTATTTTTCTTTATTCACTTGAACAGTTTGATCCTTCATTAATGGAGTTATGTGGGTTTTAATAAACGGACAGAATTTAAAGGATTTATGCCAGAGTAATGATCAAACATGTTTTCTATGCAACTGCAATTGTCTCTTTAAAAAGTTATAATAAATAAATAATGAGTTATTTAACATTAAGGAGTAGTTACATTTATTTTTCCTTACATTTAGTTACATGTATAAGTTATATCTGGCCCTTTGAGGACAACCCCTATGCTGATGTGGCCCTCAGTGAAAATTAGTTTGACACCCCTGGTTTAAGACAACAACGGCTGTGTTGAGTAAGATTAAAAATATAAGACAGAACATAATTAAAATAAACTACAAATACAACTAAAATACATAAAATATAAAAGGCAAAAAGCAAAGACTGAGGTTTTCTAAAAAAAAAAAAAAAAAGAAAATCAGTCTCTTTATGTGTGTGATTACATATGTTATAGGATTATACAACTCTAAACTGGGCAACAAATGGGATACATCACCTTTAAACACATACAAAATAAACATAATAAAAACACAAAAATGCACTACTAATGGAGAATTTTAGTTTTCTTTCTTAGCAGTGGTAACACAGATTTAAGCTTCATAAAGTGAAAAAATGTTAATTAATTCACAAAATATAAGTGAGATTGACATCTGTTTGGAAAAAAAACAAAAAACGTTTAAAAAATTCATCAAGTCAGGTTAAAAAACTTACTGTGACCGTTGTGAAAGTGCATCTTCTCTTCCTCAGGATCCTGCTTTGCTTTGCTGTAACCACATCGTCTGAAAGAAAAACACAAAACTCCTAAATGTCAGCAAGTACGCAAGTTTCTCCGCACATTATGCTACATTCTTGACCGTGCTTTTAGCCAATGGTGTCACACCAGACTTTCACTACCCGATATTAGCTCATGTCTGCCACCTACAGTTGGAAGAGGCTTGGTGGGAAATGTCAAAGTGGTGTAAATCTGGTGAATCTTGCTCCAGGCTTATTCCTTCACAGCTCTATTGCAATATAGACTTGGTGTCATACAATTCCTGCCAGCCACATACCACAATTATAAATTCCTCCTTTAGTTGGTACTTCTGTGAATTACAAAGGATGACATTTAAATGACACTACCAAATCTCAGTCCCTAATTGGTCAAAGTTCCACTGGTTTAAAGTTTGTTGTACATTCAATGGTCGGTCAGTTTGCATTGTTACACGTAAACGTGGGAGTTTAAGTCGCAGAAGCCCATGAAGCGTTTACTCATTTTAACATAGACTTTACATTGAAAGGGGTCGCTTGAACACGCATTACCAAGGCCAATGTGAACGTAATGTACTGTGGCTTGACAAATAATACACCACCACAGTTCAATAGAGGCAGGACAAGTTGCTAATTCCTTTAGTGCTTCCCCAACAGGAAGAATCATGGCTATCTTCAAATGGTCATGATGCCACATTTTATTTTTACTGATTTAATTTTTGCTAAAAAACAACAACAACCACTAAAAAATAACAACAGAGACAAGAAATGTGTTAACCCGTGTGTACTGATCCTCCAGAAAGGTTTGGATAAAAGCTCAGTGTCTAAAAAAAAAAAAATAAGTGGCTCCTCCACTGTCCATTGTTATTGTCTTTGTCTGATAGAATAGTCTAGATAAAATTTTCATCCCACACAACTTATGTTGTCAAAATATATCACTAAAAATCTTTTTTATACAAGAAGTACATTCTTTTTGGGGTACGATTGCTTTAAAAAATGTAAATTAGGTCTGTTTAGTTAATTAATTTCAGTTATTTTTCAATCAACCATTTATATTTTATGCAAAATTATCTTTTATTGTATCTTAGTCTTCACACACTTTTATAATTATCTATATGTGTGTGTGTGTGTGTGCACGCATGTGCAAAGTGTACCTGCATGACTGTCCTCCTTTAAAGGCATTAAGACTCAAAAACATTAGCATTTTTCTAATTGCTTTGTGCGTGCTTGCCTTACCGACCGCTGAGCAGGAAGCCAGCAACCACTGCCAGGAGAACCAGAGCCAGCGTGATGGCGACTGCTATTATCGAGGCCTGAGCACGCTCACTGGTGGCGGTTACTGCCAGAGAAAAGACAGAAAATGAGCACACACAAAAACACTCCTAGCTTCTATTGTGAGTTACGCACTCATCTGCTTTACTCACGATAAGGACTTGTCTGGAATTCGAATCGGCGGCTAAAAGCACCATATCCTGCTGATGTCCTGGCTCTTACCTGTAAAAGGTAAACATTCATGTGTTAGTAATCTGTCTGTGCAATATTTCACATTTTATAAATGCAGCATTATGTTTGAAATATTTTTTACCTGGAAAATGTAAACTGAGGAGGGTTTCAGGCCTTCTACTACCATCTCTGTGTCCTTGGATTTTATAATGGTGTAACTGGAGTCCTGCTCCTGTAACATGAGAAACAAAGAAGCTTACTCCTAATCACTCTCATGTTCTACATGCTTCATTTTTGTGTATGCTGAATTGCACCAGATTTGCCTGTCAAACTGTCCACACATTGATCTCTTGCTTAGATATCCTTCCACTCTGTGGTTGAGCTGGCTGCGGTAAACGCAGGCATAAGTTTGTGTGTGTGCAGGATCAGTTTCTTCACTTTAACCACATTGGAATTAAACACAGCCAAAAGTCCCTTCCATTAAGCCCAAGGCCATTAGCAAACCACAAACTGTGGCCCGTTCTCCTGTGGACCTTTACTCTGACCTTCCAAGGAAAGACGACAACTGAGGATGACTGAGGAAGAAGAGAAAGGGGGGTGGAAACAAGGACCCAAACTGAAGCATCACATTGCAGAACATTCTAAGTCCTAACTAGTGCCTTTAGTAAAAGATGATTGTAACCGCACAAGACAAAATAGTACTTTATCCACATGATTTCTGCCCCAATATGATGAATTAAATGAGAATATATCTTACCAAAAAAACTTAGAAAATGTAATTAATTTATTGATTTGATGTTGCTCAAACAAAAAGGAGAGAATCTTGAGATTCTATAGTCATTTCTTGTTTTCCAAGATCCCCAAAGAGGTAACAAAAATAATTTAGTAAAAATTGTTTGAATTTATACTGGCTCATTGAAAAATGTTGTGTATTTTTTGGAGTAAAAGTATGATTTTAAAAACGAAATAGCAACAGCCACTGGAGGGCACTCTTAGTGTGTATTAATGCTACTGACACCAATGCAGAAGAAGAACCGTCCTTCATTCTTATGCTATGTCCACACCGAGCTTGGAAAAGTGCGTTCGAGTGACCGCTTTCAAGGAGAAGTCCTTGTAAACGCACGTATATGCACATATCGGGCTTTCACATTCAAAACTCTTACGTTCCCACGTCGCTATGCAAGTTTTTAAGTCCGTTTACAGGCTCTGCGTACAAAAGGTGCGTCCATGGCCTGTGACATAAAGAGTTTAGTTGACTTGTTTGCATGTTTTTTGTGCTATGGTTATCTGAATAATTGTCCATATGTTGCGCTAATATACGAGATTCCTCCTATGTTTCACGAAGCTAAATAAGCATCAATGTGTAACGGTAGTGAAGCGTGCATATATTCAGTCAATTATTGTTGAGATAAAATGTCCTGGATTTTGGTTATAAAGTTTCTCCCAAAAGTGTGACTTATATTCTGAAAAATATATATTTTATTTTAATACAGGGCAGTCTGACTAAGTCCTTCGTTATCCAAAAAGTGTACACAAACTTCCATTTGTTTTTTTTGTTTTTTCACCTTTTCAAAGTACTTGATCTCATACTCAAGGATTATGCCATTGGGGCGATCCGGCTCTGCCCAGGAAAGGGCGATACTGCTCTTCCCAGTATGTCCTTTCCTCACCACACTTACTGGGGAAGGCGCTGCGAAGACAAAGATCCAGTATAAAGACAATGCATAATGTCAGGAGCCAACTGTCAAAAGCAATTTGATAAAAAAGCAACCCAGAGGATTTTACACAAGCAGTAATTGAGACCATCAAGAGGAAAAACAATGGTGCAGTCTCCAAACAAACAGCAGTTAAACTCCAGAGAAATCCTGTCAGTATTATAAAATCTGCTGGGTTAAATTACATGTCATTAAATATGACACAAAATTCAATAACACCTCAACACGCTTTGATGTTTACAAGCACTGTGCTAATTATGCTGATCATGAAAATTTAAACTGCAAATGAAACCTCAAAGTGAAATTATCACAAAGCAAAGAGAAAAAAAAAACCCAACAAGAAAGACTTTGAAGGCAATGCTGAAAGAAAAAATAGATTTTTGCCCTTCAGCTAGTGATATTATGATATTTTTTTAAATAAAAATAATTTTGTTTTTTCTTTTTACATTCGATTTTGTGAAAATTAAAATCCCCACAAGGGCCTTGCCAATCTGGCAACAAGGTGAGCTAACGTCTAATCAAATAATCCTTTATTCTTCACAAACAAGAAGACGCATCTGGGGAAGCCCTTGAGATCAGCTCAATGGCTCTTCAAGTCTGAGTTTGATGACTTGGTGTCATCAAGCAGTTATCAAAAAGCGCAGAGCAAAAGAAATAAATAAAAAAAAAGCCTTTCATTTACAAAACTTGTTTCTGCTGATTTTTAAAATAATCATTTCAGTTTGGAACCTGAAAAAGAGGATGGTAGCATCAATCAAAAAGCCATCCTATTGTAACCTGAACTGTTGAGCTGACTCTCAGAGGGACAGTTGGGGAGTCTCTGACACATAAAGAGCTTTTAACCAGGCAAAATGCTCCCTCAGGCAACATCCCGATAGTGTACGAGTGTGAATGTATGTGTGTGTGCGCGTCTGCTGCAACGCTGTTTAGGTTTCAATAGCCTCAGCAGAACTCCACAGGGAATAAATCATTGCTACAAATGCAGTAACTGTATCCTGAGAGGATGGTTGCACAGAAGTGTTATCTGCAACATCTTAAAAGCCTGAAACCAGAGACAGAATCACACACACACACACACTTTCAATGCTTAAATGGCACCAAGGCTTGGATTGAGTGATGAGAAATGGCCTATTTTCCCAAAAGCTTTATGGGTAACAATACACCACTATCTATGTTAAAGTCCAAACATACACATACACAGCTTTTCAGGGTCTGTCAAATCGAAAGGTTTCGAAATCGAAAGGCTGTTGTGAAAGGGCATCGCTGCAGAAGGCTCTGCAAAAAGAGATTCTGGTATACAGTACAGGTCACTTTGCATTCCTTACCGCTTTGACCACATTTGCTGTATCTCAGTTACAGTGCAGACATCTGAGGCAATAAATAGAAAATTTTATTGTATCCACTGACTATCTTGACAACAAAAAAGCAATTTAGAGTCAATTACAGAACAGAAAATAGAGATCACAGCCATTTACAATGAAAGTTGGAATATAGATGCTAAGCACTAAGCAGAAACTATATTTCTAAAAGAAATACAATTCTGGTTTAGGAAAATCTTTGCTTTGCTTTTTTTTTGCTTTGAGTCTAAAAATGAAATATCTTTGACTTCTTTAACTTCATGATTTGATTCTTGAGAACGTCTATTCCTTTTCTTTAGGTAAAAGTAAGAAGGATGCCATTTACTAATGAAGGTGTGAAACTGAAGTTTGTTGGGTAGGTTTATAAATTATTTTTAAGCTTTCTAAGTGAGATTAAGTCATATTTTTAACAAAAAAAATGATGGGAAATAATGACATGATAGTGATTACTCAAAACAAGTGGTTGTGCTTGAACCTTGTAAAACCAATTCCACTTTACTCGGTTTGAAAGAACTGTAAAAAAAAATATTTGTCAATGATAACTTTATAGGGTATTTATTAAATGATTACGTGATCATTATGAAATCTTATACTTTAAATTGTATGTATTAATTTATGTCCAAATTAAATAAGTGGATAAAAATAAAGTCAATTTTTTTGTCAGTTCTTGTGCGATGTAACTTAACTTTTGTGTCAACTGCCAAGTTAAAAGGCTGCGGATTTCTGTTAAGCATCAACTTAAAGATGAGCAAATGTTATGCAAACAAACAACAGAAATGAGCTATGAACCGCAAAAGATGAGTGTTTACAACAGAAGACGGGAAAAAGCAGTTGCACAAAAACAAAAATCACAAAGTGATGCCAGGGAGGAATGTGGTAACAAAGGAGAGTGGTGGTAACTGAGTAAGCTGTTTGGTGACAAAAAGAAAGTGAGAAATTAAACATCAGAAGCACAGAAAGGGGGATGTTCTGAAGAAGTGCTAACAGCGCTCCAGCAACACTTTTATTTTAGCAACTGGGTTCACGCTTTATTGGCACTTGCTGTTTTAAACACTTCCTGTGCTTGTTAAATCTGTTAATAAGCCTTTACATCAGGGGTGCCCACACTTTTTTTGGCATGTGAGCTACTTTTGAGACGACAATGTCGTAACCCTTGTGCTATCCTAGGCACTTTATTGTTGGGAGTTGGGTCATCTAGACCCACTAGACAGTGCTCTGAACCTTTTTTCTTCAATGATTTGTGATCTTCACTGGTGTCCATGGATTACATGAAATCTTTCCACCTTTATCCACTGCCTGATGATATCCTATGTACTGATAATTAAAAAACTACACAGTAAGAGTACACAGATATTTGTGAGGAGATACTTTTGTATTAACAGATGAGCGGTTTTATTACAAAAACTGAAAGCAAAGACTATCACATTTCATGCTCTGCTGTAAAACGTGCAATGGAGGGAGCATGGCATTTCTAAAGTGCTGCTGGCCAGCGCTCGAGAAGCGTGTGCCACGGAAGACACTGCTGCCTTAATGGGCTCGGATCCATCGGGCGGGAACTGCGGAGGCATGCAGGGTGATCCAGGCCTCAATAAACCCCCCAGTGGGCCGGAGTGGTTTCTGCCAGTGATTTGACGTGCCGTGGGGCAAGTAGCGACTTTCTGTTGACATACAGAATTTGCGCTCAGTGTATTTAAACACGCATGTGCAGTGATGTATGTATCAGAGTTCGATTGGCCATTCTGCATGTCAATCAAGTCACATACTTCTCGGTGAGGATTTTGATTCGCTGGTGAATTTTTTAGAAATATATTTTTATTTTACTGGTTATTTATCTATGCTGGCCTGTGATTTACCCTCATGTCCTTAAAGATCGACCGCTGGATCGCGATCGACATAATGAGCACCCCTGCTTTACATGAATCCCATGTGGAACACAGGTGTTTTTAACCAAACTTTAACAAACAAAAACATACTAGTAAGTCAATGCAATCATGCAATAATGTCTGCGTCCTTTAGAAAATGTGTAAAAAAGAGCAGCCACAGCTGGCAAATTTTGTGTTATATTATGCATTTTTTTTTTTTTTTAATATCCCATCCATACATACTGTATTTTCTGCACTATAGTGTTCACCATATTATAAGGTGCACCGTCAATGGGTTAGGGTTAGGGTGGTCTATTTTAAAACTTACGTCATATCTAAGGTGCACCAAACTATAAAGGACATTCAGCAATACCAACGAGTCACAGATAAATTCATCAGTTACTCAGACTTCAACTGCGTTCACAGTAATTATAGAACTTCTTTGTACTACTTTACACATTAGCCATGTAAAAAGTGTTACAATGCCTGTAACTCCCAACCTTGTTTGGAGCACGTGAAAAAAGTACCGCTAAAACAAACGTTACTGTGCTAACTCCCAGCCTAACATAAAATAACACTGTCCAACACCGCTACACTTCACCGTATTCACAATAACACAGCCGGACATTTTGACAGAGGGCCATGTAGCTCTCAAAATTGCTTCGAGATCAGAAAACACCACCAGAATAACATATATATCAGACGCTCTGGATTATAAGGCACACTGTAGTTTTTTTTTTTGTTTTTTTTAATGTAAGGCTTTTTAGTGAGCTTTATAGTGCAGATATCTGCTACATATTTCAGGTGGTAACAACAAAAAATTAACAAATGTATAAAATGAAGAGGGATAGTCTCCTTTTTTTTGTAAACAAGAAGCCAAAAAGTCTCACTATTCTGTATGTTAAAAAGCGGACTTGGTTGACTTCGAGTCACTAATGCGCATTCGAGAGACCACTTTCAAGCAAATAGTATCAGGGGTAATCGGACTGAATGCCTGATCGGAAGAAAAATGCGTCATGTAAAAAACGGTGTTCGGAATACTCTGCCCCGATCAGACTTTTATGTTCATCCGAGGCTAAATGTTGTTGGCGCGTATTAGCCTTCTCCTAACCTTTCTTCAGGCTTCGTTGCACCACAAAAAAAGCACTGACCACACGGATTAAAAATAAAACAATGAGCGAACAGGCGCTTCATAATAACCATAAGAATAATAAAAGCATGTATAGAAGATCATCTTGTATATTACGGAGCTACCACATATATATTGTTTGGCAGCTCGGCTTGTTAACAGCGGAACTCACTTCCTCTTCCAGTATTTTAGAGAGTTCTGCACATGTAAATGATTTATTCCGACCGAAAGTGCGGGGCATGTAAACGTTTATTATAATGGGAAAAGGTTTTTCTGGGCCCATGTACACGGTTTAATTCTAATCCGATTTTTGATCCGATCAAGATATTTTGCACATGCTAATGATGCTAATGATGACATGTTAGGTGATTTGATAAATTTTGCTCAAAACAATGATGAGTATTCAGGAAATAAACAACTGATTTACCTACTATCTCAAGATCCACACATTTTCAACATGGTGTCACAGTTTTATAAAGATATCAACTATCAACAAATTTTGCATTTATTGAATACAGCCATTGGTCATTTAAAAAATGAAAAGGAATAGATTGGTTATTCTAACAATAAAGTTTAGAAAATTAGCTGAACTTTTCACACCAAAAGTGGAAAATGGAAATGGAAGCAGCCATTTTGAAATGAACAGGAAAAGTTGTTCTACTGCCTCTAGTGGAGTGATGATAAACTACAGGGTAGAAAGCAAAGATCATGTTAGATACAATGGAGTTTTAGGGAAACTTTTGATCATGTCAATGATAAATACTTCTTAGAAATACGGGTATATAATATGATAAGAATGGTTATATATGATTTTTGAACATTTTTGTTTATAAATTTTTTTGTTAATTAGTTGTTTATAAATTCAACCAGAATCTCTCCTTCCCTTTCCTATCATATTTCCATAATTATTTTTTTCAATACATAGCATATCTAAAATAAATTATGTCTGAAACCTAAAGTAGTCAAATCTTAATAACTTGCCAAATCTAAAGAGAATGTCCCAAAATATTTTGTTTCGGATTATTTCTCATCTTTTTTTTAGCCATTTTTCTCTCTGCCATCCCCACTCTTTCTTTGACATTTCCTTTCTAGGTGACCTTTAAATCCATTATCACAACCTTCCTATCATTTCTCCTCCAGTCTGTCCCCTAGTATCTGTCCCCTGTTGTTCTGGCCCTCTTTTTCCTACTTCTCTCTGGAACTTTCACCTACTCACGAGTACCAGCACTTTATTATTCAGCAGGGCTTCACAGAGATGCTGTGAAATCACCTATTTCACGGATCCCTTATCGCGCATGACACTTTCCTCACATCAAACAGCACATCCTCCAACTCTCTGTTGTTCTGAATCTAATTCGCCCCCGTCTCAGTTGCTTGTTTTTGTGCCTTTACCACCAAAGGCAGAAGCACTGTCAACAACATTTGCACACAAGACAAGTGAAAGTGTGGTTTGCTTGTAGTGAAAATCAAAGGTTTCACCAGCCAATTAAACCCATGACACAAAGGGTGCAGATCAATGGGTTAAACCACATGTTACATTTCTTGCTTTGGGAATTCTCTTTAAATTGTTGTTCTTGTTACTTTGGTATACCATTTGATGTGAATAGCTTCCTTTTTAACAGAAATCTTTTCCACACATGCACATCTTTTATTTTATCAAGACAACACGCAAAAACTGAGAAAAATTACTTTTTAAGCTACATTATAAATTATTTATTCAATATTGTGTTTGATTAAATATTTTCCTACCTAACTGTATTTTTGCCATGCTTTTTTGCCGAGAAAACATGTCAGTTGACATGGACAAAGTTCTGTTGTGACTCTATGGGTGGGGTGCCTTGTGAGGGTCTTGCCCGGGGATTAATTCAGGGTAGAACCGCCACTGGAGTGAAACCAGTTTGTTGGGTTTCAAGAGATGGTTGTAGACGGCTGGAGTATTGTACCAGAGTCTGTCAGCTAAGAACAGGAAACTGAGGCTACAATTTTCACAGGCTCACCAAAATTGGACAATAGATGATTGGAAAAATGTTGTCTGGTCTGATGAGTCTCCATTCCTGCTGCAACATTCGACTGGCAGAGTCATAATTTGACATCAACAATATGACAGCATGGATCCATCCTCCCTTGGATCAACGGTTCAGGCTGCTGGTAGTGGTGTAACGGTGTGGGGGATATTTTTTGGCGCACTTAGAGCCCATTTATTACTAATTGAGCATAGTTACAATGCCACAGTTTACCTAAGCATTGTTGCTAACCATGTGTGACAGGGTCTCTTTATGCCATCACACCATGGCAATCTCTTTATTACCACAGTGTACCATCTTCTGATGGCTACTTCCAGCAGTATAAGGCGCCATGTCATAAAGATGGAATCATCTCAGACTGGTTTCTTGAACATGACAATGACTTTCTTGTCTCCACAGTCACCAGATTTGAACCAAATAGAGCACCTTAGGAATGTGGTGGAACCATTGACTGTATAAGAGAATTGAACTGAGTCAGTGACATCACCCAAAGAAAATTATTTACTTCCAGTTCCAACCAAGTGAAGTCAATTCAGCAGTATGTCCATCGCCATGTTGAAACCAGATGTCCTCAGTGAACTGTGATTGGTCAGTCTTGATCTGAGTCTACATTTCTATAGCAACCAATCTCTCCAATTAGTGTTAAGCATGATAGAAGGCCACACCCCTTCCAACGAAAGCAGGCCTAGGAAAATCTGTCAATCGATTGCCTTATACATCCAACCATTGACCATATAAGACAACTGGACTAAATGATTCCTCCCCCTTGTGTTCTAAATAGTACCCGTTGGCTCCACGAAGCCAAAATCCGATAGACTTCTATTCAGAAGACAAATAGCTGTTACTCAGTAACTCAGTCATTATTTTTGTCAGAATATCCATTCTTGCTCTGCTACTTTTTTAATATGTTCTTGCTAATCCTAGTTATTTTCAATTTCAAATAAAAGGACATTATTATCTTTTTATTTCTCTATAGAAGTGGGTGGGAAGGGGTCACTTAGTATAGTTCTCATATACAGTCAAAAGGGGAAACGTGAAATTGGCATCACAGATGTGCAGCCGACAAATCTGCAGAAACTGTGTGATGCCATCATGTCATTATGGACCAAACTCTCTTAGGAATGTTTCCAGTACCGTGTTGAATCAATGCCACCAAGTATTAAGGCAGTTCTGAAGGCAAAAGGGGGTACAACCTGGTACTAGCAAGATGTACTTGATAAAGTAGCTGGTCAGTTCTTTTGCGATTTCCTATAGTTTTGCCTTAGAGTCAAATAAAGAAAATGTTTTAATTATTTTTTAAATCCAAGTTCCCTAATACTTTTATTGTTTTTTTACATAGAGAATTTTCAAACCTGAAACATATGGAGTGATATTTCTGCTGAACACAAAACTTTCTAAGTTTTTTGCTCAAAAATTGTTTTTTTTTGCTTTCAAAAACGTTTTTTGCGTTTGCAAAACACATTTTTCCGCGTTCGTTGTGTCAAATCTCGCTTTTGTCCCATCTTTGATTTTGCTGACTACTTTGAGCGCGACTTAGCGTGATATGACTGCCACTGACATTGCCAAAAAGAAATTTGCATGTGTTGTGGATCATCTCACTTTTTTCCTATCTTTGCTGAGTTAAGTTTCAGTTTGACGTGACCAAGCTGCCATCAAACAGTTGCTGATTGGTCCAGATTCTAACCAATCAAGTGTCTCTGTCTCATATTGACGGTACTCCGAGGCAGACATGGACTTTGGACTTTGTGTCGGTTCTGTTCGTACGGCGTTCTGCCGTTTTCAACGATTCTGGCCCGTTTGTGTCAAAGTAAAACCCAGAAGGAGCAGCAAAGCAGCTAAAATCAAACAGAGTTTAGTATGTATTCATGTCAGTGTAGTGATGAACGTGTTTAAAATGTCTGCAGCAGAAAAAAACATGTCCAAACTCCGACTCAGTCCAGCAGGGAAGCAACACTTTTTAAGATTTGTATCTGAACTATTGTTTTATTTTAGTCAAAAATAGTTGAAATATTAAGAGAAAATAGCATTTTTATGACTAATATTTTTTAACTTTGGACAAACGCTCACAAGTTCTAAAACATAAATGATAATAAAGGTAAAAAAATGCCTCTTCTGTGTTATATACATTGAGTCTCCTTTGGTGAGCCATCATTCTTTTGCTTATTACTGCTGTTAATCTGATCCCAAACACGTGTGCAGCATTAAATAATATGTGCTTTGAATCTTTTATTGTTTTGTTTTAACAAACAGACCTTAAAGAAAATCACACTTTTCACTAATAATTTGCTCTGCAGGATTCACAGATCACACAGACCTGTTAATTTAATGTCAGCAGATAAACTTTACAGTTTCAGGAGATCCTCAGCCATAAATTCACAATATATGACTTAATAAAAATGAACGAATGCTAAAAAAAAAGAAAGTATGAATTATTGTTAAAATTATATTTAAAAAAATGAAAACGTCTTCATCCAAAAATACAAAAATGAGGGTAAAAAGAGCTGGTTCAGCCTCTGAGTCTCGGCAGCAGACACCATGTTAGATTCATATGGCAATGGGATTGGTTAGAATCTGGACCAATCAGCAGCTGTTTGATGGCAGCTTGGTCACGTCAAATCGAAACTTAACTCAGCAAAGATAGGAAAAAAGTGAGATGACACACAACGCATGCAAATTTCTTTTTGGCAATGTCAGTGGCAGTCATATCACGCTAAATCGCGCTCAAAGTAGTCAGCAAAATCAAAGATAGGACAAAAGCGAGATTTGACAACGCACGCAGAAAAATGTGTTTTGCAAACGCAAAAAAAGTTTTTGAAAGCAAAAAAAAGTTTTTGAAAGCAAAAAAAAAAACATTTTTGAGCAAAAGTGAAAAAGTTTTGTGTTCAACTTAGAAAGTTTTGTGTGCAACGTGGTGGCAGAAATATCACTCCATAGAAACTAAACTTATAAAGGTGTGAATTTAAGTGATTGAAAAACATGTTGCACTTCATTAAACAAACAACAAAAACAGTTGCTTGTGTTTTAGTTCTGGATATATTGTTAAAGTGTGTTCTTTCAGCTATAGTTTAACAGAAAACAAATGAGGCAACGTGTAATTTTATAAATGTCCAAACTCCCACTTTTTTTGGTACATTACAATGCAAAGTTTTGTACTTTTTGCCTCAATTTTGGATGAAACACCTTAATTAATTTTGTTTAATTTCTTATTTCACAATTAAAAAGGAGCAATGGGTCAAGCTATATAAATGGTTATAATGTTGTTCATCGTCTTGGATCAAAAGTTCTTTGTAACTATTAGTAACAACAGTAACAATTGCATATCAGAGTTATGCCTTCACCACCCAACGCCAGAAATCTGCTAAAGTCGTCTGGTTCTAACTCTGCCTGGCATGTCTACTGTAATCTAGCATAATCCCAGCCTTCCAATTGGCTCTTGTGATTATTTAATCTAGATTCAACTCCAACCAAGAATAATTAAGAGTTTTGCAGTGTTTTAATCAACTCAGTTCAGTGACAAGACAGAGAATGTCAGCATTCATCAGACAGCCTCCTGATGGTTTCATCAGCACAGATACATCTCTTGTCTGACCTTTCATAGTACAATTATAACTAGGGGTGTTGGAAAAAAAATTGATATGTCAATATATTGCTATAGTTCATTTGGCGATACTTGTATCGATTCAAAATACTGTTAGGACAATTTTTATTTACCGGTAATTATTTCTGACTCTTGTTTTCCACTTCACCCTCCGACCGGTAGTTGGCAGCAGAGCACACAGAGCCTCTTCGACCAGCTCTACTCTGCACAGAACAGGAAGACCTCGGCCAGAGGCAGCTTTTTTCGATATGAACTACTTAGTTTTTACTTGGGTTGGGAACCAACTGAAACTCTGTTCCATGTTGCTGTCAGTAACATATAAAAACGCAGATTGCAGTGTTTTGTAGCAGACTCCGATGAGTGAAGCACTGCAGCTGCACAGCGGCTAATAGGCTAATGCACTTAGCATCAACAAAAATGCTATCGGCAAAGCTGTCCAAAGTTCTGCAGAACCTCCCAGCAATGGGTTCTAGTTCAGCGACTTGATGGCTCAGAGTGATGTGTACAACGCTCTAAAAAGGCTTTCATTTTAAAAAATCAGCGTTAGTTCACTTCCGCATGAGAAAGTGTGGCTGTGCAGATATTTAAACAAAGCATCTTTATCACATTAATTTAAAGGAACTTTCCTTCATCCTGTCATGCTATGGAAGCGATTCTGTAGTATAAAAACGTGCTGAGTGCGTGTTGGTCCAATCAGCAAACGTTTAGCATGGCAAAATCTGCCATAGTTGTTGATGGTGCTCCAGCTGTCATCGAACAGCAAAATCAGCGCCACGCTGCAGGAGACTATCTTCTAAATGTGCTTTTATTACTGTTGTAATTATTATTAAGGGCCTGCTCGCTCATATTTTTTTCAAATCCATGCGGTCAGTGTATTTTTCTTCGCTGCAAGGAGGACCCGAAAGACGGGTTAGCATTTAATTGACAGAACAAGCGGTGTTCAAGAAGAAAATGAAAAAGCATTTTGAAAGATTGCTTTTTCATTTTAATTTTGAGTCGAAAAATGCTGCTTCTGTTTGAAAATGAAAAAGCATTTCTGGTTTTGACTTTTATTTTTAATTACGCTACAGAATCGCTTACATAGTCAAGCTGCCTCATCATCACACTGTATTGTTTTCGGAAAGAAACAATAAAGATTTTTAAAAGACCATTCAGGCTCCTGATCTGTTACCGTTTAAATGTACTGGAGAAGCTACGTTAAGCAATGTTGAAAATAAAATGCGATTTATTTCCCCAATCAAACTTTTACAACCTTATTGGTTAAGGCACATTCATTCAGTTTTTTCCATATACTGAAGTATATTTTGTAGTGGAAATCAGACAATGTTGACTGTTCCCTTTATATATTTTAGGTTACCAACATAAAAGCCCTGGTTAAAAGCAACTTTATTATTAACATTGTGATCACAAAATAAACTGAATTTGACTATTACAATGAAAGATGTATTGAAATCCAGGTAAAGAGGTAAAGTTCTTTCTATAGTTATATTTGTAAAAAAAAAAAAAGAGAGAGAAAAAATGTATTCCGGTACAATATTGGGATACGTATCATATCCTGGGGCCCGTATCGGGATATGTATCGTATTGCCAGACTCTTGCCAATACACACCCCTAATCCTAACTTCTCCTGTTAGACTAAGACTCTCTACTCTTATGCTGCCTATTCATCAGCACCATGTATAGCAAACTGGAGAAAACCCTTCTTCAACATCCTTCCACTCCTCCTCCTCCAGAGAGGCCAAGGCAAGAACAAAGTACTCATCTTTCTCTCATTTCATTAACACCATGTGCTGCCCTTTTCATTCGCAGAAAATTAAATAAACGGCTCAAGCTTATTACTCTTGTAAACATCAAAATGGGTTTCCCAAGCAGATATGGACTCTAATCTTCATTTCAAAGGAGGCAAACAATGGCTCTGGCGACAGCTGATGAATGTGAAGTGGATGGAGTTTTTCACTGTGTGAATCCCTTTGACCTCTGCTGAGGCAGATCTTATAGATCCTAATAAACGCTGATCAAAAACACTACTCCCCTCCCCTCCTAACCTCAAATTAACATGCAAAGTGACTCATCATTGTGATTCATCACTGCTGACAGGCATTGAGAATACCACCTGCTACCAGACAAGAGAGGCCCGTACACACAGCAGCCTTCGAGTCAGGGAATTTCATTACACCTCGGATTCCTGTGAATCTTGTTGATGAAACGCTGCTCCTAAATGAGGGAACCAAGCTGCTTTTTGGAAGACACATCTGGATGCAGCAGCAAAACCAAAATTGGCTCTTCTTTGCAGCATGCTTTTTCCTTCACAGCAAGCATGGTGCATAAGTGAAAAATTAATACAGCAACAGATTTGTTGGACAAATACTGTGATAATTTGATCATCTGGTGCTTTTGTTATCAAACTCAGCTATCTGTGCCAAAAGGGCAGACATACAGATTGTCTGGAAGACGATCTCCTTTTCCTGTTATTCACATTAATTAAGGATACAGCCGATAAAACAGCTGCGTTTTTAATTGGCGCACTCATAATATTTTTGCATCAAAACATTACAGAAAATGCAAGTTATCCTTCTGCTAAAATCTTTTGGGTTAACCACATCTTTTACATACATTGAGAATAAATTTATAGTGACAGGAAATGAAGCTGGATTGGTCTGTTGCAACATACCTGCCTGATTGGTAGTCACATTCAGCGACACATACTGTTTGGGGTGGTCTTTGGCTAGTTCCGACACTCCGTTGACAGCCTCAAGCAGGAAGCTGTAGTTGGTGTGTGACTGCAGGTCAGCCACCATTACTGAGGTGTTAGACAGAGCGACTCGGCGAGGCAGAAAGCGAACATTTGGTCCGCACTCATCCAAGCCTCTGCCCTCCGGCAGGACCTGCCTGCATAAGATATTGTAGCGGATGTCCTTCCTGCCGCCAGTCTCCAATGGAATGGACCACTCCAAAAAGACACTGGTTTCATTGACGTTGGAAATGGCGTTACGTGGTGCAGAGGGAGGACCTAAAAACCAGATAGAAAGAGCATAATTGGTACAAAGGATTACAAAAATAGATATAAAATCCCAATATTTAGAGGAAAATCCTCACGTGTGCAGGCCATGTTGGACGGGTCAGACTCAATCTTGTAGTATCCATCTTCACAGGTACAAACAGTGGCTCCTGTTTGCCTGGCCACACTGTGAGGGGGACATTTACTGCAGCCCGGAGACTCCAGCAGCGAGCGGTAAAAACCCACTTTGCAGACTGAAAGGGAGGGAGAGGACGGGATGTCATGAGAAGGTTGAGGTTAGAGAGAATGGATGGAATAAGAGCGGATGTATAAATACAAAAAAGATGAAGAGGGTGCAAAGGAGAACCAAATAAAAACATGTTGAGAAGCCTGGTTAAAGTTTACCAGAGAAGGTGGTCTTCTTACAAACTGCCTACCTTGCTTTTCATTTCATGTTTTCTCATCAAAAAAACATCTACTATCACATTATCGAGATAATACCTTCTTTTTACGAGATTATCAAGATAGTAGAAGTTATTGTCACCAAATAAAAAAGTATGCTGTGTTGTGGTAAGAAGATAACGAAGAATCTACCTATTTTCATTTTACTACAATCCGAAGCAAAACAAGGCATTTTGTCAGAGAAAATCTCCGAATACCAGGAGAAATTAATCAATTCATAATTGATTACTTTAATCATGGTCAAACTAAGACGGAGGTTGTGCAAAATGCTGTTGGTCATAAACGTCCAAATCAGTCATTGTCATTTGAGGCAACGGCTACAGCTGTGTAGGCATTTCATGCAGATCACCAATTAAAATCCAGTTTTTTTATGTTTTTATGCTAACAAGGATTATTATCTTGTGGTCTAGTTCTGAATAGTTAAGAGTGCTTCATTTGTGACACAAGTTTGCAAATAAACTTTTCAATTACGGTGCCCTTATAATCCAGTGGGCCCTATTGTAAGGAAAATATGGTAGTTTATTTTCTATTTTTCAGTTATTTTAAATCTGCAAACATCTTGGGATTAATGTTGCCATATGTGCGACACACAGAGGTACAAGGAAAGAAACAGACCATCTTCCTCCCACAGAAAAACAAACTTATCCAAAAGAGGCAGACAGACAGGAGGCTGATGTGCTCAGTATGTTAACATCCAAAAACCCACAAGCAGCATCTGATAACACGACTGCAACTCCATGCCAACCAAACAGTCATTTAAACTGTACTCTGTTAAAGCATTTCAACCAGAGATGAAAATATGGCGGAGGTGCAAATGAAAGTAGCAGGAAAATGTATTCAATTATACAGTTAACCCTAAGCTGGAGTATTATTCAGATGAGTACAGGCTATGATAGAGGACAACAAGACAAAGGAGCAAGGATTCTTCAATCTTTGTCCAAGGAATTTATAGGCTCTTGTTTTCCACTATTGTTCTGATGCAACTGTGGAGCAAACCCACTCCATCAAAAGCTTCAATTAAAATCACAAAAATGAAACTTCTAGGGAATGGACAACCAGTCGCTGAAACAAACAAAAAAAATATACAAAAGCAAAAATGAAGATAAGATCAAAATGGTGAATCAGGGGAGGAGAGCCGCCAAATTTGTGAGGGTGAGACAGGAAGAGATAAAAGGACAATAGAGGAGACAAAGGAGAAAGAGGTGGGAGGAGGTGTGTGTGTGTGTGTGTGTGTGTGTGTGTGTGTGTGTGTGTGTGTGTGTGTGTGTGTGTATGTGTGTTTCAGACGTTAGGCAGCAGTGCTTCTGATTCACCTTGACGGAACCTTGGTCTGTTGTCATGGAACATTAGTCCTGAAAAATTCTCCCTCTGCCCCGGATCACTCCGAGTCTCACCTCTGCCTCCCCCCCGCACGCACCCTCCTCGCACAAACTGTGTGTGACACGTGGGATGCGACACATAACCAACTTAAAAAGTAAAATGAAGACAAAGACTAGTTAAATTTGAAAAAAAAAAAGCAATCATTAACCAAATTTTCAATCAGGGTGCTGAAACTATTGTACCACTGAGTACAATTAGATATTTTTCTAGTTATTACTGCAGCTACATAAATTCATATGTTTCTGCAACCAGAGTCTATCATTATTCTTAACAAATGCCTGCAAATGTAGGTTTGCTATTGGCTTAGCTGGAAAATTCTTAAAATTAATGTTCAACAACCATAACACCTAAGCAGACTTTCAAAAAATAAATATAAAGTTGAATAATGAACATATTTTTTAAAGTTCAATCAGTCAGAATTATGTAAAGTCTCAAAGTCCCATAAATTTAGTTTAACCTCAAAAGAGTCGTTTTTTGGATCTGCTGATAGCTAAAGGTCGAATTTGTACTTGAGGTTAAAAAAAGGTACACACAGAGACACACAGTTATTTATGAGATTTATTGTGCAGCCTATATCTGCCCTTGGCTTCATCCTCAAAATCCCTCCAAGTCAAATCAATAAAAAAAAGGTGTGTTCTTCCATTTCACCCACCAAACAATGTTACACATTTCCCTTTGGGAAACTCGCATGTTGTGCCCCTACTGCTCTCCTCCATCACTCATCAGAAAAACAGCTAAGTATCCTGGACTAAGCCTGTCACCATAATAGCTTTCTACAAGGTACCTACAAAATAAAGTTTTACTTCCTGGATTTTTGTCTGTTGTTCTTGATTTAATAGCTAATGCCGTAGAAAGATGTTTCCCAGGATAACTATTTTTTTTATTTATTCCCATCCAATTAGTACCAGCACAGATAATATTCACTATGGGACCCACAATCTAGAATAGAAAACAACTAAAACGTTTTTGTAAGGTTTAGAGAGAAAGGTGAAAAACAGGATTTCCATAAAAAAAAAAAAAGAAATTTAAATTAGGTCTTGTTTTTAAATGAAACATGTTTGTTAAAAGGGGACTTGATTACAGCCTTGAGCTCAAGCTGAACTGTTTTACCAATACATTTTGTTAACAGCCCCTTGTTAACCAATTTTGCTAATGACAAACATATAGAGGAAAATAGTTATTTAATATCCTGCTGGTTATTATTCTTCTGCCCACTGATTGAATAAAAAGTGGCCAGAAAAATGAATGGAAAAAACAAAGAATTAGTTGACAAAATGTCTTTAAATAGTTTAAACTTTTACCCTCTAGATCAGGGGTGTCAAACTAATTTCCACTTAGGGCCACATCAGCATAGTCTGTCCCCAAAGGATCAGATATAACTTGTAACTAAATGTAATGGAAAATAAATGTAACTACTCTTTGATGTTAAATAACGTATTTATTTATTTATTATAACTTTTTAAAGGGACAATTACATAAAATTTAGACAATTGCATAGAAAACATGTTTGCTTGTTACTCTAGCATAAATCCTTTTACATTTGATTCTGTCAGGTTAGGTAATATTGACAGTGTTTAAATCCTAATGTATAGTTGCCCAATCCGATATTTTGAGTCAGATTCTCCCTAGATATGAATAAATACACACTAATTTTTAGATTTTACTTTAAGAAATTAAAAGCTTTTATGCTCTCGTGGGCCACATACAATTTCATGGCGGGCCACATTTGGGCCCCGGGCCTTGAGTTTGACACATGTGCACACACACAAACACATTTATACATGTTTGTGTGTATGCAATACCATTTAATAAAAATCTGCCAAGGATATCAAAAGTCTAAAGCTTTTATTTATTTTTTCTTAAGTTGCTTCTGTTGTCAAAAAACATGTTTGTTGTTTTTTTTTGTGTGTGTGTGTGTGTGAAATTGAAGCCGTTTAACGTCTTATTGTTTCTTTAGATAAAAAATGGAAGTTCAGGTGGCACTGTGTGCGCCTGAGCCCGTACCTGGATTGCCCTTGACCAGGCTGTCTTTACAAAGCTAGGTAGATCTTGATGCACAGCACAAAGGGAAATGGGTAATTAATATGCAACACACAGTAATGTGTCTGTACAGATTTGTGTGTGCACGCTTTTATGAATATGAGGTTAATACGTAATTAATATGCATCCCACACTGGCATCCTAGGCAATTACGGATCCAGAAATGTCCACTGATGCCTATTAACAAACGTCCTTCTTAATTGGAAGCATTTCACAGTAAACATGTTGATTCATGCGTTTTCTTGACGTTCAGAGGGATTAGAGAAAGTAAGCCATTAATGCTTAGGGAAAGAAGCACGCAGGGTGAGGGGCTACCAAAAAAGGACATTAAAGCCCACAGACTGTGCATAAACGACGTATTTAAATGTATTTGTCTGAACATAAATACATTATGAATGCAAATATTGACTTTTTTGTTTTTATGACAGGGATGGCAGCTTGGAGTGGGGCCAGTGGCAACAGATCACTATCCTGTAGGTCTGAGAGCCCAACATTTCAAAGGAACTTTGTAGAAAGTCAAAGACTTAACAAAACATACAGCAAAAAATTGATATTTAAATGGTAATTCAGAGTTGTAGCTGAAGTATGCATCAGCATTAAAACATGTTCATATCTGCCATAAAAGTCAAATAGAATTCCACAATAAAATGAAGGAAAAAAAAGGAAAAATATGTCAAATTGTCATTTTCTTCCTAGGGGAAGTCACCCTTTAGAGTCATTTTGACAGACGAAGAGCAAAATGTGAACAAAAGAAAAAAAAAAAGGATTTTAACACAATAACTTTTTGGTCGACTGATAAGATTGTGAACTAATAAACCATTAGAGGAAACGGTAAATATCCTCTTCCTGTATTTGTTCTACTGGTCCAAAGAACATAAACACAACGTGCAGTGGCCTTTTTGTATGTTTGCATGTACGAAGGATTCATACCTTCAAATATTATTGTTGTCTTTTTGGCTGGATCGCATACGGCCACATGTGCATGTACCAGCACTTGCCTGCACACATTACTGTGAGAATACAAACCAAGAGAGATGATAATACAACAATAATAAACAATCAAGTCAATGGAGGTTTCCTTTTAGTGGGAATAACAGGCCAGGACATTGTTTAGCTCCCACTTATTCTCACAATCTTGCAATAAGCAGACATTAGTGCGTTCTAAAATGTGGAATATAAGTGAAAATGTTTGGTTTAATGAAAGTCTAAAGTAAAAAATGAACTATTATTAAAAACTAAAGCAATTAATATAAAAAAATGTTGTTAAAGGGCCTATATCATGCAAAATTAACTTTGAGTTTTTAAGTGTATTACAATGTTCATTCCTCACAAAAAACAACCCTAAAGCGGTATTTTGATCCATTCATGCATTTCTGAGGATTCCTCTAAATACCTGCTCTCTTAGCACCAGCCCCTCCCAATCCACAAAAGGAGCGGGTTCTCACATTGTGACGTCATAAAGTGAGGAACAGCCCCTTCCAGGAGGAGTCTGTGCTGCCAGGACTGTCTCAGACACGCACACACACACTTTCTCCATGCAGCTAGCAAAATGCTTTCATTCCACAATATGCACATTCATCTTTGCAAAAGATTAAATGTTGTTTGTTTACGTGGCCGTAATGCAGACACGCTGCCGAGGCCGGCTTTAAGTTATCATCATGAAATGGGCGGCACACAAGGAGAGATCGAGGCACTTCCTGGTAGAAAATTACCGTGACTGTGAATATAATTCATACTTAATTGAAATATTTGTTTTTTGTGGTGCAACAGGTAAAATACTAATAAATATATGGAGTCTTACTCTAAAAGGAAAAGCATGATATAAGCCCTTACAGTAAATTAAAATCTTCAATTAATTCTATATTTAGCCTATTTTACAACTTCAGTTTCGACATTTACTTCAACGTAATTTAATCTGGAAACGACAAACAAAACCATGCACCCAACAATCATGGACCATGTTCAACCAATACAAGATTGGCCGCTTGTTTCCAGTGGTGATTGAGATTGAGTGTGAATGGAAAACATCTTAAAGATGAAAAATCTCATAAAAGGGAAATCTTTTTCTCATTTAAATAAAGTACTACACAGTAGATATGTACGATATTAGGGGAAACTCATAATATAAGTGATCAATATTGCGATGACTTGTGATACATGAACATACAGCAAAACAAAAAACAACTACTATATTATAATTTCACTGCAACTGTTCTATTTTAAGAAAAGTCAACATAATTTAAATTTTTCTACAAATTACCCTTGTCAAAATGTAAGCCAGGCATCTAACATAAAAGGGCTCCTTTTGGTTGGTCAGATGTGTGAAATACTTTGAGATTGTTTTAGCAATTAATAAACAAATGCCAAACATATCAAAAGTGGGAAACTTATATTTCTTTTTATGTGTTAAGTTGCTTCTGTTGTCAAAAAAAGTGTTTGTTGTTTTTTTTAATTGTGAAATTGAGGCAGTTATCAGGGTTAAACGTCTGATCTTTTTTTTAGATAAAAAATGGAAACAATCAAAAAAAGAATGATATGGTTTTTGTATTGTTCATTCATTAGTGTTAAATAGACAAATACATTTAGAAAGGCATCATTAAAAATGAATGTACTTAAAAGATCTTTGACTAGCAGTCTAACCAGCCCTTAGCCTAAACCAGGACTCTGGAGACAAGCAGACTTTCATAGAAGTCTGTTTTGCCAAATGAAGAAATTATTAATATTTCAGAAGCTTCAGGAATGTTTTCCATGTGTTTGTGAGCTGCAAAATATATTTTTGTGAGGACACAATCTTATGGATAAACCTATGCAATTTAGAAAAACAAAGGCTTCAGTTTTATTGAATTTGTTTCTTATATTGATGAAATAAATAGCCTTCTCACTTGCTAAGCTGGTTAGAGCTGGTCAAGACTCAGGCCCTGCCAAAATCCCCGTGCCTAATAAAGGTCCTCCCAAGTGTAGAAGACAACCTCGGAATGTGTGCACACAAATAGGGAGAAGGGGAAAAGGGAGGACGCACTTCTGGGAAAGTGAGTTTACCCAACAAGCACTCAGAAAGCACTTTAGTTGTCATGACAGCATCGCCACGTTGAGATGATGATTTGAGAGGGAGTGGGGAGAAAGGGAAAAAAGAGGGAAGCACGTAGAAGGATTCAGAAAGAGCAAGACTAGTGAAGGGAGTGAACTAAAGCCTACTCTGATGAAAAATGCATTTTTGGTGTTTATGACATGTGTTCCTGTGGCATTTTTCTGATGATAGAGAATAAATACAAAGAAAATGTAAGCTTAAAGGGCCTTTATCATGCTTTTAGTAAGTGTTTCAGCAGTGGCGGTTTTAAACTAACCCTGGGCGAGTAACCCCCCACCCCTATTCCCCGCACACATACAAATCTGACGACATCCTATTGTTCCCCATCTTTCTATGGCCATTTTACAAAAAAATGCATGAATTTTATATACTCACATAACTCAGTCGCACAGGGGGCCTAAATCCAAAACACGCTTTAGGTTGAGGACCGAACAAGATAAATATTTATTGAACACACTAAAGCTAAGCTTTTAAAACTTTAAAAACTTATGTTTTTGAACATAAAAAGAACTAAAGACAGACAGGAATATTAATCAAGATTAATCAATATAACAAAATATTTTGCTCTCCATAAAAATAAATTCTGTTAAAATTATACAAATATGAACATGCTGCAAAATAAAAACAAAACAAAACCTGGAAATATAAATAATAAGAAATAACAAATCAATTAATTCTGTTTTCTTTGCTCTTTTGTCATTTTTTTTTAGAGCTGGACTACTGCCATCAGTTTTAGCAAAAAGTTCATTTCTGCTTAGTGTGTGACGTCCTGTGTGTGTTTTTGTGAAACGTATCAGAGGGATTTAATTATTTAAAAACCTGTTATTGTGAATATCATTTTTAGGTCTTAAAAAACATGAAAAACAAAATCATACAACTCATCAGTGGGATTACTCCAAAACTATTTGGCATTTTCCTAACTATGTACAACACCAACAGTAAAATTCCCCCAAAAACCTCAATACATTCATAAACAAATAATCAGTTGTTTATTTATGATCTCAAAATGCCTGCATTACCTTCTGTCTCTATGTCAAATAATAACACCAACTAAACACCAGGCAGACGTAAAAAATACATGTAGATGGAAAATAAAGAATAAAAATGTTACACTAAATAAAGAATGACATTATTAGCATGAGCTGAGTAATCTTAAGGCACGCCATGATCCAGGTGTTGCGCAATCGTGACTGCCCTCCGTGCTCACCTCGCTGCCTTCGCTCACTATCCCCCCCCTTCCTTCACACAAATTTGCGGCTCCTTCTCCAAGACAGGAGCGGGCGCAACTGCGGGTGCGCCAATTCACAAATTTTAGGACAATCCAAAGTCTGTGAAATAACAGATAATAGAAAACCGATAGTAGTGCAGTTTTCTTTCTTCAAAGCATGGGAATGGCGCCCCCCTTTAAATTGCCCGTATTGACCGTGCCTTGTGAGGCTCCTGCAAACAGGAGAGCGTGTAAACAGATGGATGATGGACAGGGGGCGGGTTTACTGAATTTCCGATGAACTCCTGACCCTCTGCAGAAACTGTACAAGAAAACGAAAGGTTTTTGATTGGCTAAAAACGGCATCATCATTATTAAAGACAACTAGGAACATTTTTAAAATAGATCACAACATGATCAGAGTGGGAAATTTTCCATTTAGTTTTGGTTAAAGCATGGAAGCTCCAAGGTCAATTGGCTTCTTCAAACCACAATTAAATATGCAGTTGAAAGTAATAGATTCAGAAAAAAGGGTATTTTATTCATGTATGTTTTAACAAAAAAAGAAGAAATCTTCCTTTTTTTTAAGGCATAGTAAAACAAAAGCCCTTATTTTGAAATAATACAGGACATGAGAGTCAAACAAAATAAATCAAATCAAGAAATAGAGAAACTCTTAAAGAAGTTTTGTGCCCAAACTGATATCCTTTTCTTCACATGACAGTAATCCTTCAGAAATGACAGAAGTTGTTGCGTTTCTGTGTGTTTCTGTGTTATCTGGGTTTTTGGGGACGTCCTTGTCGCCACATCAACAACCACAAGCCCCAGACTGCAAGTGTGAGTTGCTCCTTTGCAATCCTGTCATTCCCCAGGGAGCGAGGGCCCAAAGCTTCCTACATTTCCTCTCAGACGAGACAGTTTCTGACGGCATCGCCACCACTGTGACAGGATGGAGTTTGACGTGTGCTGCAATAACGTCTGACAGCAAAACAAACACACAGGAACAATCTGGGGGGGGGGGCGCACTGAAAACAAGAAATAAAGGAACCATGACACACTTTAACGGTAATCCCCAAACAAAAAGCTCCAGGGTTTTTAATGACGTGGTTTTTCTTCTGTTTTATTCTAGGTTTTTCTGTTAATTGCTGACAACAACAGATGACCTCATTTTCATTAACCAGCAGCTGTCATCTGCTTTTTATCTTCATTGCTGTTCTTACCCCCACTCAGTTTCATTTGCGTTACCCAAAGCCAGTTCCAGGCTGAATTTTGAACAGCACAAGGCAACATTTTTGTCAGTCTTTATCTGATCAGTCTGACTATGAATACAGCCTATCCTCAACTGCGCCCTCTTTCTTTAAATCCAAGTTTTTCTGCATCTCTCTCATTTAGCTCCATTACCATCATTACGCCATTCCCCTCAGCCTACATGCCATAATACCATAATTTAAAAAATGGTTGTACTTCTTCAAGTCAATTATCAATTTCTGCCATTTTAAAGTATTTGTTTCATGATACAAAATTTCCTTTCCTCTCAAATTTTCTTATTACTTTACAGCCTTAACACATTATGAAGTGTTTTTGATTAAAAGGGAAATTTAATTTGTAATTTAAGATATCCTTCTTTTGTAGTAAATTCTTCTTTTTGAAGGTTTTATTACAAAAATTCAAGATATATTAGCAATACAAAGTAAAAAAAAACATATTCTGCAAGCTTATAATGCTATTTTTTTCTATTAGGATTATATTTTAGGATTCTAATTTCTGCTGGTTTATTAGTATATATGGTTACTGAATATACCATATTTTTGACACTATAAGGCGCACTTAAGAGCCTCTTTTTCTCCTGTCAGAAATTGACAGTGCGCTTTATTATCCGGAGCACCTGGTATATGGATTCATTCTAGTTGTGCTTAATCTATGGGAGGTACGGTTCTCTGTCTATAGGTCTGTTTTTTAATGTTGCAGACAAGCTTAAGTGTAATTGTTAATAGGCCAACGCTGTGTTTTTTTTTTTTTTTAACATTTTACTAACGTGGTTAGTGTAGTCACAGTAACGTTTGTTTTATCATTACCAGTCTGTGTTTTCTACATGTTGCAAACAGAGTACAGAGTTACAGGTATTTTAAATGTGTTAGCGCTTCAATGTGGATAATGTTCAGTTTGTCACAAACAGGTTCTAGAATGATTGTAAATGCAGTTAATAAAGTCTGACTGACTAATGGACTTATTCCTGACAATTCTGTTTCAGTTAATGCACCTTACACTCCTGTGTGCCTTATGTTTTACACAAGTAAAAAAAAAAATAGACTATTCATTGAGGGTGTGCTCCACAGTGTGGAAAATCCAGTAAATATTTATATATTATTTCATATCCTCTGTCTCTATCTTGATCATTTTGGGTCATTGTCTGTTTCAAATATTTTTATCTCCAAATATCAGAATTTTAACACACATAATATAATATTAACTTTGTATCTGTAGCCCACATGATTATTTGCATGACTGAGAAGCCCTGATCTACTGTTGTCTAAGAAGATTATAACATTTAATCAAAAGAAGGTAATTAGGCTAACTAGCCAATAAATTTGATCCAGATTCAGTTAAAGTATTTTTACTTTAATAAAAAAAAATGTTTTGTTTTATTTTGAGAAAAGAAACCAGAAAAACTTAAGTCTTCTTTTGGCTAAATGAATGGAAAAGAGAATATGAACACATATTTTTTTAGAGCTGTCCTGGCGATCATAATATTTCTGTTAACCCATCAGTCATTTGTTCCAATAAAGCTTTGCTTGGCTGTCATTACACATTCAGCCCACATTTGTAAGATTGAACTCAATCCCTGACACCTCCTCCTCATCATTATCATCTATCTGCCCACTTCCATCCTCACTCATTCTTCTTTTGTCACAATCACGGCTGAAACAACACGCATCCATCTCTCTGCCCTCGAAGCCTGTGGTGTGAAGTCAACCATTTATCTTGCGTCCATTGTTTCGTCTTCACTTCTCTCTGCTCTCATTCCACTGATGTATTCATCCATTTATCCATGGATGTACTCTGCTCCTCCCCGCAGTCTACATGTGCTTGCAAAGATGTTGGCCAACACCAGCTTTAATAGTTTGAGCTGTGTAACCATTTATTTGCAACTTTCTATGCGTCTACACCATTTACCCTTCACCAAAGAATTCAATGGATTTTAAAGTTAATCAGACATGTTTTTAAGTACGAAAAGAGGGAGTGAACGAGTGAAAGCAGCAACATAAAAGGAAGAACAAAAGGCAAGAAGAAGAAAGAATGAATGAGGATGTGGTAGGAAAAGGATGAAGAAAAGAAGACATAAATAAGAAAAATAGGGAGCACATACATAAAGAAAAAGATAAAGCTCTGGAAAAATATGAAGAAAAATGTAGATTATTTGGTCCTTCACAATGGCAGCAAATACAAACACTCATTTTTAACTAAGAATTGTCAAAGATAAGCTCTGAGCTTAAAGAAATACATACAAATTTCCATTTTGAAAAACTGACATTTTTGAAAATATTAATCCATTTCTACAAGGCTGCACAGTGGCGCAGTGGTTAGCGTTCTAGCCTTACAGCAATGGGGGACCTTTCTGTGTGGAGTTCGCATGTTCTCCCCATACATTCATGGGTTCTCTCCGGGGTCTCCGGCATCCTCCCACTGTCCAAAAACATGCTTCATAGGTCAATTGGCAACTTTAAATTGTCCCTAGGTGTGAGAGTGAATGGGTGTGTGATTGTGGCCCTGCGACAGACTGGGGAACTGTCCAGAGTGTGCCCCTGCCTTTTTACCACAAGTGGCTGGGATAGGCTCCGGCAGCCCCGTGACCTCGAAAGGGATATAACGGCAGAGGATTAATGACTGAATGAATGAATGAACATTAAAAAAAAAAAAACAGGAAAAAGAAGTCGTAAGTCATTATGTTTTCAATTTTACAACATCGCATTAGATATATTCACATTTTTGTCATAAATCCTGCAAAAAAGCATGTTCTGGTTAAGATCAAATTTATAATAACAAATGCGACATGTGTTGCAGCAATTAGAAATATTTTCTATAGACTTTTCAACGTAAATCTAAAATAATACTATCACTGGTCATTTTTCTTTTCAATTTTCCTTTTTATTGCTACAGTTAATGCAAAGTGATTTTCTATAATAAGATTAAATGAATCCTTCTATATTACAGATGTCTGAATCCAAATGCACCAACTGTGAACTGGAAATTCAAAGAGAAATATAAGGATGGCATTTTTAGCCAAAACGAAAAGAATCTGTGTCATATTCTAGGACACGTGCGGCTCTCAGCTAATAAGCATGCGGCTCTTTGTGTCTCATCATATTTTCAATATACGGTGCCTCATTTCATAGTTTTTTCCCTCTTAAACCACACTCAAATCCATCAGAGGGTATTCAAAATAAAAAATAATAATGAAAGTAATTTGGCAGTGTGTGTGTTTTGATGCTGCTTCAGACACATAAGTGATCGCCAATCATTAGCGCGGGTTACGCCCAATACCGGAAAAAAATAGCTAAACATTTGATGTGCGTGCAGACTGTTACCCTCATGGTCAAAATGGCTTAATTCAGAGTATAAAGATGAACAACAGATGTTTCTGGAAGAATGGGAAGATTCTTACTTTTTCACTGAACAGAATGGCGTCACTATGTTTATTATTAGGAGCTTTTGGAAGCAGTAAATTTGTTCATGGCAGAAAAGAACAAAACGTATCCCGGAGAAAATGAAAGTCTCTTCCTGATTTGACACAAATTGTCTCCGTTATTAACAAGTTGAAGCTTTTCAAAGTGCACATTCAGACGGCAATCATCCCACTTTCCTTCTTTGTGGAGCTCACAGCAGAAGGCTGCAATCCAACTGAATAAAGCGCAGAAAGTGACACTGCTTGTGCAACTGGACACAAACTTTATTTTGGGGTTTGAGGACCTGCAGCAGAAACGACCGCAGATCACTTTTCTCATCGATCCTTTAATGCAGAGACTGACTGCCTGAGATCCCCGCTTGTCACTGATGAGGCAGCGAGTGAACCAAAGACGATTGAGCTGAAATCTCTTGTGAAAGAAGGTCCTGTTATGTTTTGGAGAACGGAAAAATACCTGTGTGTAAAAGAGCCACTCTCAATCTGCTGTTGACGTTCTCCTCAATATCTGTCTGCCAGTCTCTTGTCTATTACCTTGAAACATGTGAAATCAAGGCATCGGTCCGTTCTGACTGACACTCACATAAAGGAACTGCTCAGAGAGGCGATAACTGAATATAAACCTGATCTGCAGAGGATTACTAGAAACAAGAGAAATCCCACTGAGATCATCATCCCATCACTCCAGCGAGGTAAGAAATTCTGAGATGTAGTTGGGAAAACACACCTGACTGAGCATGCTTGTGTGAATGTTTTAATATTCCATCAATTATCAGTTTTTCATGCAAAAAGTCAATTATTAGTTTTTAAAGAAAAATAAAAGTAAAACATTTTTACTCTACTTTAAATTTAATTTACGCTACACACATCTGAAATGTAATGTATTTAATGTGTTTATTGTGAACATGAAATACTTATACACCAGAAGGATGCTCTGTCCAGATGTTTGTGTATTTGTTGGTGTAAGTGTAATTGAAAGAGGAATGTTGAAATATAAAGTATTACCTGTTAAATACTGTTGGATGAATGGTGAAATATTCAGTTTTTAGAATCTTAAATCGGACTTCAGATTCAGACTCACCAGCCATCAACCTAACCGCCCGTCACTGAGTAGTTGTGTGTGTCAAAGAGAGGCAGAGAAAAGAGTGAAATAGAGAGAGAGTGTGTGTGTGTATGAGATGAGGGAGAGGTGCCTGTGTGTGTGGAGGGGGTATCTGACCTCCAGGGTGGTCGGTGTGTTAACTCTGGCTAAGCTGCATTTGATGTGTGTAATGAGGGTGGACACTTTCTTTGAAATAAGCACAAGTACAATACTTGCTGTTGTGTTGTAGGGAGAGGAGTGTGTTTTTTTGAAAATAATACGGCTTTAATCGCGTGTTTGTGTGTGTACATCTTGGCAGGTCAGTATGTGGTGGGGCTCTTTGACTCTCACAGTTAAAAAATTCGGTTCTTTGTGTCAAACTTGTTCACTGACGCTATTCTAGGACATAGTTTCTGCAGAGCGGCAGTGGTTGTGGGCTGGGCCATTGGTGAGAAGCAACCCCACCCCCCCTTTCCCTCCTCCTGGCTGAGAGCTCGGAGCAGGGAACTTAAGGCCTGCCTACGTCACAAATAAACTCTTTCTTAAGCAGCATTTCTTCATGTGCTCCCGATACATGACGATTTGAATAAAGCAATACTTAGAAATGCAATTTTAAGCTCAATGTTCTTTATATATATCCTCTATCATGAGAAAAATGCCACAAGAACATCAAAAACACATTTTTTTTCCTTTTTTATCAGAGTGGATCTTCAAGTATTGGTTTTGAAATATTTGGGAATGCATTAAAGTTGAACTTTTGACATAATGAATGCTGTAAATATTTTTCTTTTCTTTACTCATGAAGTTAAATCTTTTTTCAGCTCAGCAATGAAGGTTTTAAAACTCCAACACAACAGCAGTTCAAGACTTTACCAGGAGAAAAGAGTCCTAATGCACAGCTTCTCACAGCAAGGAGTCTAGACACTCTCTTAGTGCCTTGAAAGCAGAATTAAACACTCCATCCTCTCAACATGAATGACCGAAATGCACACAGAATGTGTTTACGAGGCAGTGAACGCATGCGGATACAGACGCTGCCAAAGAGGAAATCCTGGAATGTTTTTCTCATGAGACACTTTCAAAGGCTGTCACTAACAGCCTCATCTACATACAAAAGTAAAAAGGAAATAAATATCTGACTGCTTCATTAGTTTTAAAGATGATGTAAACTCATTTATATAAAAAAAGAAATATCTAAAAAAAAAACATTTTGTATTTGATCAAATTTGCACAGCAGAAATGTTTTTATCTCAGTTTAACTAATGGGGAAAATTTTACATTTTGTACAGATTGGTCTTCCTAGAAAGAAAAACAAAACAATTAAAAAAATGAAAAAACAAAAGAAATCTCATTAAAATTCTGGTGCTTCAAAAACCTACTGTAAATGAAGCGGTGGTAGTTTTTTAGTTAAAGAGAAACTCTCACTAAGCTAATTAAAAGAACAAAGAAACCGTCTACCTCCACCAGTCTCTTTTCAACTCTGTATTCATGGAAAAGGTGATACAAATTGAATATGTGCTGCAAAAGCCGGCTCTGTGCATCTGCAGACCGCCTTTTTGTTGCTGCAAATTGAGAAGAAAAAAATCTGATTTGAAATTGATTTTAAAGTTAGTTCAGTCTAAAGTTAGTTAATATGCAGTTTGCAAATGAGAAAAAAAGAAACACTAGCATGTGCAAGAGCTACTCAAACCAAATCAGTAAAACTGTAGAAGTCTAATTAGCAGAGCAAAATGTGTGTGGCAAGGTAATGAGTGGTAATCATAACACTTGTAAGTATTCTCCTCCCCTCAGTCTCACTGTGCTGCTACTTTGGAGCAACAACATAAATTGGAGTTCTTAATAAAAATCACAAATGCAGCTCAAGTTCTTTTATCACCCTTGACCGTTGAACTGTTTTACATAGCCGTCTAGTGCTGACTGGGCTCTCTATGTTACTATTTTCAGTGGAGATAGAACGACATGCTTAAGCCTCATCAGCCATACATATGTAACAGTAGTCTGGCTCAGTGTGGCAGCATGACTCCACATACTTCCCCCTAATGAACCCTCAGCAGAGATGGCATATCTGACAGTTAAACCTCCATAGAGATGGCTCACTCTCCATTCAAAAGTAGCTCTGGCTTGTGATTTTCGCTTGGTCACAACTTTAAGACAGGGTAGTTTTAGAACATCTATTTGTGATTTAGAGCGGAAGTCCTGTCAGGATTTTGTACGTCAGACTTGACTGTTGTTTTCTGGGAGTTTGATAAAACACCAACTTTCACTTTTTAACTTTGTCAAAATGGTTGTCATCTGACTGTTCTCAAAACTACAACATTTTACAGTTGAGAAAAACACATAAATCAACATTATATCTTATTAGCTAAATATCTGACACATATTTAATTTTAAAAGGAAAATAAAGTAAAAGTAAGACTAAATGACTAATGCCTTAGTTACTAGGTTGTCCGGGCCCATGAAGGTTAAAAGACAGGTGTGGCTGCAACTTAAAGGGACCACAGGTGTGTCTTGCAGTCCCCCTTGAGGCTCTAGTGGCTACTTTAACCCTTGTGCTATCCTAGGCACTTTAAAATTGGGAGTTGGGTCATCTAGACCCACTAGACAGTGCGCTGAACCTTTTTTCTTCAATGATTGTGAACATCACTGGTGTCCATGGATTACAGGAAATCTTTCCACCTTTATCCACCTTTGTCATGGTAGTGAGAACACGTCAATGTGAGGGTGGGGTCATCTTACATATCACAAGGGTTACGTGACATATGATCGTCCAAAGTGTGGTAAATGTATGGTTAAGTATTTGTAAAGCTAATGTAAGTTGCATGTAGGCTAGGGCGATATCGAATTTTTTAATACCACAATATAGATTTTTTTCTAATAGGAAATTAACAATATATATCATGATATAAACCTAATGACTATTTTTGTCAAATTTGAACACTGCTAACAAAATAAATGTGTAATCATTAGCAGGTTATTAGATTTAAATATTTACTTCCCATCATACTTTAAACAAAATGGATGCATTGAAGGAACATGATTAAGGCAAAAGCTTTCGAGTTTCGAAAGAGAACATAATTGAAGCAGAGTGCTAAACTTTTTGATCGGTTCCATTTGAAAACACAACATTAATTCTTAAAAAAAAATTCTAATGTTTTTTGTCAACATCCTGTGAATAATTTAGGAACTAAAAGCTAAATCTCTGAATTTCTTCTGGTAGTTTAGACTGTTGCTGCTGCGTGTATCTTACATTTGTTGTTTTTGCTGGCCTGGAGAATCATAGTTTGTTTTAGTCTGAGATTGAGCATTTTTGATTCAGTTGATAAAAAGATTGGTGGTATTTCCACTTTTAGAAGGAACATGCCTTCTGCACAATTTGCAGTACACATTACTCTCTGGTAATTTCTGTGTATTCTTTGACCTGTCTGTTGCTCCCAAACCCCCGCCTGGCCCTGCAGTTGTCCAAAGGAGACAAATAAATGAGAGCACTAGGGCACAGTTTGTAGAAATGATAAACCCTGAAAACGCCTCTGGTGCCAATGTTGATGAAATGCTGAATTCTGTTACTTCTAGCATCTTGAATGTTCTGGATGCCATTGCCCCTATGAAGGTTAAATTGAGAAAACATAGACAGAAAGCTCCCTGGAGGAACGATGATCTAGTCAGGGCACAGAAACAACAGTGCCACAGAGCTGAGCGAAAGTGGCCCAAGTCAAAACTCCAGGTTCATTATGGAATGTATAAGCGGGAGTTGTACGCTTACAACCAGATCTTATGCAGAACAAGGGAAAGGTACTTCTCTGAAATCATTGGAAGTTTCAGCAGCAGCTCTCGTGTCCTGTTCAGAACAGTAAACAGATTAACTAACCCTCCAACCCAGCTACCAATAGAACTGGTTTGCACACCTAAATGTAATGAGTTTGCTGTATTTTTTAATGACAAGGTTCAGGGTATTAAAAAAGCCATCAACTCCACAATACATATAACTATCCAACGGCCTCCTACTCACTCTAAGCTGACTCACTTTGTACCTGTCACTGACCAAACTGTCCAAGAGACCATCACCCGTCTGAGCTTGTCTACATGCTGCCTTGATGTGCTACCCACTAGATTTCTAAAGTCTGTCCTGAACAGTGTGTTGCCATCAATTACTCAAATAGTTAACATGTCTCTTCAATCTGGAATATTTCCTGAGGCCTTAAAAACTGCAGTCATTAAACCTATCCTGAAGAAAAGCGGTCTTGATCCCACTGTACTGAATAATTACAGACCTATCTCTAATCTGCCATTTTTAGGAAAAGTCCTTGAAAAAGTTGTCTACCAACAGCTCACTGATTTTCTCTTATTAAACAATTCATTTGATGTTTTCCAGTCAGGTTTTAGACCCCATCATAGCACAGAAACTGCTCTTATCAAGGTAACCAACGACATCCGACTGAACACTGATGATGGCAAAGTCTCTGTCTTAATCCTGCTAGACCTGAGTGCTGCCTTTGATACTGTTGATCATGGGATCCTTTTGCACAGACTCCAAGACTGGGTTGGCATCTCTGGATCTGCCCTAAGTTGGCTCAAGTCTTAGAGACAGGAAATATTTTGTTGAAATTGGGAGTTGTGTCTCAGACTACATGGCCTTGACTTGTGGTGTGCCCCAGGGATCGATCCCGGGACCCCTTCTGTTCAACCTCTACATGCTGCCACTAGGGCAGTTAATACGCAGGAATAACATATCTTATCACAACTATGCAGATGATACTCAGATCTATGTGTCACTGACAACAGGTGATTATGGGCCGGTGGATTCACTCAGCCACTGTCTCCAACAGATCAGTGCGTGGATGCAGAACAACTTTCTCCAGCTAAACTCAAACAAGACAGAAGTTATTATTTTTGGCCCACAGAAACAAAGAGAAAGTGTCAGCAGCTATTTTCATTCTCTGTCTCTTATACCTTCAAATCAAGTCAGAAATCTAGGGGTAATCATGGACTCTGACCTAAACTTTAACAGCCATATCAAGTCAGTAACATCAGCTGCATTTTACTATCTGAAAAACATTGCCAAAATCAAAAACATAGTGTCAAAGCCAGACCGGGAGATACTTATTCATGCATTTGTCTCCAGTAGGTCAGACTACTGTAATTGCCTGCTCACCGGCCTCTCCAAACAAGCTGTAAAACAGCTTCAGTACATCCAGAATGCTGCTGCTCGAGTCCTGACCAGAACCAGGAAGTATGATCACATTAGTCCTGTGCACAGGTCTCTGCACTGGCTCCCTGTACCTCAAAGAATAGACTTCAAAGCAGCTTTGCTTGTGTGCAAGTCTCTCCATGGCCGAGCACCAAAGTACATCTCTGACATGTTAGTGCCATATGAACCATCTCGTACTCTGAGGACCTCAGGGGCCGGCCTCCTGTTGATTCCCAGAGTCAGAACTAAATCAGCATTTCAATATTCTGCAGCTAAAATCTGGAACAGCCTCCCTGAAGTCGTAAGACAGGCCTATTCTGTGTTCATGTTCAAATCTAGACTTAAAACATTTCTGTTTAGCCGTGTATATGACTGAAAGGTCCTATCTGCACTTTTCTTTCCTTTCCTTCCTTTATTTTTAAATCAATTTTCAATTTTTTTCTTTTCTTTTAAAGTAAATTTTACGTTGATTATTTCTATGATGTATTGTGATTTTAATGCATTTTTCTGTTTTGTGAAGCACCTTGAATTACTTTGTGTACGAATTGTGCTATACATATAAACTTGCCTTGCCTCTGCTTTCTGTTGGATTTTAAATAACTGAAATACCTCCGAACAGGGGCCAAACCCATTCTTCTCTACCGCTAGCTTACAGCCCCTCACAACCCCAAGCTATTATTAGCATTGCAACAGAAACGGCGAGCAATACTGGCGCTATCCAGCTGTACAGTTTTGAGCCAGCTCAGACAGAGAAAATGAAGTGGTTAAGTGTATAGTAGTCTCCATAAAATGTGCACAAACATTTTCCCTCTAAAGTTAGCCAACACTTTCCGTGCCTAGCATAGGTTCACCTATTTTGTACCTGCAGACAGCCCATATCAACCCGTAAAGGCAGTTATGACTAAGACATCAACAAGTTAGGTAAACCCAAGACAGAAGAGGATGGAAAAAGAGACTTTGAGATCCTGAAGAGATGGGAATTAAGGTGCATGGAGGGAATATTTGGATACAAGTGAGAGCAACAGAAAAGTAAAGTGCTCCTGGACTCCAGGGAGCACCCTTTACTAAGCCAAATAAAAGCTCAAAGTATGTATGTAAGAAAAACAGATACATCCAACTAAAAATAAACATGTACGGATTTTAAAAAATAAAGACAGGATGAAGTTAGCAACCAAAACAAACATGAGCACAACTTTAAAGCCTAAGAAAGCCCAAAATAGGGTGATAATAGAGTAAACCAACAAAGCTTTCAGAGATAAAATGCTTGACTCATTTATTGCTAGATGATTAAAATTTTAGATTTTTCTTTTCTCACCTTGACAAGCTCCACTGATTTCCTCATATCCTGGCTTGCAGACACACTTCCCAATTGGCACCAGCCATTCTCCTTCTGTGCTGCAGTGCATCCGAGGAGGCTCATATAAGGGCAGGGAGTTGTTGACGCAGTGCCCCACAACCTCCACCAGCTGCGAAGCTTCTGAGCCGGGGATGGTGTCCGGAAACTCGGCAAGGCTCTTCACCAAGAACGGGCAGCGTTTGTAGAAAACCCGCACTGACACCAAAGCAATGCAGGCCCCCAAATCTTGAAACGCCAAGTAGAAGCCTTTGTGGGTCAGAGGACCTAAATCGCGAACTTCTGTGTTAAGCTTCATCACACGATCCCCCAGATCCAGCTCTGTGAAGCTCTCGTCAGCTGCTATGGTGTCCACTTTGATGTATCTATTCTCCTTCAACACCCTCTCCTCCTCCTCAGTCATGCCAGTTCCATCTCTCATCCCTCCATCCTCCCCTTCCTCTTCATCCCCATCAGTTTCATAGTAATACATGTTAAACGTCTCTTTGCAGGTCCCGACCCCTCCGGGCAAGCTGTTGCAGTCTCTCAGGGTGAATTTGAGCTCGATGTACACCCGCTGGGCACCTTCAGTTAGGATCCAGTTGGTGTAGAGCCAGTTGTTCTGGTTCTGTTCCATCACGCGGCACACTTGGTATGTGTGGATGGGGGCGTAGTCTTCGTCTACTTCGCCAATCTCCTCCCACTTAAGCAGAAAAAAAAGGGATTTCAAATTTTTATATAACATTCATACGAAACCATTTATTTATGTGAAACAGGAGATTTGCTTTAATCTGTACAATTATTGATCCCATACAGGTTGTTTAAAGGTTGCAAAATTGCCATATTTTTTGCCCCATGCTACAAAACAATGTGTGGTATCTAAGCAAACCATTTTAAACCATAAAATATACAAAAAAAAATTCTACACTTAAAGCTGTAGTCTTTACTCAGGGAGATTGTGAAAACATGACTGCTTGTAATCCGACATGTAGGTACACACAGAGTATAGCTTTATTAGTATTCCCCCTGTCATTTTTGTCCAGGACAAATATTTTAAATGGCGTACATGTATGCAGTAAAGATGCTCTCAAGTCTCTGTCTGCAAATCCAATTGTATTCTTTGTTATGTTGTCAGAAATTATCAAAACATTCATTTAGAGATTTAACAGAACATCTAGAACATGGGATCAGCTGTCCAACTGCTTGTTAATGCACATTTCTAATCAGCCAATCACATGGCAGTAACTCTTGACCATGTCTACAGTAACTGTAGACATGGTCAAGGTGATCTGCTGCAGGTCAAGGCAAGCATCAGAATGGGGAAAATAATGTGATTGAAGTAATTTTGAATGTGGCCAGGTTGCTGTTGTCAAACTGACTGGTCTGAGTATTTCTGCTGATCCACTGGGAATTTCACCCACAACTATCTCTTGAGTTTACAAAGAATGGTCAGAAAAAGAAAAAATATCCAGGGAGCAGCTATTCTGTAGGTTGCCTTGTTGATGCCAGTGGTCAGAGGAGAATAGCCAGACTGTTTCCAGCTGATCAAAAGAAATGTGTAACTCGAATAACCACTGGTTATAACTGGGGTACGCAGAAGAGCACCTCTGAAGGCAAAACACATCCAACCTTGCGGCCGATGGGCTACAGCACCAGAAGAATACAACAGGTACCACTCATGTCAGCTAAGAAAAGAAAACTGAGGCAACGATTAACACAAACTCACCAAAATTGTACAAAAGAAGATTGAAAAAAAGGTGGTCTGTCTGATGAGTCTACATTTCTACTGCCTTGTTCAGATGGTAGGATCAGAAATTGCCATCAACAAATTACATCCTGCCTTGGTTCACGCTGGTGATGGTGGTAGTGTATATTTTTCATGTGCCCCTTAGTGCCAATTACCGTAAGCATTGTTGTAACGCTACAGCCTACCTGAGTATTGTTGTTGACCATGCCCATCCCTATACAACCACACAGTACCATTTTCTGATGGCTACTTCCAGTAGGATAACATGCCATGTCATAAAGCTGGAATCATGTCAGATTGATTTCTTGAACATGACAATGAGTTCACTGGACGCAAATGGGCTCCACAGTCACCAGATCCCAACTTAATAGAGCATCTTTGGGTGGAACAGGAGATTGGCATCATGTATGTGCAGCCGATAAATCTGTGTGATCCTATGATGGACCAAACTCTCTTAGGAATGTTTTCAGTACCTTGTTGAATCTATGCCACCAAGGATTAAGGCAGTTCAAAAGGCAAAAGGGGGTCCAACCCAGTACTAGCAAGGTGTACTAAATAAAGTGGCCGGTTAGTGTAGTTATTAAATCTTGATCTGACAGCATAGCCAAGAGGTAAAAACAAGGATAAACACATGAAAATCGTTTACTTGACCCCAAAACTAAAGTCTGAAGTCTCATTTTTGAGGTCAAGCCTAATATCCCTGCATGCAAGACCAGGGAATGACTCAAGTCCAAGTCTCCATCTCTGGTGCGGGAATAACAAACAATGGAAAAGGCACAGTAATGCAGTTCCTAAAGGTTAGACAGTGGTTAAGAATCCCTAAAGAGAAAAGCTTTGTATGCATCTAAATTTCTAGATAATAACATAATCCGTTTATTTCTGATTAACCAAAACAGGCTGTTAAAAGGTCAGTGTTTCTTAAAGGCGCAACTTTAAGGGTTTGGATTTATTTAACTCTTTAATCTAAAAAGTGGAAAAAATATATACATTTGAGTTAAAATGTATATTTAAACTATGAACATTGTTCATATGAGTCAAATTCTGCTTATGCACATAAACATGCACACGTTACTGTGTGTGCTTGTGTGTCTCAGACAGTAGCATTAATTCCTTCTGCAGGTCTCCTGGGACACGACTATTATCTGCATCACTAGCGCGCTCCCATGGCTAATACAGGCACTTCATCATGTCACTGTAATTTGGCCAGAGGGACCCGACTATGATCTGGTGTTACAGCCTAATAGCTCAAATTAATCAATCCTTGCCGCAGCAGTTGTACATAACCTTTTGTCTTTGTCTTCTTTTTAACGTCTTGTTGTTCATTCTTTTCTGCTCGAGTTGAAAGGCTTCATGGCTCCAATTACTGACTTTACGGTGAATCATGTGGGTGTTCTATCGTGTCATTAGACATTTGTACGTTGTCAGGTGAATATTTTTTGAAGCACATATATTCCTCTAAAAAGGAAAGCTGACCCTTTTTACTTCTCAAGAGGAAGGTCATGAACCATGAAGGACACAGCTTACTCTTTACTCAAGGTTTTGACATTTTTGAGTTTGACTACCAGTCAACACCAGTTTTCAAACTGCATTTAGGCTTGTCCTCACAGGCTCCCAATACTCAATATGTGAATGCTTGGGTGTAAGTGAGCCCCCGCTTCTCCTTGACTTTGCCCCAGTCAGTCCCAGTGCAGACATTAAGCCTCTTACTGGTTAGATCACACAGATCCACCAGCCTGTTGTTAGATTTACACAGCTTAACGCAAACACTCACATACATACATGTCTGCTGGCCTACCAGTTGCTACTATTAATCCATCAGGGAATTGAACAGATGACCTCCTCTCCTTCTGGCCAAGAACCAGAAAGGTTTAGCAACAGAACAGAAAAGAGTAATCTGTACTGTTGCCACTGGAAGTCTACAAAATCTGCTGAATTTAATGGAGCCAGGTTTTTAAAATCATGCATTTTGTGGTACAAGCACCAAATTTGTAATGAATGTACCTTAGGATACCCGCTATAAGAAAATTATGTTAGCCGCGACAGCTTTTAGTTCTACCATACCCATGTTGTTGAGACTGGAGCAAACAGACCAAATATTTTTGGAATAATTGAGTGTATGACCGCCATCTTCACAAATCACAGTTTTGGATTTTCTCGTGGCTAACATGCTTTTCTGATTAAGGGGATCTAAATTATGTATAAATAAGAATAGGAATATAAATAGAAACCTGTTGTAACATTGCCTTCTTTAAGCTGAGCAAAAACACAAGTTTAACTGGTACCTGACTTCTCTCAAACCCCAACCTTTTCCTTTTCCAGAATAAAAAATTTACATAGATGAACAACTTCTTAGTTTTTGGGTCCAAAAAATTGAATTTTAATAATAATAATAATAATAATAATAATACTTTAACACCAGAGCGGTCCCGGTGACATCTAAATAACACGCGCTCTTTAACTTACTGCAAAATTTTGACCGTTTACGTGATCAAAGCAAATCAGCTGATTCTGACCCAGAGCAAAGCAGCTTTGCATATTGATTTACGTTGATTGCATAAGCACTGCTGTGCAGTTTTCCACATCAACAAAAAGCTGTTTTCTCCACTTCAGAGTGTACTGGAATTAGGTTAGTTGTGTAAATAGTAAATGGTAAATGGCATATAGTTGTATAGCGCTTTCTACCTTCCTCGAAAGCCCAAAGCGCTTCACAGTCACAAACCCATTAATCCATTCGTACACACAAATGCTGAAGAGTTACGGTAGAGAAAAGACTGTCAACACTGGAGTTAAAGCTCCTGTGTTAAAGGGTATGGTATACCTATATTGCAGTTTTGCAGATTGTTTTTTAATGGAGAAGTGTTTGGTTGTAAGTTATCTGATGAACTCAACAGGTCTACGCTGTTTGCTTTGTGTGCTTCATGCATCACACCAAAGGCTTGAGCCTACAATGGGTCTGGCCTGAGCCCTTATATAGTCCATTTCACACATTTCAATTTGTGAAGGACCCTGGATGGTCCTGGGACCATAATATTGGGTTCTAAGATAACCAGATAGCAACATTTCGAGTTAAGGGGGAAATTCATCTCTAACATTTTTAGCAGCATGTTTGAATGTGAATATTTTAAAATGCTGTAAAGGGCGACCAATTTGAGATTAGAAATTAAAGCTGAGTAATTTGATCCCTTTAAAGACATTGTAGGTGGGCTTTAATGTGAACAAGCAAACGCCAACAGACTGAGTTAGGTCCCTGTGGTGGTAAATATCCAACCTTAAGGCCCTCTCATCCACATCTTATTCCCTCCTTCCATCCTTTTCCCCACTCTACTCCCAACACAGAAAAATCCCTATAGGCATCCCTGCAGCTTCTTATTAGTGTGTGTGTTCCCTGTTCCTAACTACTAGATGTGCGAGTGTGTGTCTGCATGACGCATCCATCAGCAGACCCCCTGTGGCTGCGCTGAGTACTCTCCCAGCTCTAATTCTATAAAGCCGTCTCTAGCTTATTATTACCACGCATTACCACTGACCACTGTGACACTGTAACAGAACAGCACCCCCCCCTCTCCCTACTCTATCCGACAACACTGCTACCTTCCTGTTTCCATCTCCATCTCATTTATTCCTCTTCTCTTGTCTTAATCTACTGCCTTTTAATTCCTGACATAACAATCAGTTTCTCCTTTACATGTAACATCCTTCTCTTTTTTGACAAATCTCTGATGCAACATTTGTTTTCTGAATTACCCATGTATATATAAATATAAATAAAATAATATTTTTTTTACAATCTGCCATTTTGAACATCTCCACGTCTTCCACAGCGTCTCTGGTCATTTGTGGTGAAATAATCTGACATGAACTGTAGTGGTGTAGAACAGAGTATGAAGCAGAGTGACAAAACAGAGCTGCCTGATAACATCTTTAATGCGAATTAACTCCAGTCTCTATCATTTTAAGTATTAAAGAGTTTTTGGTCACAAACCACAACAAAATTATCTGTTATTACAAGCGTTCAAAATCATACTTTATCTCTTACAATACCATATTTATGAATTTGAGACTTGTTCCAGACCATCACCAAGCACTAAATTGCTAACGCAATAATAAAAAACGGCAATCATTCCTTGCTGTTGTTAAGCTGATAGAAAGCTGCCACTGTAGCTGGGGAAGCACTCTGTATCCCGATTACGAAGCAAGTCAATTCCAAGAGATTCACAGTAATGTCACAATTGTATTAAAGAGGCAGTCTGGTACAGAATAGTGCAAAAGAATTGGATCGAATTGCCAATTCTGTGAAGTTTTTAATTTACACTTTTCTGTCCAGAAAACAACTTACTTATCTTACCTATCAATGCTGCAGTGCATCACAACATTTAATTAGATCAGTAATACATGGACTTAAAAATGGCTAAAAGTTTTAACGTTTTGGTTTGAACCTCTTTTTCTGTTTATAAAAAAACATTTATTACAAAAACAAAAGCAGTTGGTGAGTTTTGATTTATTTTATTGTGCTTCCTGATAACAGTTCTTGAAACAAGTTAATTTAGTCATTTTTAGTTTGAAATTTTCTTAATTGAAAACTTGAATTAATTTCAAGACTTTGAACTTATATTTGAAAAATAGATTTTTAACACTCTTGATACAATTGAGGAAAAAAAAGTTGACTAAAATGTGAACAATTGAATTTTTTTTTAATTATTTCTTTTTAAATTGCATGCAATAAAACATGTACGCAGTTTTGAGTCATTTAAAAATAACTACATCTTGTGTATTAATGGTTTTGAACAAACTGAATACCTGCCAGACGGCGACATTCAGCACTAATTTGTTTACATTAATAAGAATAGAAGCAGAACTAAAGGTAATTTTAACTAATGTTTTGGTAACACATTTGAGCCTGTAATGTGTTACCAATGCACAAAAGAAAAACAGAATTAGGTGATGCATTGCACTTCTGAGCACAAACCAATGTGACGCAGTTGCCGCAGCTGCATTTTCAGGAAGGTGCTGCTTAAAAATGAGCACTAACAGTAAAGGAGGAAGGTCTCCAAAAGGCAGCCAAATGGATTGGACCAACAATGGACGTACATCCCCTTCTCTTTTGGCTTTCTGTGAAAAGCAAAGCATTTGAAACATAGCTTGGGACCTTATTCTTTGTATCATTTATCTGCCTGGAGCTAAGGACACACCGGGTATGTGATACGTGTTCAAGAACCCAATAAATGCACGAGATGTGTATCAAGATGGTTACGTTTCTGTAAACATGCAGTAAAAATGTGGGTTTTTTATTTTAAAACTCGGAAAAAAATCATGTCTGAGCCCTCTTGTATCTAGAATGCAGTAATGCTTGTCTTTAAAATCCTGGGATGTGGAAACAGCAATTATTGAGTTGGCTAAGCCATTGCGTCTTTTAAATGTTCAAAATAAGTATAGTTTACATGGCGCCATATGCATCTGATTCTACTACGGTCATAAAATTCCTATCACAGATGATGTCTTAAACTTGTGTCACATTTTGCAGCGATTGGGCAATTCCCGTTTGATGGCCTTGCGACCCATGCAATCCGAGCAAATATAAATTACCAAGAAGTACAAGCCGGCCCTTACGGTAGTCAAAAAAACGTCAATTCTGGAGCTAAGTATCCAGGGTTAAAGGGTTAAAAAAAAAAAAAACTTATCTCAGCAAGCAACTGTTTATGAATCTGGCCTAAGTTTAAGAAAAAGACTGAAATATTGTTGAATCTATCAATCAGGGATCTAATTTAAAACATTTGTCTGATAATCATAGACTCGATGGCTGCCTATCAGTTCACTGAAGCATCTTCCAGAAGTTTAGTCATTTACTGCATTTTATACTTCACAAGGCGCCTCTTTGACCACTTTTTGTTTCAGCGTATACTTCAGGGACTTTTCAAAGCACATCCAACATTTGAAAAAACAGAGCAGAAGGAAGCTACAAGTAATGGAGAGATAAAAAAGCCAAGATGATGAAAAGAATAAGATGAAATGGAGATGAGGAGGGAAGCAAATGTTTAGGGATATAAAATGTAGGAAAAGGGGAGAAAAAAAAATAAGCTGAATGAAAAACGGGAGAGAAGGAGAGCCAGCGAGGAAGAACAGTCACACCAGGAATGAAAGGAACCATCTGGCGAATGAAGACTATCTGTGCTTTCTCCACGACTTATTCAGCCATGACTGGAAGTGTGAAGGAGTGTGTGTGTGTGTGTGTGTGGGGGGGGGGGGGGGGGGGTTAGCTGCAGATGGAGTGCTATTGTGCAAACACTGAAGATTAATTAAATGACTAACTACAATGATGAATATTATTTAACATGCCAAAATGGATATTAAATATTTAGTCTAACAGGCCTGTTTATGCTGCATGTTAAACTTCAAGTCGAATCTATAAAAACATTAATAAAGTGAACACAAACAGCTAATGGAAATATCATTACCAGAGATTTAAAATGTCTAATTATGTCTTACTTCCTCTATGGATTGTTGAAAACACACATTATAATTGAACCTTCATTAATATGACTGCACATATGTCTGCTTTTGTCAGCACTATCCTTCATCGAAATACTGAAAAGCTACAGTGAGCCATGATTTGAATACCCAAAGCTAAAAAAAAAATCCTGTTGTCAGCAACATTGGTCCACTGGGCATATCTGCATATTTGTAGAGATGGATTGAAACTATATACAGCCTTTTTGTGGGCATCAAATAGATGCACAAATGTTTTTTTTTTAAAGAAAAATTCCATAGAGAATGAAGGAGTTTTGCTGACGAAAGTTGAAAAAACAGTCAAGCAATTCTTTTATAAGTAATTCTAAACACTCATTCGTAACACGATTGATTTGAAATTAAATAATTCATTTTTTAATACGAAAATTGCATTTTCTAACTCCTTTAAACTCCAATAACTATTTTTCTAATGAGCCTTCCGTTTTGGAATCCTACAAAAGATTGGCCTGCTCTACGGTGACTTTCAATATTTCATTCATGAAGTCAATGTAAGAAATCACCTTTAACCTTGATAAAACAAATGTAGTACCTGGTCTTCATTATATTAGAGGACATGCATGACTTCTGGTTATAAGAGAAGATGAGTCGCAACTATCTGACAAGCAATTGATTTGAGCCACAGCCAAGACAATGTTTAGATATAATCGTAGTAAAGAGATAATTTTTTGTGTGTTTTTTTAATCTTTATAGTTTGACAGATGCTGATTAGCAACTGAGATGAATTAAACTTTTGAACTATGTTTTGTCCTGAGAAAATGAGTTAAAAGCGTCATTACAACCGATGATGACAGAAGGGAGGTTCAGACTGAATTGATTCAGTTTCCCTATTCCATCTGCAATGTATCCAGAAATTAGTCTAATTGTTCAATAGGCCTTTTAATATAATGAAGTCCTTGTCTTTAAGCTTTTGTCGTCAATGCTAGAGGTTGGTTTATGGGACAGTTGGTACCGAGCTGTAGAGAAAAATAAAAACAAAATCATTTTTTCGGTTCATTTATAATCTGCGTCTGAGGGAAGTTTTATTTTGGAAATCTACTGGATTCTCTCCACCACACCCAACTGAATCTTGATGCATGTCGTTCGGTCACGTATCGAAAATACATCCAAAGTGGTTGTGCTAAATTGAAACCCCCAAGCTAGCAAAGTTAAACAAAACACAAACATATTTTAAAGTTTCTTTTCACAGAAAATAGTGAGGAAACAGAAAAACAACCTTCAACTTCAAAATAAAAGAAATCTGCATTTACTGAACATAAACCAGGAGTCCTTAATCCTAATATGGATTTGTTGTGATAGTTGTTCCCACACACCATAATCATTATCATCTATATTTATGAAGCGCTAGAACACAATTTGAAATTGAGACAAAGCACTATACTTTCAAGCTAAACATGATAAACCTGTTAAAAACTAATTTAACGAATAAGTGAATGAAAACATAAAAAACACAATAAAAACAGGCGAAAAACATCAAACACAATAAAAACTTAAAATGTAAAGTAACAGAGCAGAATTTTCCCATGCAGAGTTCCAAAGATATAATCCGTTTTAAGTTTCTTTATTTTTTCTGGTTACTGAACCCCCTGTAGCAGCTCTCTGCCTGGTGCGTTCACCGAGCTCCGAAACACAGAACACTTAGTGGAACCCTAACAGCCACCCAGCACAACTGAGTCCACTACAGTATTTGTCCGTTGCATTTTAAAAGTCAGTTGAGGCTGAAGGTAGCGAACCCCCCCCCCCCCCCCCACACACACACACACACACACACACAAGAACTTTGACAGGTATGGGTTAAGAGAAAATGGATACCTCATTGTATTGGTTCTTTCACAGAATCTAGAGTAAAAATAAAACCAATTGCTGAGAGAGGATGTTAAGGAATGCTGGAATTGGTCTGTGGTCTGAAAAAAGGTTGGGGACCACTGGTTTATGGGATCTGCAAGGTCCTTCACACAAGTGTTTTCCTCAGTCCCATGTCAGTACATCTGGTTGTAATGACCGTAGCTCTCTGTCATTACAACAGTACTCTGCAGGACTGATTACCAAAATAAAGTGTGGGTCCTGATGTAAGAAAAACCCTGCTTCACCCAAACCCCTGACTTCCTGGAACTGCAATGAAAGAAGCTGTAATCATCTAATAATCAATACATTCATTTCTCTTAATTTCTATTCAATTTTCAAGCTAGAATCAATCAAGTTTTCAAAGCATTTTATTTGTGTTTATTTCAAGGTTTCTTCTTTTAAGTTTGCAACACACTTGTCAGCCAAGCCATTGGCTTCTTCCACAGCTTAGGCTCAGCCCCACATGCTCACAAACAAAATAAAGCTGACTCCCTAACCAAGTTTTCTACAATGTATTCATTCAAATATAAATCTTTCTATCAAAACGCAACATACAAGCACAAAAGTATACTAATTGACACTTTTATAGGTTTCTTTTGGGAAATTATAGATGAGATTGAAGGAATTTATAATGTACTTTAGCAAGACACACACTCACCCCATTCTTAGGGTAAGCCACCCATCCAAGGTCTCCCATCACAGAGCGGGAATCCAGCAGATTAACTGCAAAAGATTAAAAACACAAACAATGCTGTGTTAGTAACATACAACATTAAAGCAAGTAAAAATAAATGATACTATCGTGCACTACTTATTTCCATTTGTTGTTATAATACGAAGCTGAACCAAGAGACTTTCAATCATCCCTTTCAGATTTTTTTTATTTTTTTGTGACGCAAAACAGAAGTAAATCAAAAGCTAAAACCCAAATACAGGTAAACTTTTGATTTGTGCTCTTTTAATGAAGCTCTGAATTTGAGCATCAAGGTCCACAGCCAAACAAGTGACTCAGCCTTGTCCATTAGAAAAAAAACTTTCTGCTCTGCTGCTCACTTGAATGCGATCAGGTGAAATTACTTTACCATTTCACTCCTCAAAACCGCTTTTGAACACTTGATGCTGATAACAGTGCAATCTTTTACCTTCCATATCAGTGCAGACTGACCTTTTTATATCTTATAAGTCAACAAAGCTGTTTTCAACAGAAAAACAAATATTACTGCCAATTGTGACCTTTGCTTGCCTGGAAGGTCAAACCAGAGTGAGCATGATTTCAAGATCCTCCATTGTCATCATCTTCAATAGGTTTTCAGCTCAATGCAAGTCAGAGGCAGACAAACTTTTCCCACGTGTTTTCATTGAGGAGTGTTTGGATGTAGGAAAGGGACAGGTGTGAGGACTTGAGTGAATTTGACATGTGCAAAAGCAGTGTTTCCAGATGACCGAGTCCGAACAAACTTCCACCACAGTTTATAAGGCCAGCCTCATTAGTCACATTACCACAGAATGGACGCCTTTTATAATAGCAGAGAATTTTCCTTTTAGTTTGTCTCACCCTGCAGGGTTATAAACACCACCTGGAACTTTATCAAGTCAATGTTCAGTTTACTTTGTCTGTCATATTAATGTACTCAATGTATGAAAGGTGTGTGCAAACAATAAAAGGGTAAAGTCCGAGGTAACATTTCACTGATAAGTGATTAGACTTGGCAACGCTCTAACAGCAATACACTCAATCCCATAAATCACAAAAATGGTAAAGGGGATCCAACTTTTTTTCTGCTTAGTATCCAAACTTTTTGTAAAGAGGACCAGATTTGGTGAAGTAGACATGTGTGATGGCCAACCACCTGGCCTGCATTCTGTTAACTATTTTAATATCACTAAATTAAAATAAACTATTTAACACATATTTTATTGCAATGCCATTTTTTCATTTCTTCTCGTAAAAAACATTACATCTAAATAATTGTATTTATTCTCAGTTAGCTTGTCGTAGTTGGCATGTCTCGTCTGCCTCTTGCCATTGAAGTCCTTGGAATCAGCCACAGTCTCTTGACTTATGAGGGCAGACACAGTTGTTTGACACTTCACTGAAAAAAACGTGCCACTTTCCCCTCGTCCTGGAAGTGGTGGCCCTCACTGACGACTTTCCTTCCTTACTTAGAGGTAACATTTTAGAAATGAGCAAGAACGTGTCACAGAAGGATCACAGACAGTGATGCCACAAGTTTAAAACAGCTTAAAATGTAATGTGGCCAACCGCAGTCAAGAAATTATACTCACAGCTGGTAGAAAGACACAAGCCGGACTTTGGACATGCCTGTGTTAAGGTTTAGTGTAGACACTAGATATCCCGTTTTCTGGGATAGGTTTGCAAGAATTCTGGGTAAGTTCTTGTTTTTTAAAGGTTAGCCTCACTTAAGTGAACAACCAACAGAAACAGCCCATTAAAAATCTATTTATACGTTAACCCTTTAACACCAAAGCTTCCATTATTTCGATAACTTTTCAACTGTTTACGCAATTAACATCATTCCAGTGAGTCATGAAAAGGAGAATAGCAGTCTTGCATTGTTATGTTACACAACGTTAGTAATGTGTTGCATATAGTGCAAAGTCGATATGAAAAGCCACTGTTCGCTGTGTCAAAATTAGTCGATTCATTATGATTGAGTAAGCAGTAGAGGATCGTTGACCATATGTCAAATGTGTGTTATTAGGTGTGGCCGGTGACATCTCCCTTGTTAAAGGGTTAAATTACCTATCAAAAAACACAACTGTCTAATGATATATACTAGCAGTGGCATGATTTACTCTAAAGGTATAAGTACTAAAATAAGAAACACTATACATTTTCAAAGACAATCATCCAATAACCAGCAGCAGGTAATAAGCACACAGCTGTTTTAAAACAGAACAGGATAGGAAGAAAAAGCTGGCTGAACAGCAGAAATAGTCCTTGTGAACCCCCTCCCCACACACACACCCCTCATCTTCCTGTCTCCACTTCTCTGCAGAGAATAATAAAATATGTCCTTAGGAGGCGATTAGACAACTAATTAGGCCATAAAGATGAGATATGTTATATTAAACTAGATCACAAAGAATGCCTCCTTCACTATATTTCGCTCTCTGAGGATCAAATCACCTAAAAAAGTTAAAGCTTGGCCATGAATGTAAGGACGTTAAGGTCTTAAATGATGTTACTTCAACAAGTTTAAATCTGCTGAAGAGTAAGGGGATCTGCAGCTCTGGGAATCTTATCGTGAAACAGTTTTTTGCATTTTCATTTTTAACTGCACACTGCTGACACTGTCAGCCTTTACCTCCAACTCACCTGAGTGATGTTTTAAAGGAGTCTTTCTATTAGAGCCACACAACATGCAATTTCTTCAACATATTTCCTTTTTTTTTACCTTAATGTACCTCCTGATATTTGAGCGTGGCATTTACATGCCTGCTTTGATTGCTCTGGGGTTAATGGCCTGCCATTTCTACAAACACACACATGCATGCATACACACACAAATAGAAGTCTCACACCAGAATTCCTCCCAAACCCATTTCTAGTATTTTACAGTTAACTAGAACGTTTGATTATGGCTAACAAGAAGTTAATTAATGGGTTTTCAAAATCTTTCAGTGTGAGATGTAACCCAGGCTATATTTTTCCCTGTATAAACAGTATCGTTTTTCAAAAATAATATCGGTAGACCCCAGATGTGAAGCAGCTGGCTCCGCATTCACTCCAGTTCTGAAATCGATCAATTTAAATGAGAGAAAATTAGTTTCAAGAGAGAAAAGAAAGAAGTCAACATGGCAAAAATGTTGGTTTCCTTGTACTTATCGATCAAAGCCCATTTAAAAAAGAAAAATTCCACTGTACGACAGTGGGATGACTCTTAGAGATTCAGATAAATATCATGTTTCTTTGCAGGCTGTCACTAAGAAAAGAATCTGGCAATTTACAGTAAAATTAAACATTGCAGACATTTTGAATTATTTCACTCAAAGAATCAATGTTACAAAGAACGAGTGAAGTGAAAAAAAAGTGGCTTGTTCGATTATGGACTTTGCTCTCATTTCCAATTATGCACATAGATTATGTAATTATACATTACAATGCAAATATGCACCATATTAATCAAAATTTCCCCCTTGGGCAATGAATTTTAAGTAGCTGAACAGCTTCTAACTCTAAGTTAGAGGGGATTTCAGTCAGATGTGAAAGATTCACACTTACAACAAGAAAAATAGAGATTCAAATGTGAATTTAATTTTCTATCATCGTATAATCATAGCCTGCTGGTTAGCTGGGGCTTAACAGCATAGAAAATCAAGCACTGGTATTCTTGGACAAATAAAAATAATCCCTTGAGGAGTTGAATTGTTTTTGTAAGTAAGAGCATTTGGGCTCTTTTTATAGAGCTGTGAAAGAGGTGTGTCCTATCCTATTAAGAATGGAGTGAATGCCCAAACCCCCAGTGAAGTAATTTAATCCACAGGACCCAGACAAAAAAAAGCCATAACCTGCACAATGTGGCAGGGCTTTATGTATGGAGGAAGGATGCCCTGCAGACCTCCCCTTGGGAACACTTAGTGCAGCATGGCCACACATCAAGAGTTACTTTTGTGGATCTTATCTTTCACCAAATAAATCTGTCATGTGAAGAATAAGCAAATTGATGCATGTTCCCTCTTTCCCAGATATTGCTGTCTAGTTGCTCCAAACAGAACAATTCATGTGAAACTATTACAATGTTTAGACCGCAAAGAAAGGCTGGGAACAACATTTTTTGCACTTTTTTTAAGTTATCATTTGACACTACTTCTGTTTATTAGGAGTGTGAAACATAATCGATTATTCAATTTATATTCCGACTATTCAACCAGATTGATCTGTCTAAAGTTTGATGTTAATTGAATCAAACTATACCACATAAAACCGATTAAGAAAGAAATCTATGTATGAAATCCCATTTGGATTGAGGTATGGTATAGTTTTTTTGTTTTTTTTTACTATAATGTAAAAACAACCAATTGTCATCAAGCAGACAACACACGTGATGGCAGCAAACAATGATCAGTGCATTGTTGCACTTAAATGTCTGGACAAACTTTGAATTTAGCAAAGACATGTGACCATCCATATACAGTTTGGTATAATATTTTAATAATGTTCTGCCTGGATTATTTTGATGTGAAAAAAACAACAGTGGGTTGATCTTTATGAAACTAAAATGTGAAGGGATTTGACATAAATACATGTTTACTTGTTTGTTTGTACACATTTTACATTTACACTTGATTATCTTGCAAGAAATCCAAGGAATGTGGAAAACTTCACCCGCATTGTTCGTATTTATCTCTGGGTTGAATTTGTGGCTAAAGGTGTCCTGGATTGTTTTTACGTCAGTGAATCGGATCCAGTCAAATTATTCAAAATGAACCAATATCAACTATAAATCACTAGGAATCATATCGTCAACCACAGATGATGATATAAATTAAATCATAAAAAGGAACCCTACTATTTGTTCTTATTTACAATTTAAATTTGGCAGGGCTTGTTTTTTTTTATTTATTTAAAAAATTTGACAATTACATTTGATCAAAACCATAAATGTAAATGTTTTTAGCATTATTTTATCAAGTATAAGTGATCTATAAGTATCTGAATGTTCATTTTATTTTGTAACAAATAAAGGAATGTAAATTCATTTTCAATAGGATTTTTGTAAATGACATTAACCAAGAATCATCTATAGAAATTTAAGATAATCTGCACATTGTTTTAAAGGTCATTGTGGTGCATTGATGAGAGGATTTTTTACTTAACCTCAAAACCTTTAAGACTCATCCAGAGATCTTATTTTATTCATTTCTTTCTTTCCCCTGTCTTTGCGCGTCTGTCGGCCATGTCCTCATTTGGTTTTCTGACAGACAGAGGGCTGCTTGCGCTCAAAGGTCCTCTTTTTCTATGTCCGAACAGAGAACACAGCTGTCATTAATTTACCTGCTCAAAACGCTCGTGCACGCGCGCTCCCATCGTGCCACAGTCTGAGATTACACCTGGGACCGGCGCTATGCTGGAGTGACAGCAGGTCTTTGACCGATCAGACTCCACTAAAGCCCCAAGTTGGCTGTCTACTCTGAAGGCTCGCAGGTTTACCTTCATTTGCAGGGATGCACCACGATCCGAGGAAAGCCAGGCTCCAAACCAGCAGCCGAATGCCACAACCCCGCCAACGAGCCTGCATGGTGCATCCAGGAGGGACAAAAAAAAAAACGGATCCGGCAGCGGATTGTCACTAAACGACTACAGTGCAGGACGGCATGAAGAAGCGGGGAGACCCGGGAAAACCACCTGCGTCGCAGCTCCTCTGCGCACAGAGCTCATGGTCTGCTGCGGACACCAGAAGAGACTGAGGAGCGGAGGAGACAGTGCGCTGCTCCTGTGTGGAGGAGGCGGGCAGCGCGCGCCAGGGGGGCGGGGGGCGGAGAGAGGCTCCGTGGATCTCCAATCGTGGGTCCACAGGTGAACACCGTAGCTGCTGCTGCTGTGGAATCCCTAAACAGAAATCAATTGTAACAATGGAACTGTTCGGCCTCTCTATGATTAGTTTTCAAGTTACAGTTTTTTTAGGGTGTCAGTTTATGCACACGTGGGTCTCTTTCTGTTGGACATAGAGTCTGGACACCAAAAGAGCAGCCAAAGCAGGATCATGCAGACACTGAAGCTTCTTTGAAGCCGTTGCTGCAAATATTTAGTTTGATTTCCAGTAATAACCCATCATGTTGTTTAAACTCAGATGTTTCCACGGAACTGCACTCCCAAAAAATCAATCGCTTTCTGAGTTGTGTTCATTTTTGTTGGGCTGCATGGTGTGGTTGGCTCTCTTGCCTCACAGCAAAAAGGCCCTGGTTCAATACCCGACTGGCACTACTCAGAGTGGAGTTTGTATGTGCCCCCGATGTATGTACAGTCCAAAAATATACATTATAGGTCAGTTGTTTACTCTAAATTGTTCCTAGGTGTGAATGAGTTATGTGGCCCTGCACAGGCAATCCATAAATTAGGTAAAGTAAAGTAAACTCCTCTTTCACTAAAAGTGTATAGGCTCCAACAACTCTGTGACCCCTGAGATTAAATATCCACTCAAATGAAAATTGTGTTTTTAACATGTTCTTGTATTTTTTCTGATGATGGGGGACGCATAGAAAGGAAATTAAGATTGAAATTGAATTTCTGATTATTTCTTTATAATTATGCATCAGCAGAAGTAAAAAAAAAATGCCAAGGGAAAAGATCTTGTAAAAGAGACATTCAGCAGGCCAAAAGCTCCCTGCCGTGCTCCATTTTGATGCATCCCCTTGTAGATCACTACATCCATGTACATCTTCACTTTCCTCGTCTGGAAAGTCTAGCTCAGACGGTACGGCTGGATGGCTCCACTATTTCTCACCATTTTTTTTGCTCCAGTAATATTCCGTTGGGGTTGTGAGGGGCTGTAAGCTAGCAGGAAAGCCTTTAAACAAAGAGAACAAAGAGAAATGAGTGCTGGCTCACTCAGCGTCAACAATCCCGCAAGCCAAATGCCCTAGAAAACAGGACAGCTTTTTGGATTTTTGCCTTAAAACAGCATAATCATAATTTAAAAAACCACTGGGAACACTTTTACAATAGATCAAAAGATGATCAGAGTGGGAACTTAAGGGGGTTTAATATGGTTATTAATGCAGTTACCTATTTAAAATAATAATATATTCTGCACAGTAGACAGAAAAAGTGTCATATGTCCAGGCTTTAATTGAAATTTGCAAAATTACCTTTGTACAACTGTAACAAGACTTCATCAAAATCCTAGAATTAGAAATTTTAAGAAAACCCTTTAATGCGTTCTTGGCAATTGGTGGGGAACCCCTTCAAAAACACTGAACAAAAGCTGAATCCACTTTGTACTTCAGAGCGTCAAGGAATGCATTTCTCCTGCGACGCAGATCACTCTACCGGCAGAGAGATCGCCAACCCTGAGTCACTACAATTCCTCCTTAAAAAGAAAAAAAACAAGTTAGGACACCGCTACAGTTTCAAATGCCCCGACAATCGGAGCAATAGGAGTGAGGGGGGGGAAGTAATTCGGATTGGGTCAAAGTTTTACCTGATATGTCTCTCCAACTATAAAAATGTATAACTATTATTGATAAATATGTAAGATATGACATAAAATGAAAGCAAATATTCCATGAATTAGAACAGCCTCACGTGATGAGTAACTCTTTCAGTATCCGTCTGTTTCTCTTCACACCATGATAAAACAACCTGGTCCCAATCCATAAACCTTGCTCTCTTTCTATCTGGTCTCCTGAGCACACAGGAAATCCACCTCTCTTCTGTCCATCAGCCAACCCTCTAGTTTTCCTTGTCAAAGATCTTACTGTACTGTCAAAGTTTCTATTCTCAAGGCATATTACAAGTGTTCCAGAACGCGCTAAATGTAGGTTCTTGAATATGCAAAGAGCCCATGGCATTCACATTGACCAAGCAGAGAGGGGGTCTTTTTTTTTCTTTCTTTTACTAGTTTTTACTAAACCATGTTAACCAGCCACTGGAGGGGGAGGCTTGGTGCCAAATGTCGAAGCGGTGCAAATCTTGCAAGATTTTCAGTGAGAAATCCAAGTCCCTAATTTTCAAAGTTCAACCTGGTTTAACTTTCAATGTGCATTCAGTAGCCACGTGTTTTTTACATGGAGCCTGAAAACGGTCTTAAAAATGTAAGTATCTACATCAGAGTGCAATAGCCTGAAACGCATGCATATACACGTGTTTACATAGACTTTTAATTGGGAAAGTAGACGTGCGCTGCTGAGGGTGGTGTGAACATAGCTTAAGTCCTACTCTCAAGCCTTTCCTTTTCTCTTTGCCTGCAAACACAAACTTCCTGTTCTTCTCCTTCAACCAACAATTGTTCAATATCCACCAACATCCTGCAGGCCCACTCCCCAACATCATCTGTGGCGGTTGTTAACTTGTTGCATGACTGATCCAATATATAAAATCTGTTTGTGATTCGCATATTTGATTTAGCTTTGGCGTTGTACTGGACGCCCCTCCCACATGGACTTGGGACTGACGTACAAGAGCATTGAATTCTACTTTCTTGTGGCTGCATTGACCATGATCTATGCAAAACTTATTTTATTTTTCTGGATTGCAAAGGTTAAAAACATCCTGTGAATTGATGTTCTTCCAGATATTTTGGGGTGTTTGTTAGGGGGCCTCCACCATTATATTTCTTGTAACACTTTTGCCCATAATTATCCTACTTTCTGTCTGACAGGTGTCTTTGGAATCTGTGGAGTATTGTATTTCAATGTAACTATGTTTAGCATTCAAGCCAAAAGTGATGTGCAAAGAAGAACTGAAGCACAAGTAGGCTTTCTTTATGGGTATGTTTACTTATTAGGATCATTGTTTGTGGATGTATTTATCTTTGAATGGTTACAGCTGGGGCCTGTTTCACAAAGGAGGTTCAACCAACTCTGAGGTCAAACCTGAACTTTGAGTTGGTCAATCGAGAGATTGACAACTCTGAGTTTTCAGTTTCAGAGCAGCTGATCCGCGTTAGATCAATCAACTCTGAGTGGACTGATTCGGAGGTGAGCGTGCGCACCGCGTCTATAAGAAGCCATTATCAATGGAGCGCAGATATCACGAGTCACCATGGCAACCGTGAAAAAAAGAGGTCTGCGTATTTTTCGCCAGCTGAACTTGACGTGCTGCTGCAGAGTTGCAGTGAATTTGAGCACATATTCCGGAAGAAAAGCAACACCGCTGCATCTGCAAAACAGAGACAGTTAGCGTGGGAAAACATAACTGCTCAAGTTAATGCCTAAGTTTGCATTTAAATCATTGTTATAAAATATTGGCTGTAATAACTTTTTAAATAGCGTAAGGAGTGAAATAAAAAATGGCTATATTTAGGTTTACTTTTGAAGTGTCATTCCTGGTGTAAATGCATGAAATGCTGCATAGTGTACAGAACCAATCTGGGGGAAAATGCATTTAACGTCGGTAATGTTTAGAGGACTTTTTTGTTAACCTTCCCCTCTTGCAAACGTTGGTCAGTTTAATATTAATACATGCAATTGAGTTTTTAAAAGTGAACTTTTGTCTACTGTTGAACCTTTCGCTGCGCAAAGACTTCCTTCTTTTCTCTCGTCTTTCCGACAGTGGTCAAAAGCGCAGGGGAGATTTCCTTCAGGGCCGAAGGGAATTCTCCTTCGGGGTTCACTTCCCGTTCGAAACCCTCAACCTCCAGAACGGAATAAGAATGACTCCAAAACAGTTATTCTGGGAATGACACCTTCTCCGTCCTCCTCATCCGTGCTCACCCCCCCCCCCCCACACACACACACCATCTGCACTCGCCCCTCCCCTTGTCTCTCGTGGCTCGCACCCCGCTCAGCACACACACACTGCAACACTACCCTTGTATTGATCAAGTGGTATAGGTTTATATGGGATTAAGAAAGTAAGCAGTACTAGCAAATTGTGTTTCCATAAAATAATTGTTACATTAATCTAATTCAATGTCCCTGATTTCATTTTCATGTAGATGCAATCATGCAGGAATTAAAAGAACATGGCAGCAGCTAAAAATGAAGTATAAATATATTTGACATATGAAACATCTACATAGCAAGACCTAATGTTGTTTTCATTTTATATATGTAATTGACTGCAACGAAAAACGGTAACGCTCAAACAAAAACGTATGGGGAAATGACAAAACATCGAGTCGAGGTCTCAAAATCCTCGCACGACGTAAATGTAATTCTCTACGAATTAATGCAGCCTCCTCGTCTATTGGGTCCTCCAAAAAAGGACAAGCCATTCTTGTCACTTAGACCGTCCCTGTGTGACGGAAATGTGGGCAATGAAGGTTAAAGCGACAAATACCGCTTCGTCTTTAAAAAGGGGAGGGGACCGGCAGAAACTTTGAGTTTGGAGAATAAAACCTGCTCCCGACCAGGTTAGGTTCACAGCATAAGTAACCATGGATACTGACTCCGAGTAAAAGTTACCTCTCTTTCAGAAACGGGTTTGACTTACTCTGCTTTCTCTGGTTTGACAAACCTCCGATTCTGAAACGGAAAACCCAGGGTTTCCCTGATTTCCGGGTTTATGAACTCAGAGTTTACACTTAACCTCCTTTGTGAAACAGGCCCCAGATCATCTGGGTTTCTTTCTTTTATTTTGGTATGATGCACAACAGGTTTAGATCTTTAGAATCCTGCATTGTAGTCAGAATATTTATGTCTAAGGTCATCCAATGGGTGAGACACATTGTCAAGAACAGACTCCTCAATGAAGCCACATTGCAGCTGAACAAGCTGTTCCAGAATAAAAGTAAGGTGGTCCCATCAGATTCCATAATGTTTGACACATGTAGGTTTGCTATGCTGTCACTTTGTTTTCCAGTTTACTCTAAAACAGCAGAATGGTAATAAATCCTGGTTACTTGCTGGGTGCTTTTGGTTTTTAGGTTCACCCAAAGCAGTTCTGCTTTGTTTGAGGCTATTAGATAAACGCAGGATGACCCCTTGAACAAAAAAGAACATATCAAGAAGTTCTGGAATCTAGTTAAAATCTGAAAAAGGTACTTGTAAAAGTTTTCATTGTATATATAGTCATAATTGTAATTGTATCTAAAAAAAAAAAGCTTTTTACCTGTTTTCTAAAGTTGATTGATGTTAACAATGAAGAACCATCTCAGCTTCCTTGTTTTTGCCATTTGAAAGCTTGTCTTATAATCTTGGAATTATGTAACTCATAAAACAACCTTCGCCAGTGTATGCTGGATGCAGACAGAAGGAAATAGGGGGAAAAAGTCTCATGGAGCACAGTGGAGTTCGTTCATCCATTTTCTTAACCTGCCATATGACTTTCAGGGTCATGGGGTTGCTGGAGCCTGTCCCGGTCACTGTTGGGCGATGGCGGGGGACACCCTGGACAAGTCGCCAGTCTGTTGCAGGGCCAGTGGAGGTCATGTCTGTAGTAAATAGAAGTGATTGCAGCATCTTCTCCCCGATGTCATAAAGTTGCTCCTCTGACGTCCATGGAAGGAATTCTGCTAATTTGATGCAATTTGTAAAAATGTCTACCTGCGGAACTCAGGGCGGTTGGGAGTCTGGGCTTGTCCATTGAATGCTTTTGTTTATTTTTTTTCTTTTTTGTTCTGAACCCTCTCAATCCCTTTCAGGGTCAAGGGGCTGCTGGAGCCTGTCTCGCCACCTGTTTAGTGAAAGTGGGTGACAAGTCTGGCCATACAAACACGCATTCACTGGGACAATTTAGATACCCCGATAACATGTAAAGCATTTTTCGGGCCGTGGAAGGAAACCAGAGTGCCTGGAGAAAACCCATGCGTTCACAAGAAGAACATGCAAACTCCACACTGAAAAAGCAGGGCTTTCTTGCTGCAGGACAAGAGTGCTAACCACTACAGCACTGTGCAGCCCTATGTTACAAATGTAATCAACGATTGGGAAAAACGATTCTATTCAATTTCAAATGTATGTTTGTAGGGGTTACAGTTAACCATGTTCTGCTTATTCTGGTGTCTGAAGAGGAAAAGTCTAAGCAGATTCAGTTTATTCTGGCTCAATCGATCAATCAATTACATTATTTATACAGCACTATTCATTAACATACTGTCGAACACAAGGTGCTTGACATATAAGACATATAAACATTAGTTAAAATAATATTCATCAACACATTAGATTAAAAGCAACAGCAATAAAAGACAGCCATAAAAGCAAAGAAAGGCTGTGGCTAAAATTGAACAGGAATAAGAATTAAGTCTTTTAGGAAACTTTCCCTAATTAGACTTACTGGAAACAAATGGAGAAATCATTGCCCACTCAGGTTTCTCAATGGTTTTTTTTATCTATAAGAATTTCTCTCTGAATTGTTTCTTTATGATACAATGGCCCCTGAAGGAATTTTTAATTTATATTTGTAGTAAAATATATATTTTTTTATTTTTTTATTAGTAGTAGCAGTAATAGTAATAGTAAAATATTATTGAAAGATAAACATGTTATCATGTTTCTTTTTCTTATGTTTTGAGATTTGTGACGTTTCCCCCTTTTTAATCTCTATATGCTATAATTAGGTTCTTTGATCGCAGTCTGGTTCAGGGTAATATTCTTTTACTGCTGACACTTCCCACGCTCTTCACATATGCAAACAGACTGCGCTTTGGCGCACACATACATTCCCAGGATTTATTTATCCTCCACCGACACGTAACCAACAGCTCCACTTATAGTTTCACAGATTCTCAGTTTTTATTTTTGCCAAAACATTTTTTAGCATCTTCACTTTATTATGTCCAATAAACAATAGAAGATCTTCACCAAACAAAATTAAACGTGCAAAGCCTGGGCATTGGTGCATTGTAGACATAGGTGTCTGATGAAACCTGACAGCAGGTGTGGAGGTGGTTCTGTTTTGCCAAAAACTGTTGTTGTCTACTGGAGGTGCTGGTTTAAATCTGTAATACATTTTATGAAGGAGTGTTAGAAAAATCCACCTACTTACCATCTTTAATATCAGCCATTGGGGATCTTTTTCAAAGTGGTGTGACTTCACTCATTTTATTTTTTCAGTAATGCATGGCAAATGGAAAGATAAAGAATCCTGTTTTTTTAACGACCTTTGTAATAGCATGAACGGTAAGGCAGAAAATCAAAAAGATGGTGTCCTATGGAAAAGGAGGAAATATCAAGAAAGCAAATGGCAGGTTTTCTCCAAATACATTTTGGCTTTGAATATCGTGTAGCGTCACTCAGAAGGTGTCATCAAAAAGGAATGGGGACTGTTTCAGGAACCTGGACAGAAATGAAAAGAAATCCTGGCACATTGGACAGGTCTTCTTTTGGTAACAACATTTTATTGACCAAATGGTCACAATATTCTAGATAAAGTAATATTCTGAATAATGTGTTTAAATAAAACAGAACCATTTATGAGGCAACTTACTGACAAGTTCACACTCCCAAATAATTGAATTCCTTCATTCCTTTTTCTCTCTGATGGTGTATAAAATCACTCATCCAGACATGTGGATTGCTTCCCACAAATATTCGCAAAACAAATGGGCGGCTATCAAAAGGTTAATGAATTCTACAGTACAGTGATAGAATGCCACCTGTACAAGAAAAATCTCAGTTATAAATATCCACATCTTAAACTGATTGGCTGTTAACTCTCTGGTGTATTTAAAAATAATAATGAAATAGAAGTGATTGGGAACAACAGAAACTGTGGGAACCACACAAACTGATAGAGGAGTGTCACTAAAGTTGCCAGCTAGGGGTGTGACGATTCATTTTAGCAACTCTGGTATTCCTATCATTATCAGTGGTTGAAGATACGATTCATAGTTGATATTGGTTCATTTTGAACGATTGGATCCAATTTGTTGACCTAAAATCAATCCAGAACATCTTTAATGAAAAATTCCACCAGTGTGACTCAGAGATAAACACCTGGTTACTGAACAGTGCAGGAGAGGTTTTCCAGATTCCTTTCTTGCAAGATAATCAACTGTGAATTACATATATGTACAAAGAAAGTAAACAAGAATTAAAAGCAAATAATTTTGAAATTATGCAAATGGAACGTTATTAAAACATTCTACGACGATGTATGGTCACATCCCTTTGCAAAACTCAAAGTGTTTCCACGTATTAGACAGTAATGATGGCTTGATCACGTCTTCCTGTTATCACGTGTGGTGTCCGCTGTAATGCACTTGGTCATTTTTACGTTATAGTAAATATAAACGTACTATGCCTCAATCAATTTTCCAACATTGATATGATTGTTTTTTTGTTTTTTTTCCTTTTTAAAAGTATTTTATGAGTGTATGGGCAGGGCTCAATGTACACCAGTACAGTCTTGTTCTGGTACTGGTATGAGATTTGGTGGAGGTACGCAGTACCGGCTGGAAGATCAGCTGTGTGGCGGCTCTTTACTGCTTTAACACTTACTCAAAAGCAGCTGCAGGCTGCCGCTAAAACTGTGAACCACTTTATCTTGTAATTTCTCTGGTTTTAGTGTTTTCCCTCTGACTCCATTTGCCTGCCCCAAATCTCGCCTGGATCCTGACTACTTCTGTTCCTTCTCTGATGCTCCCATGCATGTCAGTAATCCCTGCCTGACTGACCCTGATTTAGCCTAGTGGACTTTTAGCTGAGCTAATTAGTCTGCTGCAATTGGAACCAACCTTTTACCTTTTTTGAGACAGTTTTACACATATTAATATTTTGTGTTGTATCAATTCAAATTTGGTTTAAAAGAAAAAAGCATACATTTTATAAAAAAAATAAAGACATTTTATTTTATATTGTAGTTTAAATCTGAATTGTAAAATGGATGTTTTTATTTTTAATATTTTATCTTTATAATAGCATACACATATATATTAAGTACAGTACATATTACAGTATGTATTAAGTTTGATTTGTTGCTCGGGGTCAGTCAATTGATTCATAGTCAAGTAGGCATATTTTTTATGAAATTTGGAGGTATGTTCGTTTTCAACGGGAACGAAAAACAATAACTGATTCCTAGTTTTCTGTAATTAAAAGTTCTGCATGAAGCCTAATGTAATGGTAGAAGTGAAAGAGGCAGCAGAAAAAATAATTTATATTTGAAAAATTATTGAAAAAAGAAGAATGCAGGGAAGATTGTTCAGGAGGAAGATTGCAAGTGAGGATGAAGATGTACAAGTTGAAATTAGTAGTGGAGAAGAATAAAATGAGAAAGGAGTTGCATTTTCTGCATACTATCAAGTACAAAAATAAAATCAAATATTTTTTCTACAAAGCCCCATCTACATTATTATTTCAATATTTCAACATAGTCAACATTTATTCTCAAATGCATTAGTCTTGTAACGATTCATTTGAACTCTGTTTCTATTCAAATCATTATTTCTGGTCGCTGATCCGATTCATAGTTGATATTTGTTTATTCTGAACAATCCGATTCACTGACCTAAAATGGATCCAGGACATCTTTAGCCAAAACATCAATAAGTGTGACTCAGAAGTTTTTCAAATTCTTTGTATTTCTTGCAAGATAATAAAGTGTAAATTAAATATGTGAACAAACAAACAGGTCAACAAGAATTAATGTCAAATTCATTCTCATTTTAGCTTCATAAAATTCAGCCCATTGTTGTTTTTCCACATTAAAACTATACAAATGGAACATTATTAGAACATTCTACTGTCATGACTGGCTAGGCTAGACAGACCCAGATGCTGGAACCCGGAAAGATGACAGGAGGTGAGTTATGGTAAGAAGTGGGTTTATTGCTTCAGCTGGTGATGTAATCTTGGTACGGCAGGGAGGCGACGTGGCTGGAGGGAGTCCGTGGATCCGAGACCAGAAGCGGACAGGAGGAGCAGCTCGAGGAACCTGACCGTGACGTGGGAGTAGCCGTAAGATCCAACCGCGCTCCACAGCAGGAGGTGAGTGTAGATGGAAGGTTGCTTGGCACGTCCGCTTGACCGCTCACTCGTGGGCTAGGGTTTTCCTGGAACAGGATAAGAGACGTGAGGCGAGAGGTAGAGGGTGAACAGACGAGAATCACAAGAGGCTTGAACATGCACCATTAGAGGCAACGAACTCGCGTTGAGTACTGGTCCTGGAGCTCCTTAAGAAGATCTGGCAGGCTGATGAGTTGAGTGGCGGCAGCTGCGGTGAATTAGGCCAAGCAGAGGGGAGAGGGGGAGGAGTCTGACAGAGGCACCATGACATCTACCACACTTTCTGGTCACATGTCTTTGCAAAATTACAATTTTTCAACTGATTGGACTGGAATGACAGCTTGATTATTTTTTGCTGCTGTCTGCTGTGATGCACTTGGTCGTTTTATACGTTGGAGTAAAATAAACCTGTCTCAATCCAAATGGTATTTTCTGTGATTGATTATCATCAATTTATTTAATTTTTAAATGATTTTACAATTGTAATAGTTTGATTTAATTCAATTAACAGGCTGAATCAGACAGATCAATTTGGTAGGATAAATCAATTTATCGATTAATCCATACACCCCTAATCGACATTTACTGCTGTTAAGATGCTAAACGGGATGCAGGGATGTAAAGCTTTCATCATTGGAGCGTTGAGCAGGGAAGACGATATTTCTGGATGGAAGAATCATGTTCCTCCATCTGGCAATCTGTTGGACATGTCAGAAGAAGAGAGCTAACTGGCCTTGTGCCACGTGTGGAGGTTAGATTGTGGTGCAGAGTTGTTTTTCGGGATATAGGCGTGGCTTCTTAGTTCAGTGAAAAAAAACAACCGCTTTAGTATACAAACATGCTCCTGACTTTGTGCCTTCTTCCTGTTCCAACATGACTTCTTCAGTGCAAAAAGATATAGCTGAGTGAGTTTGGCGTGGAGGAACTTGAATGTCCTGACCTCAACCCGGCTGAACATGTTTTACAGACACGATGGCGTGAGATTCGACCTTCTCATGTAACAGTGTCTGACCTTCCAAAAAACACTTCTTGATGAATAGTAAAATGTCTACAACCACATTCCTAGATGTTGAGAGCAAAAGTCTTTAAGACCAAAAAGTCACTTTGATACTATCATTACACAGCACAATACTCTCCAGCAACAGATAATGTTCCAGCCAGCCAGGAAAAAAAATGTTTTTGTTTTGTTTGACAATAAATTTGAAATGTTTTTTTCTTTTTCTTTTTTTTACTGTCCTAGAAGCGGAGCGAAAACATTAGCTTTTCATTAATGTATATATAGAAAAATTTCAAAAATATGCATGCATTATTTCCATTCCCCTTCAAGAAGACTTTTTAAATGCTATTGTTTCACATGCTAGAATATTCTGAATAAAATCAAGTCATTGTACTGTACATGTTGTATCTTAATTATGAATTAATTTTGCCCAGTGTGATAAAAAAGTATATTTGTTGGGTCCTCTTTGGATTAGAATATAGTGTTAAATTTCTAAAATAATCAGCAGTGGGTGAAACCCACAAATTTTATAGTTAATACTTATTTATTCAGTTTTTAAAAACCCTTTGTATGCTTTAAATACACATTTCTCAGACAAACTATGACATTTTAACACTTTTCTCTCTTGTTCAAACTCAAAATTTCAACCTTTGTAGTATTTCAGTGTTATATATTAAATAGATATTTCAGTATTATTGACTGAAAACAAAGATCTGCTCCGATCAAAGATTTATGTAAATTTAGGAAAATAAATGCTTTCAAATGGAGGAGATTGATTTACACTTGTCTACAATCAGGACGAAGAACAGAATGCACCATAAAAAAAGACAGCAAAATTGTTCTGAGAAAATCCTTGTAACAGCAAGACCGCGAAATGTAAACTGGAATATTTTGAAGGGAACACTGTACCGTTGTGATTAAAGTATACTTGGTCATGCTCTAGTTTATATGTAGACACATTATCCAATGTTCATGTCTAGCATGCCTGATGCTTTTAATGTCCAGCTCGCATGGACAATGATCATCAAAGCATACTTGACTTTTTGTGGCTTCAGAGCTTTACCAGCCTAAACGTTTTTAAATGACAACAGCATCTCTCAAGCTTCTGGAGCAACTCAGATATGCTCGTTAAAAATAAGAATGGTTTTGATGACAAGGCCAATTTCTGCTTTTTGTGAGGATCCATAAAGTCATTTCTAGCCAACGGCATGCTCCCACCTCCTCTGGACATGGCAGACAGCTGGCCCATAAATGAGTCTGTAGCTGAATGACAAAAGGACTCATGCATGAAGGAGTCTGCTAATTCCTCCATCTCTCTCAAATTTGCCATCATTACTCAAAGGCTTGTTCAATCAAAACTGTCTTTATCCAAACAGACTTGAAAGGGACGCTTCTAAACAAGACAGTGCTTTCACAACTTAACATTGGGAACCTAGAGGCAACATTTTGTGAAAATCCTTTAGTGCATAAAAGTTTAAAATATATAAAACATAGAAGAAGCACTAAAAAGACTGATAATGAGACATGAATTATCAATCTTCACACGATCCATGCTGTAGTCTTAAACTCCTCCACAATGCATTATTTCTTACAAGAAAAATAGTTTGGCAAACCCATTTTCTCACTTTGGGGATTGTGCAACCTACTTTGATTTTTGTCTGGCCTGGCAGAGGGATAGAACATGAAAACAAGGTCAAAAAAGGTCATATGAGGACATACAACACACATGTGGGACAATTACCACAGTGCCACAAGCAACCATTGAGTTTTCATGCAGCCATCTTCCTTAAAAAGAAGAGGTCAGTGGTTAATTCTAAAGCCCTTTTGCACATCAAAAGCCCTTTTGGCGCAATACTCAATCCTACAGTACTGTCTGCATGCCCGTTCCTGTGTGTATACTGAGGGGGTTGCTTCAGAACTTATGTTAGGGGAACCCAGTACCTTTTGGTGCTGGATCCTTGAACAAATAAGCATTATTGCTCACATTCAGCAACTAGGGATTTAACAATTAATTTTCTTCTGATCCGTTTCATCTCTTTCGGGGTCACAGGGTTGCTGGAGCCTATCCCGGCCACTTGTGTGGACAGGTCGCCAGTCTGTTGCAGGGCCACAATCCCAGACCAATCCACTCTCACATTCACACCTAGGGACAATTTAGAAATGACCAATTAACCTATGAAGCATGTTTTTGGATGGTGGAAAGAAGCCAGAGTCCCCAGACATAACCCATGCAAACTCCACACAGTGAGCTAGCTTAAAAACACTAGTGCTGGATCCAACAGAACCACAAACCCCCAAATTTATAATGCAGCTGCGGTTATTACTCTTTCTTTGGTCATGAAACAACAAAACTACTAAACTCACTACTAAACAAGTTCACAACCCTGAAATTAGGCTCTGCATTTCAAATTCTATGGCCTCTCTTTGACCCCCCGAAACATAAAGCTTGTATTTTGGGCTTAAAAGAGAAAGAAAAGCACACCATCATACATTTGCGCATTTGAACATGTTGCCACTGACATGCACACACACACACACACAACCCCTTGGGCATCGTTAAGCCCTGCTTAGCAGCTCAGTGAGGCTGGCAGGCAGCGCTGCTCATATTCTCTCTTTATTTTGGCTGCACCCCTCTGCATTCTGCTCCAAATCCTTCTGCTCTCATTTCACACATTTTATCTCCAAATTCAAGACATACAGAAAGTATACTTTAAATGAAAAAAAGAATATGAGGACTCAGAACGTAATCATGCAATATATGAGAAGCAAGCTTAATGATTCCAAAATACATCCAACTTTAACAGTTAATACATTGCAAGTGTTTTGCATTGAAGAAGTCTGGTTAGGTGCAAGAAAAAAAAATATCAGAGTCTGAGGCCCGATTAGAAATACCTCAATACCTAACTGGAATATCTTGTATGAGCAAAAGCAAAAGAGATTGGCAGTCAGATTGAAGCTTCAGTCGTTTGGTGTATTTAAAGGCTTCACAACACAGATAAAGAAGGTGTTGCCTGTCCGTTGACATTCAAACCCTAACTCTTAGCTTGTAATCCTTGGGTAATTACTAAACGAATGACCTTATGCACACGAGTGGCCAAATAAATTATAGTCAAAGGTGATTGCGCTGATTCTTGGGGACTTGGGGACCAGGAGCAATGTGGGGTTCAGTGTCTTGCCCTAGGACGCAGAACAGGAACCAAACCTGCAAGCTTCTAATCAGAGGTCGACCACTCTACTTCTGCACCACAGCTGATCCAATAATGGTGACTTTCAGCCTATAGACAATCTATAACCAACTCTTGATATAGTGGTTGTATACTCCCTGCTCAGTTGCCCATGCACTTCTTCAAAGATGTTCTACAGAATAAATGCTCAGTTTCACATTTTTGCAGAAGACACCTAGCTCTATTTGTCTGCCAGACCTAATTCAACATTTCTGTCATCTTTCCTCAGCTATCAGCTAAGTTAAAGTTTAGTTTAAACTTCTTAAAATGAAAAAGTAGAAAAACTAAGCTCATACTCTTGAAAATGGACACTTTAAAACCAATGCTTTTTTTTGCTAAAATATTGATGATTCTTTAGTCCCCCTTCCCCTCAGGAAAATAGTCTAGATGTCATCCTCGACAGTTCATTTTCATTCCTTTCTCACATCAATAACATCCCTTGGACAGCCTATTTTCACCTTCATTATATCAACAGATCCCTCATTTGAAGATCACAAATCATTAAAGAAAAAAGGTTCAGCGCACTGTCTGATGGGTCTAGATGACCCAACTCCCAATGTTAAAGTGCCTAGGATAGCACAAGGGTTACGGTATCTGTCCTTTTCCAGAGTCTTCTTACTTCCCATCATGAATATTGTAATATCCCCCTCTTTGGTCCTCCCCATAAATCCTTCCAGAAACCTCAACTGATCCAGAATTATTTCTCAGAATTAGATACCTTTATTTCACCAGATCACCCTTGTTCTACATCAGGTCTAATGGTTCCTGTTTTAACAGAATATAAAAATCCTACTCCTCACTTTCAAAGCTATTATCCCTTGTGCTATCCTATGACCCCACCCTTGCATGGACGTGATCTCCCTACCATGACAAAGGTGGATAAGGGTGAAGAGGATTTCATGTAATCCATTGACACCAGTGAAGATCACAAATCATTGAAGAAAAAAGGTTCAGAGCACTGTGTTGTGGGGTCTAGATGACCCAACTCCCAATGTTAAAGTGCCTAGGATAGTCCAAGGGTTACTGACCTCACCCCTCCATATCTTTCAAATCTCCTTCTCATTTCTACTCCCTCGCATACCCTCAGATCCTTTAGCTCCATTCACCTCACTGTGAACTCTGTACCTCAGCACACAATGGGGGGCAAACCAATTGGCTACTTTGTTGAAAAACTTTTGACTTTTATCCCAAGCATCAATAAAATTACCATCAAACTACTATTAAACCTGTGATTTAAACTCATCTGTTCTAGATAGGTTATCCTCCTCACTGGTATTTTATATGCTCTGTCAAACTCTTGCTTTGTATTTTTTGTATTATTGTTATGTTTTATGCTTGTTTTTTGTTTTACAGGTTCTTGAGAGTTTTAAAAAGCACTTTCAAATAAAGCTACAGAGTTCCAGTCTTATGTTTCTTCTCATGCAGTTCTTTTCACAGGAGAAAATTGCATGTGATTTGAAATTGCAGACCCCAGCCAAGTAAAAAAAAAGATGGCAGTGTGTTAGATTCTAAAAACCTGAGCTGCTATCTTGGAGTTATATAACACAAAAGCATTTCCTTTGCCACATTGTGGCATCTATTGTTATCGATTGCCTCTCAATCCCACAGGCACGCCCTGCTTTCCTATATCCTTTTAATCTGCTTCATGCTTTTTGTCTCTTTTCCCCACAAACACTGCTGGGCCCTATTTTCCCCTAAACTTTCACCTTAAATAAATTCTATAGTATTGCTTTTTATTCTTTCTATTAGCCGTTTTATCCATTCAGCCATCCATGTTCTAAAACCACGATATCCCTTTCAGGGTCTCAGGATTGCTAGAGGTCATGTTTTACTTGTCATGCAAAAACATTTATTTTTGTTTCCTTATCTTAAAATTTTTAATCTTTTTTTAATGTTGTGAAAAGAATGCATTTGGAGTCTTGTTTTTAAATCTGACTTCTGTTGACTTTTAATGCACTGTGGCATCACTGGTTTGTTTTCCATCATTTTGTTATTCACCCTATTCTTACACCAATAGATGTAGCTTGGGCCATGCAAGTACAAGTAAAAAGAGGCCCGATGGGAAATGTGAAAAAAGAGCTATTTTCAAATTTCCATTGACATTTCTGCACTCACCATCTGTATTTTTCAAACAGCTATTGTCAGATTTGTAATTATTACACACTAGTTTGAATAAATAACGATGGTGTTTTTGGTGAAAGTTTATCTCTACTAACTGGTCCCACTGGGGCCTTATCCACTGTGCCTCAGGCACTGTGAATTTTTTCATTAAATATGTGAGATTTTCTCTCCCGTGACCCACCAGATGGTTAGCACTGTTGTTTTTAATGCGGGCTTAGAGACAATGTTGTATATGCATGGGTTTTATTCGGGGTCTCAGACCAGAGAAGGTAAATTGGTCTTCATCTTTATATGATAATAGAAACTGTGAATGTGAGTTCATATCTTGTGGGATCTTGAAAGCCTCCCGACTTGTGTAGAGTATAAATATTTTCCTCCAAAATCTTGATCTTCTAATTTAAAGAGCAACCTCAAAGGAAAAGTAAGAACCCGCTGTTTGTACCCAGATTAGATAACGTCTGATGCAACGTTCACACCAGGTTCAGACCACTTTCTCAAGTCTATGTAAAAGCACGTAAACGCACATTTTGGGTTTCAGCATTCAAAACTCTTGCCTTTATGCATCCTTATGCAGGTTTTTAAGTCTGTTTTTTAGGCTCTGCATACAAACTTGCAGCCATGGAGCGCATTTAAAGTCAAACCAAACCAAACCAAACCTTGACCAATTAGAGACTTGGATTTTGTAGCCACGTATGGGTGGCGTCATTTTCAAAACATGGCAATACCAACCATTTGAAAATTAGAGGAGAAAATAATAATTGCAGTTTGTGGCTGGACTGAATCCTTTGACATCAAGTTCTTCATATATCAACATAGAGCTGTGAAAGAAAAAGCCTGGAGTAAAATTTGCAAAATTTGCACCGCTTCAACATTTTACACCAAGCCTCTTCCAACTGTGAATACATGCTCTAGTGTTGAGTAGCGACAGTCCAGTGTGAACACCATTAGGAGAATGGAGGAGATGGTGATTGACTTCCAGAGAAGGACACCACATTATACACCGGTGAGTATCCAGATCCAGGGTTCAGACATTGAGGTGTTGGGCAGCTTCAAGTCTCTGGGTGTTCACCTGAACAATCAACCAGACCTGATTGAAAATACTGATGCCCTGTACAAGAAGGGACATACCGGTAGTTGCCTCCATCTTCTGAGGAGACTGAGGTCCTTTGGAGTGAGCAGGACTTTCCTAAGAACCTTCTACAACTCTGTGGTAGCCTCCACAATCCACCATGCCCTGGTCTGCTTGGGAGCACACAGCACAGTTGGGACAGAAAGAGACTGACCAAGCTAGGGCCAGTTGTGTCCTGGGCTCTCCACTGGACTCTATTGCGAAGTTGAGTGAGAGGAGGATGTTGGCAAAATTCAAATCCATTATGGACATCACCTCTCACCCACTTCTTCAGAGAGTGGAGGCGCTGAGAAGTTCTTTCAGCAGCAGATTGATATACCAGCAGTGTAAGAAGGAACGGTACTGCAGACAAAATTATTCAATGCTCTACTGCTTTTGTAGTTCTAGTGTTTTTCTAAATCTCTAAAAATGCATAGAGTGTATTATGAGTCTGAAGAGCTTTTTTTTAACATTGTTTTTGTTTTGCCTTTAATCATTTTGCATATTTTATATGTCCTTGCACCTTCATGCCTGACCCCCAGAGCTGCTGTAGCAATTGAATTTTCCTACGACAGGATCAATGAAGTTGATCTTATCTTATCTTTTCTTCTCTTTCTAATTAGCTAAAAAAAGCATTCGAAAATGCTTATTTGGTCTGTTCATTAAAGCTTGAAGCCTTTTTTTTTTCAATTTTAAGAATTACTTTAAATGATTTGGTCACAAAAAGATGGCCAAGCTCTGTTGCATAATGTTGCAAGTAATTCCCTTCATCGATTCTCAACCACTTTATAATACTGTATAATATAACTGGACTGAGAGAGTTACGTCACCCATTGAAAATGCCCAACCACATGAACTCAATTCAGTTGTCATTTTTCCAAGATATGTCCGTCGCCATGTTGGAACCAGACGTCCTCAATAAGCCATGATTGGTCCTTCTCAGTCTGAACTTTCGTTTCTACTGCAACCACTCTCTCCAATCAGGAGTTAGCATGTTAGACGCCACTCCCCTTCCACTGAAAGCAAGCTCGGGGGGATCTGTCAATCAAATGCTTCGACCGTTCAATGCGAGGCCACCTACTTTTATTGAGGAATCTGATTGGTCAGTTTATAACTTAAATAACTTGTGCTACACCAAATAGTGCTCTGCACTCCCACAAATACTACTGAAATTTTTTTTTCTTTGTACTGTGCATTTTTCTTCTTTGTCACAATTAAATTGTTTGGCTGGTTTATCTTCTTTTTAAAGTCAAATCAAACCATTTTTTCAAAGCACATCATGACTCTTTCAAATTCTAAAATGTGTTTTTCCCAATATTCTTTGTCCTGTCCGGTTGTGTCTGTAGCTTTAATGCAGTTCAGTGATTTTATCTGCCTCCTGTGACGTGTTTTTACACAACCACAAAATACAGCCTTTCATTGATTATAAGTTCACAACTAAAACTTGTTGATCCCCCTAAAACTTTCACACTGCTCAAAATATTGTTGTTGTTTATTCTAATTGTGCTGGTTTTTGTTGGTTTCCATGTGGGGCTTAGGTTGTGTATCTGTTGAGACATAAAAAAGTAATTTGGTAACTTCAGTATTATTTCTTAAAATCACTCTTTCTCTGCCCATGAGCTTTTGAATTTGGAAACTAAATTAAAAACATGTAAAAAACGAAAACAAAAAACAAATCTAGCCCTTTCATAGACTGGAGACCTGTCTAGGGTGTGCCCCCACCCTTTGCCCAATATATCCGGGTCAGGCTCTGGCAACCCTGTGACCCCAAAAGAGATAATCGTGTTAAGAAGATGGATGGATGGATGGATGGATGGATGGATGGATGGATGGATGGATGGATGGATGGATGGATGGAGGGAAAACCCAAATCTAAAAAAAAGATTATGTTGCTCAGAAGTTCTCTAGTCTTCTGTCCAATGCATACGTGTGCTCTTCGCCACAGACACAAATGTACATGTACGGTCACACTGTTCAAGCCCCTTATTTCCTCTACCCATTAACCTACATCGACTACATCCTGCTGACTGTGTGTGTGCACAAATGCACCCATCCCCATGGGATCCATTGCACAGTAATGCAATCAATTCCTCGTCAAGTAAGTTCATCTCACTAAAATGTCAATAATTCTCTCTTTTTGCTTTGTAAGCACATTTTCACGTTTGCTTTTTAAAAACAATTACAGCTGCCACATAAAATTAGGTAAAATGAGCAATACTTCTACAGTCATCGCTAAAAGCTATTTTTAATTAGGAGTCTTTATACAGTCATTTCAACCTTTTGAGGGAAACTGTGTGTCACTATTACATGATCAATACCATTGACCTAGCCAGTTAGCAGGAAAACCCAATGAAAACCAGAACAATCCAGACAGACGAAGTGTTGATTTTCAACATCCTCACCGATTGTTAGTAGAATCAGGGCCACTGGATAGATTAGGCTGAAAATGCAGAAAATAAAAAAAAAGATCATTTTTAGAAACAAGAGGATATTAGGAATCTCAAGGAAATGTAAAACCCCATGAATGTGTTACACACAAATGAACTGATTCACGATTACTTTAGCAGAAAAGCCATACCATTACGTTTGTCAGCAATAAGTTAAAACGAACCAGTACTAAAAGTAGTTACTGATTAAGTCTTTGTTTATTCAATAATGCTAATAAATCTCACATCAGAATATCATTCCTTTTTTTTGCCTATTTATAAATAAAAAATCTTTGCCTTGACAGATACATTATTTCTAAAAAAAAAAAGGCAGTGTAGTTTTCTAAACTCTAAAATGTATAAAACACTTGAAATACTGTGAAAATTATATATATATGTATATCATCAAGGCTCTTGCAGGTGGGGGGCGATGCTCCTTCCCGGTGCGTAGGAGCGACCAAAGAAACAAGGGTCTTCCATATTTTCCGGTCTTGTGCCAGAAGCATCCTTCATAGCAACCTCATAAGGTTTAACATCTCCCGCAATGACATCTGTCCACCGAGTACGGGGTTTGCCTTGAGGTCGTTTCCAGCCCGCAGCCCCTGGGTTAAACCGAAAGATGGTTCACGTCAGATGGTAAGAGGGAAGATGGAGAACATGGTCAAATCATCTGATGCGGCGTTGCGCAGTAAGGCAGAAGGCTTGGGGCTGGCAGGTTTGGGCTCTTAAGGCTCTGTTAGAGACACCTTGGGGCCACTTGATGTTCTCAATGGACCTGAGAGCCCGGCTGTTGAAGCCATCTATTCTTGCGGCTACGCTCTTATTTAAGGGCCATGTCCCTAAACCGTAAAGCAGGATGGAGAGTACAGCTAGTTTGTAGATCCGGAGCTTTGTCTTGCGCATAATGTTTTGATGACACCACAGTGGTTTTTTATGCCTGATGTTTTCAGTCACAGATGCACAGATGGCTTTTGCCACTTTGCTGCCTGCCAGAAGAGAGCTGGCACAGCTGGTAGACGCTGCAGAGACCTCTATTAAAACAGCTTGTTTATGGGCTCCATGGGTGCTCGCCACTAAAAAAAGCTATGACTGTAATGCAAATAAGATCGCTTATTACGGTCAAATTTACATCTCTAGTTGTACATTTACTTCTCAGTTTGTGCGGTAAGAAGAAATCAATCAATAAATCAGTTTAAAACAAAAAACAACCCTCCTCCGCTTTTTTAAAGAAAGAATTGGCAACCGAAAAGCCAATTCACTTAAGATTTTGCAAGTGAAATCTAAAATTAAAAAGACCCCCCACTGCTTTGCATAGTTGTGTCATTCATGCCAGGAATATCAGGCAGTCATTGTAAAATGAATTTGTTTAATAATGTCTATTTGGCATATGCCACACCACATCATATACTTCAAATTTTTTGTTCACTACAACTGCTTAGGATGCAAAACACACTTTTGTGTTAAAAAAATATCAACATTACATCGTCGTCTCATTTCATCAGGACTCATTTACCTACCAGGGGAGCAGAGGCACAGCTGGCAACACTGAAGCAATGTGGGGAGAACAGCTTGCAGTCAGACATATAGGACAACACTAAAAAGAGACATAAAAAGAAGATGACGGCTTAATCTTTCTTTCATGTCCTGATTGGCACAAAAATATGCTGAAACAATGTATTTTAATAAGAAATGCCAATTTAAAGCCTTTTAATCAACAAACGCATACAAAGCCAATGTCAAGTTTCTTCCATTTTTTTCCTGGATTAATTGACGGAACACAAATAAGAGAAACATCTAAGACATCAGAACTCGGGATATTATTTTGTTTGATAAAGTTTTTAACTGGATGAGAATGATAGAAAATTAGGATAAAGTGAGTTACTCACGTTCAGGCTCATTAGCCTACTTTGCCACATACATTTACAATGGGCATGTGACACGCTTTCAAGAGCATGCTTTTAGCGTGTTTAGCATATAGTGTTCCAAAAGGACCAGCAGGGAGGGGTTTCTTCTCCTTTTTCTATTGCTTAATTTCATGAATCTTGCTCCAGTCTTTTAGTTTTACAGCTCTATTTAGATATATGAAAGACTTTGTGTCATATAATTCCAGCAGGGCACAAACTGCAATTATTATTTCCTCCTCGATGATCAATTTTTAATTGGTTGACACTTCTGTCAATTAAAAGGGATGTCATAGATACATCACTACCAAATCTGGGTCCCTGATTGGTCAACACTAGATCTGATTTAACTTGCAATGCGTTTTGTACTTAAAGCGTAGCTACTCATGAACATGAGAGTTTCGAAGAAGCCCGAAGCACGCATGTAGGCGTCACTACATAGACTTTTCATTGGAAGGGGTTGCTTGAATGTGCACTGCAGAGGGCAGTGTGAATAGCTTGAAAAGAGAAATGTAAAGATAAACGTCTACAGAAAGAGGAATATTTTCTTTGATGACATCTGGTTCTTTGATGACAAATAGTGCTGTGATGGAAACTACATCCTTTGAACCAAGAGTAGTTAATTATTGATGGATTTTAAAACACAAAACTACTTGTGACTTTACTTAGTGTAACTGAAAGGAACTATATTTACAAAATCCATTCAAAAGGTTATATATTTGTACACATCCTGCAAACATCAATACCCTACAAAATATCTTCAGTAATTCCTTGTTTCTGCCAGATGTTTAACAGGTAAACAGAGCTGTTTACGTTATTAGGAATAGTTTAAGATACAAGTTACAGAATCATAATTCAGTACCATTTTCAATCACATTTTAAAACACTTACTCAACTTTTTTGTGGGTTTCCCTAGAGGGGGTCACCTGTGTGACCATACCAGATAAATCAAATGGAACATATGTTTACAACTTTAAGGGCTAACTGTAAATTCAGCATCAAAAAGAGAAACCAAAATGCACTAGAAAACAGAAAAAACGATTTTTAAATCTTTGCCTGGGAAAAAGATCTTTATCTCTATGATCCATTAGATGTTTTAAAGGGTCTATATCATGCTTTTCATAAGCCTTTCAGAATAAACTGTATCCATATATACGATAATATATTACCCTTGGCACACTAAATAATTTTTTTTTTATTAAATAGTTATTTTCACAGCCCCTTTTCCTATCCGTAAGTAAGACAACTCCATCTGAGACACCGGCTTTCGTGCCTTGTGGGTGCCGCCCATTTCATGACATCAACCTAGAAGCGGCTTCGGCAGTGTGTCTGTGTTTTTTGCCCAAAAAAACAAACATGATTCGAACTTGGCAAAGATGGATGTGCATTTTGTGCATATAAAGTGAAATGTGTTTTTGTAGATTACTGCTAGCTCTGCAGAGAAAGTGTGTGTGTGTGTGTGTAGGTGTGTGTGTGTGTGTGTTTGTGTGTGTGTGAGCCTGGGGGCGGTCCTGGCAGCGTAGACTTTTCCTGGAAGGGGCTGTTCCTCACGCATCTATGTCACAACGTGAGAACCCACTTATTTTCATGGATTGAGAGGGGCCAGTGCTCACAGCGCAGGTTTTTAGAGGAATACCCAGAAATGCATGAATGGATCTAAATACCACTTTGGATTAGTTTTTTGACATTATAATAACCTTAAAAGCTTAAAAGGTTGATTTTTCATGATGCAGCTTGTGAGATGCTCTTTGAAGGGACAGTAAATATGTTAAAGTGATAGAAGAAGAGGTTTATAGAAGACATGAGCATGTGAATGACGAGGATACAAAACAGAATTGGTTGTAAGTAGATGATTCAGTGTTGTGACCCAAATAAAAAGAAGAAAATGCTCAATGACAAAATCTCTAGGTCAGTTTTGAAGAATGATCATGATGATGTCTGTTAACCTATTATAGGTTAGGAAGTATTAGAGGAAAGGTCAGTTCAACTGTAACGCCTGAGTATTACACACTTTCAGCTGTTATCAATCTTACAGCCTTGATAAAACAACTGCAGCACTACAAGTACAAGATAAGATGCCAATCTAGTGTCAGGGGCCACGACAAGATAATACCCCTACAAAAGCTATTTTAGTGCCACAGTAAGCTAAAACTCCTAGATTAAAATACAGTATTCCCTCGTACATCGCGAGGGTTACGTTCTAAAAATAATATAATATATGATAAAACAATATAATATGCAGAATTATTGATGTTCTAAAGGCCTGTTCACACCGGGACAAATTTCGCCTGCGATTTTCGCCGACGTTTAACGCCTCGTGACTAAACAAAGGGCACCAATGTGAGTGTGCACACCGACGCGAAAAAACGCCACGCGTCAAAGCGTCACTTTTTAAAAAACGCCTCGGGTTCGTTTTTTTGGTTTGACACGCCGCGTCGAAATCTATTCGACCAATGAGAATGGCGCTTTTGCACACGTGTCTGGAGCTTCTGAAGTTACAGTAAAACACAACTTGGGGGCGCTCAAACACAAAACTGCCTAGCTGAGCACACATACCAGCGAAAAAGATAGACGCCAAGTAGCATCTACACTGCCGCGAAGAAATAATGACAGACATTATAAAATATCCCAGAACCAAGCACCTGTTGGAGCAACTGGTGCTTGAAATATTCACGTTTTCTTTGTATGATTCTGACAAGCACATAAATACTTGCTCTCTTCTTCTGTGTGAAAAGCGACTTTAAGAAGCGTAAAGTTGCGCAGCGCCAACTTGTGTACAGGATTATTTCTGTTTTTACATTAAGCGCCATCTAATGTCAGGGAATGAAATTGCATATTCGCTCGGCTCATCGTCAGCGAAAATCGCCTGGGTGTGAACACAAAAAACGTGGCGAAAAACGCTGGCGAATAACGCCTGGCGAATATTCGTCCCGGTGTGTACGGGCCTTAAGGCTGTAAAACTCCTCATTACACACTACACTTTTCTTAGACAGAACATTTTCACTCTTTTCTTTCTTAAAGTTCATCGTCTTTTGTAGAAAAAGAAGTTTAAACATAGATATGATCGAGATTAAAGTTTTTACTCTCATCACCAATTTTTTTATGTCTTTCCGATATAATTCTTTTGGGCCGTATTTGTACTTTTTGCTTCTCCTTTTAGTAAAGATGTGATATCCCATATGGAAATGATAGATAAGAATCTTATAAGTTTTTTGTCTCTTTTATTTGAAACTTATAATTTAAGCATAAGACAGTCAAACTACTTATAAGATCCTTTGTAAAATAGGACAATATAAAACTTTTATGTTTTGGTAACATATAAGAAAAGTGTATGATAGTGGTTCCACATACATTATTTTTAGTAGGCGTGTGCAATGTAGCCTAGCCTGTGACTAGCTGGAATGGGCTCCAGCAAGACCCCCGCGACCCCAGTGAAGGGATGGAGCGGGTCAGAAGATGTATGGATGGATTTAAGGACCAACTATTCCTAATGACATTAGCAACATGATATTGTATCCACACAGCAATTATTGAAAGGTGATATCAAGTTAAATGTTGCTCTTTTCTAATATTTCTCAATGAATGTTACATCAAATTGTGGAAGTGATTTGTAGCTCTGATTTGCAGTTATAGACTGCAATGTTTAGCTTTAAAATATAAACCATCATTTGTAGTTCTTGTTACTGAACCTGTTGTTTGTGCAGTTGAGCTACTAAACTGAAACATCAGTTGTTTTTTTCTTTTTCTGTATGAATGATTTGATTTTTCTTTCTCTGGAAACCCAGAAGTCAAAGGTACAGAAAAGAAAAGACCCTGCTGAAGAATTTCTTGAGATGTACTGTCATCCACAAACTAGTTCAAGGGATAGAAATCCAGAAAAGACAGTATCTGAATTAATGCAAGAGATCAAGGAGCTGAAAGAGGCGAACACTAAATTGAAGTAGATGGTTGTTCAAGGTTTTTGTTCATATTATTCACTAAATTATTTGTCAAATCATTTTTCTAAAGCGTTTTATCCTGCCATTACTGTATTATATTGTTTTTTACTTGGACACAGATCTCCAGCATCGGAACCACAATAAATGGCACGGTTATAGAAATCCGGGCGAAGAGTAAAAATGTTGCTGTGTCATATGTTGTCTTAGTTAGGGTTTGGGTTGGTTCTTTAGGTTGTTTCCTGTTTTATTTTGAAGGCTCTTCCCTGTTTGTTTAGTTTAGTTTGACTTCCTTCGTCCCACTCTTTCCTGATCATTGGCGCCTATCTCTCGTCAGCCCTGTTAGTATACATGTCTTGTCACTCCCTTCCTCTTGTGCTGATCCGTACTGTTTGTTTCTCCTTTCAAGTGGTTTTGGTTCTATTGTCAAGTCTTGTCAAGTCGGTTCTCAGTTTATGTTACTCTTTTGGTTTTTGGATTCTCTGTGGTACAGCGTCCTTTGTTAAATAAATAGATTTTGTTTTTTGGAACTCCTGCTGCTTCCTGTCCTGCATTTGTGTCGTCCACCAACCCTAAACGTTACATGATTGTTCCTTATTTAAATTTAGTTTTTAGTATTAAAGACATTGAAGAACTGTATTTATGTGAAGGGGAGGGAAATTGTAATAGTTGAAATTAGTTTATGTGGTATTAAGGCAGTATGTGATGTGCCTGTTTGTAATTGCAATTTGTAATGCAATTTCAGAGGACATATAATTTCAAATGAAGTCATGCCACTTCAATATGTGCTTCATATAATTTTAACAATCAACACTTGACATTGTACACATACATACATAAAAAGTATGTTGTTTTATAGTTTAACAAATATTCTTGTAGAAAATTTGTAATGAAAATATATTTTACTATGATGTTATTTACCATTAACATACAAAAAACTTGTATGTAATGATACATATTTATATACGTTCTTTATACTAGATTAGTCATTTTAATTAGATGACATATAATAAAAGTAAAAACAACATATAAAGAAAGCATAATTTCCTCGTAAGGAATATACATTTTACTTGTAGAAAACTTACATTTAATGTTTTATTTTCATATATGAAAAGTATATGTTTGGAAAAAAACATTTAAGAGAAAACTATGACTATTATATGACACATGCATAGAAAATACATTTGAAAATGTAAATACATACATATTTCTGGTTAATGTCATGTATGAAAAGAACCAGAAATAGGCCACTTTCAGGAGTTTATCATATAAAGGCTTAGAAAATGCACATATATGTGAAACATAATGCAGGTCATTTTAATTTCTTATAAGTTTTATATATATATTTTTTTCCATATGGGATTGGGGCAGTTTATATATGGAGGTCCTTTAAAATAAGTAGAAGCATCAGTTCTGGGTAAAGGTTATGCAGCCCAACCATTCTCACACAAGTAGACCATACAAACCACTGAAGAAAATGGATCAAACCTCAAAGGGTTAAAACATCAAAGGGGTAAATGTTGCTGGAGATAGAAAATGGGAGTGCATACAGTACATCCTTCTGCAGGGTTTCGTCCTATTTCAGTTGCTTCACCACTATTAACAGCTGCGTTATTGTCCTATTTGCTTCCCGAATTTTGTTGATAATTGTTCACTATTTCATTCTGTATATGGATCCTGCATATTTCTTGTTTTGATTGTGTGCATACCATTTAAATAAATTGGAATCTACCTCTCTAAATTGTTTGCTGTGTGTGAGCCGATTCATTTAAGCAGCGAAGTAGCAGCTATGTTTCTGTGTGTATTCTCTGGCGACATGCTCTTTATCCTACTGTTGCAGCTTCTCATAGCTGGGGACATCAGGCAGATATATATCCTCAACAATCAGCAACATAATCCCAGCATTCTAAACAAGGGGGAGAAACGTATCACAACATGGAAAAACGTGGAGACTCTGCTGATAAAAGTTCATAAAAAGGGGTTTTAAAGATGGCAATAGAAAGAACCTACTTTTGGGAGTAAATCCAGAAGAAATAAGAAAGGGGAGGATTAAAGTTATAGAAGGAGGGAGCACTGCAGAATCCTGGGGACCGCTTTATTGGGATGAGACTCATCACTCCGCCGCTGGTAATGTGCAAACATACGTTCATGTGCAGATGCTGGAGCAGATGCACGCTGCCAAAGAGGGGAAAGAGGAGCACAGGAAGTGAGATAGCACTTGACCTCATTTGAAATAAAGGTTCTCCAGTCAAACATTTATTCAACCTCCGATTTTACATTTCACTCAGTCACAAACACTCTATGTAGCGTGTTTACTTTAAAATGAAAATAAGCCTGACACAGGAAGCTGCTTCATACAATTAGTATTAAGAGACACAGTGAGAACACACTCAGTAACACACACACAACTGCAGTTTACTTTGTTTCAAGGCTGCATGGAGAGACAGGTTCCTCAGATGGCTGTGCCATCATCTCAGATTTTACATGTAGTTTTCCTCATTGGGGGTGTCAACCTACTTTTGCACAAAGATCAGTGAATAGGGAACTGTAAACTGATGGGAAAAGACAACGAAGACAAACAAAACAATAGTGGAGCTGAAAAGAGAAACTCCAAAATGTCAAATAAATTTTAAATCATCACAAACAAGCTGTCGACAAGAGAAAGTGGAGGGAAAACTTTGTAGGGATTCACAGGAATCCATATTGTTCTTGTTACTTTTACACGAGTTCATGCCCATGAATTGTTATGTATCATCAGCAACATGCTTGTAATTTGATTCCAATCAGATCAGACTAAGGATGTTATCTATTTCCTGCTCTTATTATGAATTTACTGTTTCTGGTTTTTAAATCCTTTGAATTTCTTTTTTAACTGCAGTTAACATTGTATTTACATTTAATTAAATAAATGTTTTTTGTTGTTTTTTTCAGACAGTTAAAGCTAATTGGATGAGTGGTGCAACGTTTCAAGAAAGAAGATTTAATTCCATGACTCCATGACCTTAAGACATCACCTGGATGAATGACAACCTTCACCATCTACATCAAACAAACTCTTCAAAATAAGACATTTAACCAAATTTTTTGTTTGGTATTCCTGAAAGTTCCTCTTACATTTCAGTTAAGTGCCAATCCATGTGTTTTATCTAAAAAGATGTAAATTAATTGACTTCTAAATCAGAGTTGTAGCTTTTACTTGTGACCTTTGGTGACCTTTCAAAAGAAATTAAATGTCCTCCCTCTCCACAGGTGTTAGTTAGGAGGATATTACGTTAGTTTAGCAGTTAAACAAATGTTTCTGTTTATTACAAGACAGAAAAGAATAAACTAAAATATTTGCATTAGCAGGTATAGTAAATTGCTTCAGATTTTTATGGAAATAGTAGGTCCTTATGCTTGTTGGGTAATTATGAACAAAAACAAATATCTTCAAGATACTGCTTGCTGATTTGTAAACGATAAAAATCTCATCATTGCATTTCCTTTCCTTTGCTTGCCAATTTTAAAAACAATTTATTTTTCTTATAAATTTTGTGTTTCCGAAAGTTTCCAAATGCAGGAAATCAGCAGTTGATAGAAACTTTAGAACTCAAATGCATTTAAAGACAAACAGAGGGAAAGCACAGGATGAATACAAAAAAGAAAAGGAACACGATGGAACCAGTCAGACAGATGTTAAACTGAAACCTGACTGATGACAACAGAAGCCGACACAAAATCCTGTCAGTAAACAATAAAAACCAGAAAACACTGACAAATGTGTGAACTGACGCCGAAGTGGATAGTTGACAACAGCCAACTCTACACCAGATCGGCTAAATACACAAATTTAGGGTGTATTCAGACTGGAAAAATCCTTTGTTCCAGATGGAGTCCTGAACCTTGCGTTTGTTCTGTATTCAGACTGCCTTAAAGCGGAGCATTCTGTTGAGGACCACAGCTTGTAAACCAAATCAGGAGACTAAATATCTCTTCAGTCATTGAGCAGGAGCTACGGGGGGCAACAAGAGAAAGATGGACGTGCTGCGCTTTACAATTCTTATTGGGTCAGTTAACTCATTAAAAATGTATATTTCGATTACCAGTTTTGAAAATCAGGAAGAACACTTTTTTCTTGTTACTTTGGTATAAAGAAGGCGTGCTGCAAGGTAGTTACTGTGACGTTTGTGCTTTAGCTCAGAGGATGCTAGAAACTGCAGTGATGAGGAGACGTCAGGTATGAAGGTCGGCTGCTAAGTGTTAATGACATTTAGATTGTCGGGAAAACAACGAGAAGCAATGTGTATCACATTAAAAATTGATTTAATGAGTCTGCATTCATCCGAACACATTTCAATGAGTTGCTGTGTCTCATCGTTGTGGTGATATGGCATTGTTTTTAAGAGAATTCTGTTAAGGAAAGTACAAGGTAGCGTTCAAGAAGAAGTCATAGCAGCGCGTGCCAAGTATCGAGACACAGAAAAGCATGTAAGAAGTGTTTTCAGCGGTGTTAAAAAATAAACAGTTGGACCCTTTTTTTGTTACATAACACGACAATCGTTGCTTTATATTTGTCTGCGGCTCATCTGTTGCTTCATTCCTACTCTGGTCATGTCGGCTATGGTTTAAAGGTTTCGGTTCAGCTGTTCAGCTTCGAGTACAGATTGTATTCAGACTGAGGAATCTCAGAGTGAACCGGAGCTCAGTCCGATGGGAAACGAACTGAGACCACCTCAAAAGGTGGATCAGAGAGTGGTTCCTGGTCCCGGACCAAGGTCAGCTTGGGTGTTTTCCGACAAAATATTTGTTCATTTGGTTTACTTAAAGTGGACCAAATGTATCCAGTCTGAATACACCCTTAGAAAAAACATTAAAAATAAAACTTTCTCTCAGCTAGTTGGACGTTTATTCAATTTTGTAGAGCAGTATGAATGAGAAAATGGCTGCACTGTTTAAATATAGTGAGTAATTGTTGTAATTTTAAACTTAAATGAAATTGCTAATTAGGGCATCCTTTTCAACCGCTAATCTTGGACATTTTAGGCATTTTTATGGTACATAATGTAGAATGTGCTAGAGCAATAAAAAAGGCATATTCCTATTAAAGTCATAGAATATGTAACCAAGAACAGTACGCTTTGTTATTATTTATTTTTTTATTCTACATTTGATGGTGTATCTACAAAGCTCTTAAAGGCACATAGTAGTAAAGACACACACACACACACACACACAAAAGAGTACTGTTCACGTGCTGACCTGAAACTAGAGGTTAATACAAATTGTACTGGTTTCTCTATCTTGTGCTACCATGTCCCTTTAGGGGCTCTGTGGATTGGACCCTCAAGCAGATAGAAAAGCACATATATCTATTCAGTTGTGTAATCATTTCACAAAGAACATCACATCAGTTAGGAACACACATGCATTTTACAAGACAGGTATTTCAGCTGTTTCTGTCTCTGACCATTTGTGAAGTCTACAGCTTCATTTAAAGTCTATTCATCTTTAGGAACCTTCAACAGACCGGTGTCTTTATTTTTTTCCTCCATGTGAAGATCCAGCCCACTTAGATGCACATAACAATGATAAAACAAATGCTTACAAAAATATGAAATATGACCCCATTCGTTTACTGCAGCTTTATGCCCTACTCTCTGGTTTCCATGGTGATGTCGCAATTACCAGAGATTAACTAATCCCATTACGATTCTTTCCTTATTTTTACTTTGGGGGGGGGGGGCACATGGTGGAAGCATGCTTTTCGGGAGACACATAAATCAGGCTATTTTGCAAATTTAAGCAGATATGTAAATATTAGCTTGTTAAATTATCCAAAGATTGATGGAAAACTTTACTTTTTTTATATGAAGAAATTGGGCTTCTGTGCTTCAACTTGGTATGGATTTGGAGCAACTCAGTAAACACTGCGCTGCAGCTAAAGCACTTTGTATCATCTTAAGGGAAAGGAATGTGATTTTATGTGTCTTTTACACTATATTTGCTTAAAATCATTTTAAACTCTTTAATCTTGAGTATTCTTGAAAACATTACGTTTCGAGAGGCTGAAAAATTCAGTTCTGTCCTTCCTTCAAGTTGACTCACCTTGTAATAACCTCCACTTGCACCTTCTCCAAAGTTTTTCTCTGTCCTTGTGTGTTGTGGCCACATATGTGTGTGTTCCAGGGTAGTGTGTCATTGTCACAATTCAGCACTCTATTTTTCTGCCCTCAGCTCCCACAGGAATTCTGTCCCCCATACGCCTGCACCCCACCCCTTCAAGACGCACACAAACATGCTTGCACAGTCTGAAATGCTCCATCTTGGTCAAAAAGTCATTAGAATTCATCTCATGTATTGAACTTTGGGGTCGTGACTTTCTGCTGTGTACATGGCTCAGAGCTACGGTGGAAAAAGTGCAAACTCTCTGTGATCTCTTCCGCTTTCCCACTGCCTTGCTGCCCCCTCCATCTCTCCTCCTAAACACACACAGAGCTATGGAATGACTTTTGAAATTCTCATCCTTTTCTTCCAGGATCCCACCAAAAGGAGGACGAGTGGACTCAGGTCCTCATGACTCACCTCGACAAGATGGGAGTTGATCTCTTATTTACATCTGCCTCTTCCCTCTCCTTTTGACAGCTTTTTGGAGCAATAAACACACTTGGAAAGGAGTGTTTTATATCAAGCACATGGACTTTGAAAGGCATTCTCTGGATAAGGAGAAGAAGGTCTCCCTTTTTTTTAATTCTGTTGCAAACTAGCATGCACATTTATCAAAATCCTTCTTTACTGTCAGGAAATTGTGGAGGAAATCCTAAAATTTTTATTTTTTAGGGGTGTGATGATTAAATAATTTGATGGATTTGTCTTATATGATCTCACCAGATCAACTGTCTCTGACAAGACTTTAATCAAATTGACCTATACCATTATAAAATCATTTCAAAATAAAATAAATTGGTTATAATCAATGTTGGAAAATACCATTTGGATTGTTGAGCGGTAGGTATAATTTAAAGTAAAAACAACCAAGTGACATCACAGCGGACAACACACGTGATAGCAGCAGAAAATAATCAAGCCATCATTACAGTCCAACGTGTGGAAACACTTTGAATTTAGCAAAGACGTGTGACCATAAATGTGTTACAATATAATAATGATATCCTAAATAGATTTTAGGTCAGTGAAACAGATTGAATCAGAACATTCAAAATGAACCAAAATCGACTATGAAGCATTATGTTAACCACAATTGATGATACGAATCGAATCCTTGTTAAAATGAATCGTTATACCCCTACTACTTTCAAAAAAATGAGGCATTGTTGCAGAATTTTACTTGTGTTTCACTTCAGACTCCTCCCCCTCACTGTCTGATAGAGATGTCTGCCACATTGAGAAGACACGACCCCCTCCCACATCTCACGCTCTGACTTTTCTCCCGTCTCATCCCTGAACTGTTGAGTTTTTTTTTCCCCTCGCATATTTTATCTTCCAAGTTCTGCCTTCGTCTCCCTCCGGTCTGGAACCCAATCGAAACCCCCAATCCTGTTGCCTCTTTCTTCCTCTTTTCCCTCACCTTCTCATCCAGAAACCCTCTCTGTCTTCATCCCTTTCGTCACCCTCTTTCTCATTCAGCCCTCTCATCCTTCTCTTCCTCTCCCCACCCCCCCTGCACTGCTTGTATCTCACTCTGTCCTAGTTTCCACAGCCTGCGTTATGAATTATGTGCAACTAGCTTGCCTCATGAAAGAATCATCTTGCCCAATGAATAATAGATGTTGAGTAGAATAGAAGTGTAGGTTACAAACTGTGTTTACCCTCCCTGCATCATTCACTTCTTTATTAATTTCATCATAGTTAAACAATGGACTGACTCTTTCTATTAAGTGGCATGCTAGTTACAAAAGGTGACAACCACTGCTGTCACAAATCTGATTTGTTTATTGTTCTTCATGGAGTTCCTTTCAGAATTAGATTGAAGTTTGCAACATGGTTATGCATAATCTCTGATTTTCTATGGAGACAAAATACTGTCAGCTGTGACTGTCACAAGTATTCTCTATTTTCCTGAGAAAAAGACTGAAAATGTCCTCACACATCAATTTGCAAGTGTTAGTCACACAGAGTATTGCCTGTATGAAGAATCCTTTCACCTTGACTCCGTGTTTGCTTTGTGGGCTCCACTCACTGTACCAGCAGTTCAAACATCCAGCTGCTTCAGACGTTTGATTCAACTCTCAGCTGATTCTCAGCAGGTTATCAACCGTCTCACTAACAAGACCAGCAGGGGGACTCCGCTCACTCCAAAACGGCTGAGAACTGACGGGAAAAGAAAACCCCTTCGTTCCATCTCTGAACAGAGAGCACTTGTTATATGCTGAATTACTAAGGAAGACTCTTACTGTACTTACTGTTTTGTAGAGTCTTACTGCGTAAGAAACTCAATACCTTTAATCATTACTTTTCTAAAATTCAATTTGAACTGTATCCAAAAACACACGTTATCATAACCTGAAGGAATTTTAACATAATTTATATTGAACTTAATTTAAGTCTTTCTGATAAATAAGTTTATAGAAAACTGAAAAAAATAAAACATTAGTAATGACTGCAAGTATTTTCTGCTGTATGTGCCCCGACCAGATTACAAGGTGCACCATTAAGGAAATGGTCTGTTTTCGTATTGATGTCATATTTGAGGCGCACCAAATTAGAAGGTGCATTAAGCAAGACAGAAGAGTCAGAGATGAGTCTACAAGTCAGACTTTATTAACTGCATTCACAGTAACTCTGGAACGTGTTTGTAACACGCTACACGTTAGTCACTTTAGAAGCGTTAGCCACGTTAGAATATTCACAATACGTGTAACTCCCAACATTGTTTCCAACACATAAAAAATGACCTATACTGCTTAAACAAATGCTTTTGTGACTACACTAACTCCCAACCTTGTTAATAACAAGTGGAAAAAATACTTGTTATTAACAAAACATTACAATTACATTTTCCTTTTGATGAAACATTCAAATATAGGTATTCACCAAACTCTTTTATAGACTTTTTTGTATTAATAATTTTTTTTGAGAAGAGATTGGACTATAAGTGCTTCCAAGGTTATGAGGTTTTACTGAAACAATAAACAAACTTTACACAGAACTTTACAGAATTTTGCATTTTATATGACACAATATTTACAGATTTTTTTTCGGGGGGGGGGGGGGGGGGGCTAAGGCATTTTACAATACTGATTATACTTGTTCCATTTGTGTAAATTTACCAGCTGAAATCTGAAGACTCCTTTGCAAGCAAGACATGACTGTCATATTCAAAACTGTTTAAACCATGATGTATGTATCCCGCGTGCAATCTGAGACTTGCTGGCAAGTAAGCAAGGAGAAAAGAGCCAGAGGTAGAGTGAGTTGGGTGGTAATTATAGATCAAGAGGATGGTAATTCTGCTGGGCCTCTTTCCCTATAGGTTGGGGGTGGGGGTGAAGAGGGAAGGATAAAGGAGTGAGTAAAAAACAGAGAAAAAAGAGAAATAAACATTTATTTGAATGGTCTGATACCAAAAAAACTGAAAGAAATCAAAACAGTTTATTACCATTATTTTTGACTGTACTTTTCAAAGACATTTCTGAGCCAATCCCATTATAGCGCAGTATCGACATGACAGGAAATGTTATGCAGAGTTACAGAATGCACCAACTGTTCCTGAGTTTAAAATAATTATGCAATACTGAAAAACATTATAAAAAAAATAAATAGATAAATCAGCACCTGAGGGATCCAGCTTGTTGGTTAAATTCTATTGCCTTATTTTTCCATATACACGTTTAAACAGACTAGCAGAGACTTCCACGCTAGTACTCCAACATTCACTGTAAATTATAGGTTTGATTGTCATTCTAAAAGAGTGTATCTTCTTGCAGATGTTAAGGTTTTAACAAGCACCAAATTATGTATATTTATTTTTATTTTACAACCTTACAATTGCATATTTCATCTGGAAAAAAATAAAACCTCAAAGAGGAAAACCAGCTGCAGTAATTAACAATTGTTTAATGCAGATATTCATGCCATATCGGAAATAAAATATATTTACGATGATCACTGCTTCCATTTCACTTTCCGTAAGTATAACTATGGTGTATAGATTAAATGCAAGATTCTAAATTTCCTACAAAGCTAATTGGCTTTTTCAATAGGTGGTTTATAATGAGTTAGAAGTCCTTTATGTCGTAATTGTTGGGCACATTTCTACCTCAAAAGCAACCCAGTTCTGATTTGACCAGTTTGGTATCCAGCAGACACGTCCACTTTGTGTCCCAGATTCCTACACGACCCTAGTGATGACAAGACAAGTTCGCTGATTACATGCGTGATAGAGCACATGTAGAGGGGGGTAAAGGGAATGGAGCACCTGCTCTCTTTGCTGCTTGACCGCTAAGTGCCTTTTTCGAAGGGGCTCTTTTATTTAATTTTCATGTCAAATGCAGCCTCCCAGTGTTTTTATTTTTTCCAGAATTAGGATTTTTATTATCAACAAATGTAGCCATTTAGCCAAATATCAGCCATTCCATCAGTTTACCACATGACCTACATTTTTTGCGTGAAATACCTAGCATTCACTCATCAGCCTGCTCTGGTCATAAAATCTCTAATAATGCCCATATGACAAAAATGGCAAAAATGAAGCTTGAAGTGCAGCCGTGTCACAAGGAATTTTACTTTGCCCCAATCTGTCATTCCAAAAACAGGTGTCAGGGCTACATCGAGCTGAGTATCATCTGCATAACTGAGATGAGACATCATAACTGGGCAAGATCTATCTCAGAGATAACATGTACAGGTGAAACAGCAGAGGTCTAAAAATGAAACTTTGAGGTACTCTGCATGATGTGGAGATTCCATACATCCATTTTCTACACCTGCTTAATTCATGTTTGGGGTCAAAGAGATGCCAGAGCCTACCCAGCTACTGTAGGGCAAAAGGAAAGTTGCACCTTGGACAGTTTGCCCCGTCCATCACACAGCCACCTATTTACAACCACACACACCAAATGGGGAATTTTAGAATCACCAATTAATTTATTTAGCCAGAGTGTCCACGGCAAACCCAGATCTGCATGGGGAGAACATGAAATCTTCACACAGAGTACACCCATCCGCGATTTTTACCAGGGCCTTCTTGCTGTGCTTACCACAATAAGTAAAATCCCTCAATTTAAGACCTCATAGTGACTTACCAACCAAACAGAGCACTTTGCTCACAAAATGCAAGACTGCTTGTGGTTCCCAGAATTTGTAAAAGTACAGTTGGAGGTAGACACCAAGCCCCTGTTTTAAGGAACAAGCTCCAAGCTCATGTAACAGAGGCCGACACAGTTTCTACTTCCAAAGTTAGGCTTAAAACATTCCTCTCTGAACAGGCTAAATGCCAGACTAGCAAATAACCAGAGAATATTTAACTTAGTATTAACATGTTTAAATTAAACTTAATTACAATAACAATTAGTTGTTAGTTGGCCTCTCCGGATCCTGCCTGAATCTCAACCCATCTAAGACCTGACCCGACCTGACCCTTGAACCACACACACCTCATGGGATGATCTGATCCCATTGCAACCACAAAAATATTTTCAAGGGACCTCCAGATCCTGCCTGCACCACAGTCTATCCACGACGTACCCACAGACTACTGACAAGACTCCCCTCTCCTCTCCTCATCTTCTCTATTCTTGATAATTTATTTCTCATTCATTCAGTTCTCCATGCCTCTGTTTGGTGCAGTGCGATTTATGCATTGTCCCTCTTTCCCACTACCCTCTGGGGGAGCCCATTGAGATGATTATGGTTGTATTATTGGGCTATAAAAATAAAATTGAATTGAATTCAGTTAAATGGAGACACTCTCAGATATCCAACAACCTGATTCTAATAAAAACCTTTTGGGATCAGGAGGCTGCTGGAGCCTGTCCCAGCTACTGTTGGGCTAAGGTGGGATAAACCCTGTACAGGTCGGCAGTCTGACTCAGGGTCACACACTCAAATGCTAGGGACAATTAACAGACACCAATTAACCTATGAAACGGGTTTTTGGTAGTGGGAGAAAGCTGGTTGGAGAAAACCCACCTGGAGAAAACCCACGTATGCACAAGGAGAACATGCAAGACTCCACACAAAGAGGTCCCAGTTGGGATTTGCTGTCATGGTACCCCCTGCTGGCCCCGCCTCCTCATCAGGTTCACCTGAGGACTCCAGCTGCGCTTCATCATCTTCATCAGCCGGGGGACTCTTAAGGAGAACCAGGACCCGTACTCGACGCTAGTTCGTTGTACTCCACGGATCACGATCACGCCTGTCACGTTCTGGACTCCGACTCACCTTCGCTCCGGTCCCTCCTCGTCGCCCCTCTGGACATCCTTTTGGAAACACGGTGTTCGCCGCCAAGACCCTCCAACCATCCACAAAACATCCTCTCTTGGAACTCTGTCATTCCTCCATTAAATCCTTGTCTACTCATCCGCCTCACCTGCCGAGTATTCCTTCCGGGTTTCAGCATCTGGGTCTGCCACAGTCTCGTCAGCCATGACATTTGCATCAGCGTCTTCACCCTGTGAGGCAAGAACACAAAGCACAATGCACCTGTGCACTCGCAAAGAAAACAATATAACCTCTACCTTCCTGATAAGATCTGACCCAGCTTTAGACTGTATCTGACAATCCCACATACATTTCCAGCCTGTCAAGAAAGATTGCATGGTCCAAAGTATGAAAAACTGCACTGAAAAAAAATACTAGTAAAACTGATTTTATTTTTCCCTGACTGAGTTTTCTCTGACTGTGGAGGTCATGTGACATTATTAATATCAAAACAGGTAAATCATTTTGAAAAAACACCACACCCAATGTTTCTACTGCAACACAAGGGGGAGTAGGTGGTTGGATGCATATACAGCAACCTGGTGTTACTCAAGACAAGAAGAAAAGTCAAGTCAAGCTGCAAAGCCTTCCAGAAACAGATCCAAATTTGTTTCTTGTCAAATTTGTTTCTTGTCACAAGTAACCAAAACGTTGATTTGTTTGCTTGTTTGTGCTCTGCCCTGATGAATATCTCAGCAGACAACAGTCAGAACATGATTCAGTGGACTCCCCCTATTGATTAAAAAAGTCTATTATGATGGGTATAGCATTTTTTAAATGTATTTTAGGTCATTCAGAAAAGTCAAGTAAGTTAAGGGAGCCAGAAATGTTTAGACTGACACATCTAAGCTTTGTCAGTACAGGAGAGAGCTGTGTAATAAAGTTTTTATGACTTTTTGTCACAGCCCTCTGAGATGTTCCACTGTCACTGTGCTACACTGTTGAAGATAAAAAAGACTGAATAAAAGTGACATGTTAATCTTTCATTTTTGTTCCAGACACTTAGATTATTTCCATCCATATCTTGATCAAACTTTACAGGGCAATGATTTGAGAAGTTATTTAAACATACTTCTCAATCACTCATGCAATTTCTTATCATTTGTTTTATTTATTTTCAAATTTTAACTGGAATAAATTGGTTAGCATAGATAAATAAGGTAGACAGACGTTTTTGATCATGAAACTTGCATCTGCTCTGGAAATATTTGAGGTTGTTTTTCAGGTTTTGGTTTCATTTTAATGTTCATGTTTCCTAAATTTTGTATTACTAAAAAAAGAGTGCTGATTTGTTTATGAAGCAAAAACCTGCAAAGTGTCCAGGTAATAACTGTGATCCAGTTTTGCAAGGTTGTAATGTTAAACTGGTGTGACTGACCACTGAGCTATGACTCTTTCTCCTTGAACAGATTGTTACAGCTAGTGCCGTTAGCTACTTTTATCTGACATGTGTTTGCTTGCAAGAGCAGTTTCAGACACCTGCTGGTGACTGACTGACTGACTGACTGACTGACTGACTGACTGACTGACTGACTGACTGACTGACTGTCTCCCACCCAAAAGGTTTGTAAAGCATTGTTCATAACTGACATTTTGCATTCAACTTGTCTTCTTCCTTGCATGAGAAAATAAAGTGAAAGGTTTCCTCCATCACAATAAAACTGAGTGAGTCAGACAGTGATCTTCTACAGTTGGGGGAGAAAAAAAGGAAGCAACAGCAGGCACGGGGAGAGTGGGATACTCAGTGGAAGACATTGAAATAAAAAGAGACAGAAACTGAAACCCTGCAGGATTTAAAATGGATGATGGAGAAAAAAATACTATAAGAGACAAAAAAAGGCAGGCAAGTGGGCTTCCACTCTCCCTGGTCTCTTCATGCAAGGTTGGAACTATTTTTTTACCAAGCACGTTATGGACTAGTTAGCAAACATAACCCAGGACGGTCTGAATCCACGTTTAAAAACCTTCAGCACTTAATTTTATGTTCATACTCACATAGGATTAGACACCAGGGGAAAGCTGTAAATTCTTTTCCTCTTTAAAGTCCCACTCCAATCATTTTTTGATCTATTGAAAAAGCAATCCAGGTGGTCTTTTAATTATGATTTTAGCGTTTTTGGCAAAATAAAACCACTGGCAGAGCACCAGTAGTTCATTAAAAATTGACCTCTGAGTTGTGGCCGGTACCATTTTTTGCAGAGTCTAGCCCGCCCCCATTTCCCATCACCCATCTGTTTACACTCTCTTCCGCTATAGCTTACAGCCCCTCACACCCCCAGCCTATCATTACAGGTGCAACACAAATGGATGGCAATTTTGGAGCTATCCAGTTGTACAGTTTTGAGCCAGATGCCAGCTCAGACAAAGAAAACAGGGTGGGAGTTGTCCCTTGCGCGCTGCCGTGTGGCATTGGGGGGTTCCGGCTGCCGTTGCTGCTGCGGCGGGGGTCTGGGTGTGGCTGGGCGCCCCCTCCTTCTTATCACATTCCACCATCCATTTTAGAAGAACATAAACACTCATCTGAGCACAGGTGTTAGCTCACCTTTGCACTAATAGTTTGCATGATTGAATGAATGAAAGATTTCACACTAGTTGGTTTAAAGGCATAAGTATGCGTTTGTGAACACTATCTGTTCTGTGTACATGTTGACATGTGGACACTTTTGCAGCTAGCAGGTATGTTGATAACATTTCAGTGTGCGTGTGGACAGGCCCCGCCCTTTTTGTACTACACTTGAACCTTATCGTAATGATAAACAACCAGTAAACTTGCTGCTCTATGCTGCTTTATGGTTTTATCCCTCCCCCCATCCCACTATCACCCTCCAACCCCCCCTCCCTAACATCCCTCTCTCTTCTTCCCTCCTTTCCTTTTCCGTCCGGTCCAACACCAAAGATTTTCAAACATGATTGAAATTAATAAAGTTTGGCTTCAATTGCAAAAGGGGTTCATTCAGACATACCTTTGGTTTGTCTGAAGATTAATAACCCCTCTTGTTAAAGTAAAATATGTCCAACACAAGAGGCCCTCAGTTCTCATCTGTCTGCCCAGCTGTTGGACAGGACAAGTTAAAAAGAAAGACAAAGAAAACAGCAGTGTACACGGTTCTATTTGTCTGCAAATGGATGCATCAAAGTGAAACAGAGCAGATGATCACCCATTGTAGCTTCTATGCCACAGCTACAAGCTTGTTCCTACTGAATTTTTTCATCTGCTCCTGATTCACAATGACTTCAGAAATGCAATTTTAAGTTTTATTTTCTTTTACATATGTCATTAGAAAAATGCCACTAGAATGTCCTCAATACACAAAAAACACAACTTTCATGGGAGTGGGTCTTTAAACTAACTCCAAACTTTTTTTTTCTGACCTACATATTGACATCAGATCAAATACCTGCCCACTTTGTCACCTGCTGAGAGGAAACAGGACATTCTTCATCAAACAAAGCATGTTTTGTCAGAGTTTGGATTCTCACTGTCAATCTTTTTTTTCTCATCTGGCAATATGAGTAGATGTCTTTATTTTCTACCCCCTACCATCTTTTCAACACATCTCATTTCGCTTTTTCTTATTGGGGAAAGCGTCACCTTTAATCCAACAGCTTCATTAAATGATAAAGAATTTCATTAAAGAGCTGCAATGTCCATTCACAACAGCAGCATGGGAAATGGGAAGAAAGAAAGAAGGTATGGACTGAGGCGAACTCAGAAAAAGTGGGGTGACAGAAAGCAGACCTCACAAATACATGATGTTATTGTAAATGTTTGAAAATGATGATCAGCATTTAGTCAAACATTTGTCAAATTCAACTCCATTGTTTTTTTTTTGCAGGAGTGGGAACCTGGTTCTCTTAGATCCCCTAAATGTCAATCCACGCTTGATGTCTCCACAGTCAGACCATGAAATACTGCAATAGTCTGGATCTAAATTGATAAGAGTCTCATTAATATTAATCCATTTCTCATTGTCAACACTAATTAACAAAGTTTGACAGAACTGTTAGAAGGCGCAGCTTCAAACTTTAGAAAATAAAAAAAGAAGTTTGCAGTTCAGAGAGTTCACAGACTTTTGTAGTTTGGAGCACTGGATCTGTACTTGTTACATTCAAAAAGAGTGGTAATAAAATAGAACACTTTATGATATTAAAATCATGAATATGAAACAGGAATTATTGATATTATTGGTATACAATAAATAAATTAAAACTGGTGAATTTTCTTTTTCTGACATTTTCTTTATACATATATATATATATTTTATTTGTTCATAACCACAGTTTTACATTTCTAGAGACACCACAGATTCACCTATTGCCAATGAGCAGTTCCACTGGGGGTTGAAAACGCATGCTCTAGGGCACTAAAGGGGTACATATGAGTGTTTGGCAAACACTACATAACATATAAATGATTACATTCATTCATCTTCTAAACCCGTTTGGTCCCTTTAGGGGTCACGGGGCTGCCGGAGCCTATCCCGGCCATTAATTATGATATGATTAAAATTGTTGTTGACGTTACGCCCCTATAATGTATGCTTTAAATATTATATTATTAGCTTTAAAATTTACTGTGAAAAATGTAAAAAAAATAGTAAAGTTCACAAATATTCTTGTGCATTTGGGGTCAAATTTCTGGCCCATTACGTAAGGGCTAATGGCCGATGAAGTGTGCGTTATTACTTTTTAACGCACACTTCCGCGAAGTGCGTTAAAAAGTAATAACGCACACTTTGAAGGGGATTAACCCACTTATACCATGGTCAGTTACAAAAGCAATACATATTAACCAGTTTTTAGTCCTTAATTCTTGTTTTTTTTTTCCAATTTGGATCGCTTTTCTCACAAAAAGCGTACTATTTGTTACGTGATACAGCGCCGCATTACGTAACAAATAGTCCGCGTCGCGCCTTGTCACCGCTGCAGTCAAGATTCGGCGATATATATATGCTGATCTTTCTGATGGGTTGAATAAAGCATCAGTTCAGAGAGAAAGTTCTCCTCTTACCGCTTGTTTTTGTCCAAATGATGAAGCAAAAGGTTGTTTATAAGAAGCCGGCGCAGTGATACGAAACATTTAAGCTAGGTGCCCGGAACTTATTTTTTTACCGTGCGGTTATCAGGTGTTAATGCACACCCAGCAGCCAATCAGAATCGATTATTCACCCGGACCACGGTATAATATTTAATAAATAAGGTGAATGTATAATAATCCTAAAATAATCCCTCCCTGAAGATTAGACCAATGTTATTTTTGCCTCATATAATTATATAAATAAGCAAGAAAACATAAAAAAACACTTCTAAGTGAGAAATGCAATGAAAGAATTCTGAAGGAAAGAACATGACAAGATTGATGAGTGTGTGAATGGTAAACTATCTGTTTTTTTTACGTCATTTTTTTCTTACTTCAGAGAGATGATGTTTGTGGGAGTTCAAACATTTAAGACTTTTATTTTCTCTCTGTTTTGTCATGTCATGTGTGCTGTATGCATGAGTCGTATGCACTGCAGAGCAGAAACCAGCTGAAAAAAGGTTTAAATGGAGATTTTTTTTTTAATCTTACTGTTTAATAAATCAAATCAAGATCTTTAGCTAGCTTTGCATTTGTACATCTCTACTGTTGGTTTGTTCTGTGATTCTCTGCTGTGCTGAACTTTTAATTGCAGACATTTCAGCCTGCAGAGCTTTCAGATGCATTTCTTTGCCGTCACTCGATGCACAAACGAACAAGCGTGCTGCACCATCGCCCCCTCTGCTTCTCCACAAACACACATTCCCTGTGGACATGACTCGTCCTCGCGCTTACTTACATCACTCTTAGCTCTTTCCAGTTGTCCATTTCCATAAAGCAATTTGGAGGTTCCACAAGATTTGATCAAAAGGTAAAGATGTAAACTCATTAAAAACAACCGTCCAGTCAGTGATGACAGATAGTGGAACAGAGGTACTGTGTGCCAGAGGTTCGCTGGATAACAGTTGGCCTGGGATGACTCCAGCGCCTGCCATGTTTGCGTGCAAGCTTTCACTTAGTGTTGATGTTCACAGCAGTGGAAATGCAGAGGCTGGGCCGGGCCTCTGAGTGTGTGTTAATGCAATGGCGAACGCCAGTGTTTGTTGAGCTGCTTGGATGCCAAAGGTCATGTTTTATTCATGCAAAGTCCTCAGAGGCTAGCTAAAGCTGTCATTGTGTGCCTTCAGAGAGCTGTGTGTTTTGGCTGAGGTGAACTGTAGCAATCAAACACAGATAAAAACATCACAATACAGAGAAGAGGGATACCTCAGCACCCAAACAGAGGGAGGATGAAGGCGGAGGGGGCTTCAAGGATGTGGTAAGCCACCAGATCCACAGATCCTTGATCTGCAGACTTGAGTGGGAATTTCTTACTTAACAGTAACGCTGTCATGAAAAGAAAAAAGAAACGAGGAATTATTGAGCAAAGTGACAGCTCACAGAAAAAAATCATGCCATCATCAGAGCTGCACTGGGAGAAAATCAAAAGGCAAATTCCCATTGGAAACTTCTCTTCTTTAACAAATTAAGGTGTAGTGGACAAAAAAGACTTCCATGCAAATATATAAAGTAGACCAGGGGTGTCAAACTCATTTTGGTTTGGGGGCCACATTCGATCTCAAGTGGGCCGGACCAGTAACTTTCAATATCAGGTTTTTTACTCAATTGGAAAAAAATGCCGCAACCAACATAGTGGCCTAAATCACTTGGGGCCAATGGATCTCAAATAAAATAAATTTTAATTTAAAAAAGATTGGTCTATTCAAATTAATACAGACTGAATATTTTACATCTGACACTCAAGCGATCCAAAAACTTTTCTTTATGGTAAGTCTCTTAGTGGTGCTGGATGTTATATTATTTGAGCACTGCGATGATGACATACAAAGCATTTGGGTTTTGCATTCAGCTTCGTGAAATAAAGAAAAAGCTCTGTCCATTTTTCCTGGAAAGCTCTTCACTCCACTTCAGATTTGACAACATTTTGGTCAATAGGGTGTCCCTACTGATCATCCTCATAGCAAGATAACAGCGGTAAGGCTCATAGGGAACCAAAGGGCATCCTACCCAGACGCAGAGCTGTTATGTATCGCTATTTGCACATGCAGAGATATGCTGTTTCATCTGTTTTGCCTTTCCTCTGCGCCCCCTAATGGGGGAATTCCACATTTCGGTTATTCCTTTAAAAGATCATAACTCACCACAGGAATGGACTAGAAACTTGCTTTCTTTTTTAATCATTCCTTATTATTTTTACACTTCATGTGTGGGCCACAGTAAACCACCTGGCGGGCCATATCCGGCCCGCCAGGTGGTTTACAACCAGTTGCAGATCTACACTAGTATCTACACTAGTTTGCAACCAGTTAGTCTACACTAACTTACTCCCCGGGTGAATAACCCCTCACACAGACCCAATCCTTTTTTGTTCCCTATTTTTATGTGGCCATTTTACACAAAAAATGCATGAATTTTATATACTCATATAACAGGGGTGTCCAACTCAGTCGCACAGGGGGCCTAAAGCCAAAACACGCTTTAGGTTGTAGGCCGAACAAGATAAACATTTATTGAACACACTAAAGCTAAAATTGTAAAACTTTAAAACATAACTTTTTGAACATAGATATGAATAAAAACAGGAATACTTATCCAGAATAAATCAAGTTAAACCTTAAATAACGTATATTATTTTGCTTTCAATAAAATATATTCTTCTGCCTTTTAAATTTGTCAATCGTCCATACTGCCCGTGCCTAAAACTGCAACTGAACAAGACTGAAATCCTGAAAACCTAGGGTGTATTCAAACCTTGAGTTTGGTCTGTATTCAAACTGCTATCAATCGAACTATTCTGTTACTGACGAAAGCTTGTAAACAAAACCCAGTGACTATGAGGGCAGGTCAAGAGAAAGATGGACGTGCTGCGCTTTAAAATCCTTATTGGGACAGTTAACTTATTAAAAAGTTGTATTTTGATTACCAGTTTTGAAAATCAGGAAGAACACTTTTTTCTTGTTACTTTGGTATGAAGAAGGCGTGCTGCAAGGCAGTTACTGTGACGTATGTGCTATAACTCAGAGGATGCTAAAAACTGCAGTGATGAGGAGACGTCAGGTATGAAGGTCGGCTGCTAAGTGTTAATGACATTATATTGTCGGGAAAACAACGAGAAGCAATGTGTATTACATTAAAAATTGTTTTAATGAGTCTGCATTCATCAACACATTTCAATGAGTTGCTGTGTCTCATCGTTGTGGTGATATGGCATTGTTTTTAAGAAAATTCTGTTGAGGAAACTAGCTTTTAGGATGATGTCACAGCAGCACGTTCTGCGTATCGAGACACTTTTTTCTGTTTGATAACACGACAATCGTTGCTTTATATTTGTCTATGGCTCATCTGTGGTTCGGTTATGGTAGCCGTTTGATTTAGTTGTTCTGCTTGAAGTACGGATCGTATTCAGACTGAGGAATCTCAGAGTGAACCAATGCTCAGTCCGATTGGAAATGAACCGCGACGACCTTCAAAGATGGGTCAGAGAGTGGTTCCTGGTTCCAGACCGGGGTCCACTTGGGTGTATACAGACAAAAAATTTGTTCTGGTTTATTGGGGTAAAAAAATTCTAGTTCACTTTAAGCAAACCATATGGGTCAAGTCTAAATACACCCTTAAAGAGGCCATTTCCTGTTCCTTTAATAGTCAGCTTCACACATTAATGTTTACAACTGATAAGTGGCAGAATTGAGTTAAATGGCTGATCATAAATACAAAACAGAGTATTGTTTTGGCTCTGCAATTTCTTCCTTGTGCATATTAACTTGTCCTAGGACTGTGATCCCCCCACTGATCACTTCTCTGGTCATTCTCTCTTTTAATGCATCCATCCAACCATCAAGTTTCAAGTGATATGGGAAGATTTTTCAAGTTAGAGGAGTAATTTGTCAAAACAGTCCATGGCAATCTTGCTTGGAATAACTTCATTTATTATAAATGATTTTTAACCCTGGGTGAAACAGAATTATTTATAGATAGTTTTTTTAATTGTCCCATTTTGCTCCACCAGGTTGAGTTATAATTGTCATTCATCAATTATGTGCTGCTCCTCCCAGTTTGAGTCTAAAGGGAGCAGCCAAAGCAAAAATGCCCAGACTTACCTCTGTTTAGCCAGCCATGAGATTTGAGGATGGTGTCCAGTGCATCTAGGGCTCTGGTCCTTCACCAGGAGGGCATCTGGTTAGCATTCCTGCCAGATGTTTAAAATACCTCAACTAGCTCCTCTTGACCTGGAGAGACCACTCAAGATCCTTCCAAAATATCTCTATTAAAGACCACTATCTTGTGTACCCTTAATATTTCCTGTGTTCATTTCTGTGCAAAGTTCTTATTACATTAAAAAGCATTTTAACTGCTGGCCATCTTGCCTGTTTGAAAAGTAAATTGTTAGGTGTGGTGCCAGCAAGCCTGAACGTAGTGATGTGTCAGCCAGCTTTAGGTCATAGTGCACTTGGATGAGAGAAACATCTACAGATGTCACAATTCACTGCACAAGAGTAGACATGGTGCTCTGCATGCTGAATTATTCAACTATTAGACACTGAATAATCAAGTAACAGCAGAAAGCGAGCGTGGAGTTCAGAGCAGTAGCAGTGATAGCAGACAGAGAACAGTTGTTACGGAGATTGAGGGCAGATGGCAGAAAACAAAGCTGATGGTCAAACAATAAACAGAGGCTGGAAGTCATCTTTGAAATGTGTGCAATTTAGGTACAGTGAATGAGAAATAAGGATGTGGTTAATAATTGTCCCTTAACTATGATATTAACGTGGTGTATATTTGAACCTATTGATTTTCTTTGTTTGAAATAGTTTTTTTTACTCACTTTCTATAATTTATTTACTGGTTGATGAGATTTAGTATGTAATAGCTGCTAAATGTCCAGAACTGGTTTTATCTAAAGAGGGTTTTGACTAGACTCTAAAAAGCTGGAGAAACAACTTCTCCAATAATTTACAGATAAGAGGGAGAGAACACTGGTGTGTGAGCTTTTGCTTTGCAGCTCCAGCTGCACAGATGCTTAATCTTTAGGAACAAGATGAAGAATAATTAATTAGTTTATGGTCAAGTCATTTTCATGTTGTGATAAGACCACTCATGTTTTGTGCATGTCACTTAATCTGAGATAAAATAGGTTACCAATTAAAAAGTGGAAGTATCAACTAATAACCATTGACTGTATATACTTGGACCAAGTGAGTGTGATGTCACCCATAGAAAATGACTTACTTCCTGTTCTGATATGGGCGTCGTCATGTTGGAACCAGAAACTGTCAGTAAGCAGTGATTAGTCTGAGTTGGTCTGAGTCAACATTTCTATAGCAACTACTCTCACCAATCAGAAGTGAACTTCTTGGAAGGCCACACCCCTTGAAAGTAGGCTCAGAATAATCTGTTAATCAAATGTTTCAAATGTTAGTCCACTTTCTCTTATTGAAGCATGTGATTGGTCCGTTTATAACTTGAATAACTTGCGCTTCAGAAAATGTTTAAAAAGGAAAAATGGCGAACAAGAACGGTTATTCTGACAAATAGAATGACTGATTGACAGCTGTTTATTTCTTGGAACACAATATTCACACAAGCATGCTCAGTCAGGTGTGTTTTCCAAACTACATCTCAGAATTTCTTACCTTGTTGAAGTGATGGAATCATGATCTCAGTGGGATTTCTGGCGTCTCTTGTTTCTAGTAATCCTCTGCAGATAAGGTTTATATTCAGTTGTTGCCTCTCTGAGCAGTTCCTTTACGTGAGTGTCGGTCAGAACGGACCGATGTCTTGATTTCACATGTTTCAAGGTAATAGACAAGAGACTGGCAGACAGATATTGAGGAGAACGTCAACAGCAGATTGAGAGCAGCTCTTTTACACACAGGTATTTTTCCGTTCTCCAAAACATAACAGGACCTTCTTTCACAAGAGATTTCAGCTCAATCGTCTCCGGTTCACCCGCTGCCTCATCAGTGACAAGCGGGGATCTCAGGCAGTCAGTCTCTGCATTAAAGGATCGATGAGAAAAGTGATCTGCGGTCGTTTCTGCTGCAGGTCCTCAAACCCCAAAATAAAGTTTGTGTCCAGTTGCACAAGCAGTGTCACTTTCTGCGCTTTATTCAGTTGGATTGCAGCCTTCTGCTGTGAGCTCCACAAAGAAGGAAAGTGGGATGATTGCCGTCTGAATGTGCACTTTGAAAAGCTTCAACTTGTTAATAACAGAGACAATTTGTGTCAGATCAGGAAGAGACTTTTCTCCGGGATACGTTTTGTTCTTTTCTGCCATGATCAATTTTACTGCTTCCAAAAGCTCATAATAATAAACATAGTGACGCCATTCCATTCAGTGAAAAAGAAAGAAGAAAATCTTCCCATTCTTCCAGAAACATCCGTTGTTCATCTTTATATTCTGAATTAAGCCATTTTGACCATGAGGGTAACAGTCTGCACGCACATCAAATGTTTAGCTATATTTTCCGGCTTTGGGCGTAACCCGCGCAAATGATTGGCGGTCACCTATGTGTCTGGAGCAGCATCAAAACACACACACTGCCAAATTACTTTTATTATTATTATTTATTTTGAATACCCTCTGATGGATTTGAGTGTGGTTAAAGACGGAAAAAACTATGAAATGAGGCACCGTATATTAAAAATATGATGAGACGCAAAGAGCCGCATGCTTGTTGGCCGAGAGCCGCGTGTTTGCCACCCTTGTTATAAACTCTACACTGTTCATTTTTCAGACGCAAGTGCTGTCTTAACTTCACCCAAGACTACCTGGAGTGTTTTCACAGTGGCCATCTCCCAGAGACATGTGGGGCTTCTTTTACAAGTTTCTGATCTCCATTGGAGAATAATTGTTCTGGATCACTGCCTCACTGGTTTGGACTGGTGTATAAGGTGACTTTGCCCATAAATAATCTGCAATACAACATGGACGTGTTCAGTGCATTTTTGAATCACGTGAGCTAAAATTGGGATATGGATTTTTTTTAAAAGGTAATTGCGCACGGTTTACAGAGCTAACATCTCACGTGAGGAGACAAAAATACCTCTATAGCAAGATAAAATAGTTTATTCTAATTTTGTTGATCTCTGAAGTGGGTGATGCTGGTATAGTCTTGTCTGATGGTGTCTCTGAAGCTACAGAACCGACCAAAAGTTTGGACACCTTTTCATTCAAATGAATGGGAAGGTGTGTCCAAACTTTTGGTCTGTACTGTACATTCATAGAGCTCTCGGCAAAATGGGCTCAAACAAGCGCTTTTAATGAAAAGTCAATGTAAACGTATGTTTATGCACGTTTTGGGCTTCCGCATTCAAAACTGTTACATTACAGTTAAGATACGTACATTTCAACGACAGTTTTCAGGCTGTACATACAAAACGCGTGTCCTTTGATTATGCATTGAAAGCAGGTCAAACTTTGACCAATGAGGGACCCGGAATTGGTAGCAACGTATAGATGGCATCCCATTTTATTTGTGGAAATGCCAACCATTAGAAAATTGATCATAGAGAAGAAACAAATTATTAAAGACTCTTTTAACTGTAGTTAGCCGTTATGCGCTAGTAACATACAGTCCACTGTGAACACCATGGCCAATTATTGCGCTTGAACGCGTGTCACATGCCTGGTGTAAACATAGCTTTACTCTAATTACATTTTTTTTTTTTTTGTAATTCCTATTTCAAATAGAAAGGTTTTGGTAAAGGTATTATAAAGGCCATTTGTCTCCTCTTTTCTCTTTTCTATCTTTTACAACAGCTGGGTGCAGATTCATCCCTGAAAAAAGCTCTAATGTAATCACAGCTAATAGCATTATGCTTGACACTATTTACATCCTGGCAGAATGAATTATCTCCCTCTATGTGGTAACACCCCTACAAATACACTTGCTACCCGCTTGCCTTTATTCATTCCTAACATCTGTTTTTACTCATTCCATCCCCCTCACCACCACATTTATCAGCTTTGCTTTGTCTCGTCCCTGGGGATGCAGCAACCAAACACAAAAGGCCAGGCCGCAATTCTAAAATAGTTAGATTAAATCAGCCAGTCATTAATGTCTGCTGTCGCCCTTGCATTTTCTCAGGGGACCCACATACAAGGAATGTAGACAGATCTGCTTCGTCTTGCATTGTGATAAAGTAGCCATCAGCACAATGCATCCTGCAGTGGAGAAGCATGGGGACAAATGTCTGTTAAATTAACTTCTTTTTTTACTGATTACTTTTCATTATTATCAGTTGCAACTATTGATTGCTTTTCAGGGTGGATCATAGATATATATTACTGGATTGGCCTTTGCCTATTTGCTGCTATACACAGTGAAATGTGCAGGTGCCATTACATTGAGTCATGCTAACAAAACTCTGCTGTTCAGGTGTTGGACAGGCAGGCATCAACCAAAAGAATTGGGCTAATTTCTTAACAGATTTCACAAAACATAGCTCGGATTAAAGCTTGGAAAATCATTGTTCTCAGGGTATATTTAAATATTTACCATCTCTTAAGATTAATATGTAAATAGTCCAAGAACTGCCTTCTAGTGTTACAGGTGACACAATGCTGTCAAATTAACCCTTGTATTATGCTCAGATATTACTCACACATTTTACCCTTGTGGTCAATTTGACCCCTGGGATATTCGCCTTTAGAAAATGATTTACATATAATTGTTAATCAAGTTTTTTGTGTCCAGCTCATTGTTTATTTGTTGAATACATAAATAACACCTTGATAATGAAACAGACCAGTGGGTTGACCTGTTCTCTAGCGCCACTATCAAGCCAAACTTTTTAATTAGAATGAATGTTTCTTGAAAAGTTTTCATACAAACCCTATCGGTTTTGGTGATGATATGACGTTTTCTGTAGTGTCACCATCGGGTCAAACTTTCAGTAATAAAGTTAGTGTATCTTTAATAACTTTCATCAAAATCTTTTTAGATTTTATTTTGTGATTAAAGAGGACAAACTATTAGACAAACTTCATAAAATGTTAGAAAAATAAGCATAAAAAACTTATTTTTTCTTTTCATTTTTGGTCGAATGACTGCATACTAATCCAGTTAATACGTTTATGAAAATATGGCACATAATGGAGTTTTATAGTAAGTTTGGACGATGAATCTGTAGAACATTTGAGAGTGCATGATATAGTTATAAAATGTATTTATTTATTTTATTATTTATATGTTTTAATATAAGCAACATTACAAACATTGGTAAATTTTGCTCTCTTAAGGCTTAATAAAAAAAAAAAACTAATAAATTAACAATTTGCCATTAATTAGTTCACTAACTGCTGTTTTATATTTTGAAAACAGGTGTGTGGATTAACAGCTAAGTAGTTTTGCTTTGTTATTAGAATTTATTAGTATGGCTATAAACTCGTCTACAGTCTTCATCTACAAAGCCTTTTGTAAAAGTGATGAATTTTATTCCTGCACTACAACCCAGTCTTGAAGACTGTAGTTTTTTTTTAAATTTTGAGGTAATAAACATTAAATTAAAACATCAAAGAATGAAAATATACATCGATGACCGAAACTGGATTGCTAGCACCCATTTTAGCACTCACTGTAAACACACCGTTCAGTGCCCCGATCAGACTCATTCTGATCAAAATTTCCTTCCGATTGAGATAGGTGGCTTATGCTGATTGTTGATCCAATCAACAATTGTGGGTCATTACTGCTCTGTCTATAACATAATACGTAGATGGCGTGTCGCACCAGAGGAGGCTTTGGACCATAAACAGGATTGGCCGGCTGCTTCGCGCCAGCGACGCATGTCTGTAAGCAGAGCAGCGGGACTCGTAGCTTCCTGTTTGCGGGCAGGGAATTGTGCTTTGTTACAGTGTGCACGAAGGAGGAGGCTTCGGACCACAGTCCACCCGGTGAGTGAGTTGCTGGACTCAGGAGAACCATGTCTCCAGGGAGAACTGTGTCTCCAAGCAGAGGCATGGCTTTGGGACGGTGTGTGAGCTGGTGGAAGCGACTTTTGAATGCTGAAATGCCACTCCGCACTCTCGAGAAACTGTGCAAATTTTCATGTGAATTTGTGTTTCGAATCGTGTCCAGACAAAACAGAGGCTGATGTTATTCCCACATATTTACATGCAGCCAAGATGCACATTGCGGGCATTGACCGAATGGATTGTAAGTTCCTCCATGGCTAAATGTTGTTGACATGCATTAACCTAATCCTAACCCTCCTTCCGGGTCCGTTTGGCCAAGAATAAAGCGCTGATCATCGCGATCTATGCCACAGCTTTGTTTGTTTACACCGGAACTAACTATTTCTTCTTTTACTGCCTTTTCCGGTATTTTAGATAGTTCTGCGCATGTCAAAATGATTTACTCCGATCAAAGGTGTGGCAATTTTTTTCTGAACCCATGTACGCAGTTCAATTGTAATCTGATCTTTGATCCGATCAAAGACACTTTGCACATGTAACTCCAGTTAGTGTCTGTTGCTGCTTAGCCCAGAAGAATGGGGTGACTTCAGGGCTTTAGTAGTTGGAGCTCTTCAGAGACGTTTTGTTAAATTTAAGCAGCCTGCAGTTTTGTGCTAGAAGCTGGCAAACAAACAGAGACAGATGCATGAGCCGCTCCGGGTTTTGATCTCTGACATTGAGGCACATACAAAAAGAGCCTACCACTGCAGTGCAAAGCAAGCTGGCGAAGGACGAGTTTATTTGAGCCTTGTCCAATATAGAACTGCGGGTGCAGACGCAACTGGCCTATCTTAGTACCCTTCAAGAAGCCTTGGAGAGAGAAATGGTTGGAGCTGCTGTAGAGAATAGTGACATCGGCGACAACCCTGTTGCAAGGGCTGCACTAAAACAAGACCCAGAGAAGCCGGTGTGGGTTCATAGGACGACCACGCATAATGGATCAGAGTCATTGGCTGGACTTGTGTTGGGGACTTTTGCCATGTGCCAATCACCTTAAAGGGGGCGTCTCCCGTGGCGCTTGTCGACACTGGCTAAACTGCCACCCTGGTCAGGCCTGACATGGTTCCAGCCGGGGTTCTGCTGGAAAGTACGGCTGTCATGCTGGGGCGAGGAAGGGTGAGTATTCAAGTGGGTGGTCTGCCGTCGATTTTAAGGTGTTGGTCACAGTGAGAAATTGAGACTGTTTACAAATTTATGAAGGAAAACTCAGCTGATCTCTGTCCATCTTTTGCAACACGTCAAAGTTCACAAATGCAGGAAAAAATATCAGGAGGTAAAGTTTTGTTCAAGTTATTAAAAGAAAGAGAAAATCAGGTGCGGTTAACAAGAATCTCTATTTTTCTTTTTTGTTGTTTTGATTCCATGCTGGGGGCTGCTTCGTGGTTAGCGCTTTTGCCTCACAGCGAGACGGCCCCGGCTCAAATCCTGGCTGGGACCTTCCTGTGTGGAGTTTGCATGTTCTCCCTGTGCATGTGTGGGTTTTCTATGGACACTCCGGCTTCCTCCCACAGTCCAAAAACATAATTCGTTGGTTAGTTGTTTCGTCTAAATCAGGGGTCATGAAGAGGGACGTCCACAAGATTTTAGAGGGGTAGGGGCTTAAAGTCGGAAAAGAGCAACAAAAACGCTCATTTTTTTGTCCTTTAAACAATATGGAAATTAGGTAAAAATTTTGATTTGGTACTAATAGATAACTACTCAGTCCTGTGTCAGTCACTGGAGGTTCATGGTAATTATCCACAGCTGTGTTCATTTCCGTTTATTGTCCTCAGTGTATAGAAGTGTCTGGTTTTCAGTTCTACATTGTTAGGACATCTGCTTTTTCCTCTTTTTGTTTCTCCATGGGTTTTTTGTTTATTCATTAAATGTTTATGTTTCTGCCACCGAGCCCAATTTCCTGTATTTTGGGTTCTATGCCTCCAGTTTCAGACAGTTGAGGATTCGCAAACTCTCCTTTGCATGTGATCCTTTAAACATGGGCTTTTGTTGTGATTGGAACATTTAAATACAAAAGATTGCAAAACTGAATGATAAAGAATTTAAAGTAGGGATAGGTAATATTTTATGTAATATTCCCTTATAAGAAAATATTACATAAAACATTTAGTTTCCAACCTGTAGTGAACAAGCAATTCTTTTATTGAGAAATATTGCTTACAGAATATCATACAGTTACATTTCATTCATAGTGCAAATTCGTTTAAAGAAACAGAAAACACAAGTTAGGTAGAAACAAAATGTTTTTAATTTGCAAGGAGATTAAATAAAAAAAATACTTCAAAGATTAAACAAAGTGTAAAATAAATAAGTAAAAATGATAGAGAGAACAGCGCATGCTCAGGAGGGAATTTACCTCAGAGTCATAGTGACACTAGCCCATCTATTAGCAGCTCCGTGATATACGAGATGATCTTTTAAACATACGTTTATTATTGTAATGTTATGGTTATTGTGAAGCGCCTGTTCGCTCATCATTTTATTTTTAATTTGTGTGGTCAGTGCTTTTTTGTGGCAGAACGAGGCCGGAAGAACGGTTGGGTGAATGCTAACATGCGCTAACAACAACATTTAGCCTGGATGAACACGAATCGATGCGGGAAAAGCTGCAATCGGCAGCTTGGCCGCACATAAAGATGTGGGAATAACATCAGCCTTTATTTTGTCGGGACACGACTGGAAACAAATCCACCTGATTGTTTGAACAATTTCTACAGACCGAGCGGAATTTTACTTTGAAAAGCTCACACCGCCCCACAGCCACCGTGTGAGCTGGAGACATCTTCTCCTGCTGCTCGTTCACATAGAGCTGCGGGATAGATGGCAGTCTGAAGGCTCCCACACGTAACAACGCATCCTCTCTCTGCCCCTCATCCACAAAACGTACAGTATTAAGTCCGATTGCTCTGCATAGACACGATTCGCTCTGTCCACCAGCAGCCGCGCGCAGCGACCGGGCACCACACAGAGGCGCGCGCTTTTAAGTCGCCGCTGCTTTATTTTACTGGTGGGTTTTTTAAACCATCCCTGTTACTACCATAATGCTGCCGCGACACAAGCGGAAGGAGAGCTGCCCCTCCATCCACTGCTGCTCCTTGCTCATTCTTTAAACACTGACAACAGTGTGGCGAGCCGGGGGTTAGACCCGCCTTAAGCCTATGAGCCTTAAGCCTCTAAGACTCATGGGAGATGGAGAATCGCGGGTGTAAATTTCCTAATCATAACTGAGGGATGTAACGTTGATTATATAGTTACTGTTTGTAATTTTATGTATGATACATCAATTGTCAATAAGTAAAAAAAAAAAAAAAAAAAAAACATAACTGAGGAACTTGTGAACAGAAGTGAGGTCCATGCTGTTTGGCAGATGTGGGTGTAACCAAATACTTGGTGACTCCACAGAGAGGTTGGAAGCTGCATCCAGTCTGGGAGACAGGAAATGCTTTGTCAGGCTGGGCGCGTTGCTTAATGCCTGCGGCTTGTATACAGATGAGGCTTATGTAGGAAGGCAGCTTAATACATGAATATGAGTGGTACTAAAATCTAAAATGAGACCATGGTTAAACTGTTCCAACAGCTTTGATAGTGTCAGATATTTATATAGAACAGGCTGTCATTTCTCTCCGTAGTCAGGAAACTAAGAACTCGGCTTACAAACGTTTTTTTTATTTTCTTACATACGGTTCTTCTCCCTCTGTCTCTGGCGGCTCACAGTCTGAGTGGAGCCACAAAGACAGAAGCAGCAGCTCAGAACTTCCATATTATAAGAAAATGGGTAAGATTAAATATTGTGGGGTTTTTGTACCAACATTTTTTTCCTGGGATCGCTAACTAGGAGTTTATTAATGTTAATAAAAAATAAGACAGAAAAAAGAGGGCAATATGGCTCTTTTTAATACAAGACAGAAAAAATAAATAAATCAGGTGCTAAAGTACCCCTAGGGGCCAATGTGTGTACTTGCCAACAAAAAACGACATTGCAGGTTGAGAAAATGGATGAATAGATTGTTTAATGATGCATCCTAAACGTTTTTTGACATAAGATGCGACTATTTTTCTGCAAAAATTAAAGAATTACAAATAAAAACGTTTTGTCTGTGTCAGGGTGGGGAAGGCTGGTGAGCAGGTAGGACCCAGACGCAGAGGCAGGAGGCACACGGTTCCAAGGCACGAGGGTTTATTGAACAAATAAAAGCGCTGCAAAGCAGGATAACAAAACTAAACTTACTGTGGCATGAAAAATGGCATGAAGGGAGTCAGGGACGAAGAGACATTAAAGACGTTAGTGACGTTAATGGATCAGCACAAGAGGAAGGGCGAGACGAGACTTAAATACAGACAGGGCAGACAAGACACAGGTGAACAAGATCAGGACAGATAGGGACAAGGAAGTAAAACTCAGGAACATGACAAAACAGAACACCATTCAAAATAAAACAGGAAACAGAACCAAACATGACAGAACAAGAAATAAAGCAAAAACCAAGACAAAAGAAACCCAAACCACGACAGTCTGTCTATAAAGGTTTGGAAAAAAACCTTTTACTTAAGACCAAGATCTTCCCAATAATTAGGTGTGTGTGACAAAAAGTCTAAAAGTCATTATTGTGTTGCTTTTTTAGTTGATCCAATCAGAGTTGTGGACAGAAGACTCCCAGCCGTGCCGAATCGATGAAAAATAAAGCCTCAACTGAAGAGAAACCTGATAAAATAAGAAGGAAAAAGATCACTAAGGCCAAAAAACTTTTTATCTTCCTTATTTACAGGTAAGTTATATCTTTAACTCTTATTGCTTCTTTTGCTTTTTCCCAGCAAATGTTTTTCACAGGGGGTACAATAATGTATTTGTGTTTGTGTGTATCTTTTCCTGTTTTTTATTTTTATTTAGAGTTCAGATTTTCGACAGGTAAGTCCATTTTTACAGGTAAATTGTATGTTTGTCTTTTGCTATTCCTTTTTTTCTTTTCCCTTTGTTTTAGATGTTACTAGAAACCATCCCAGCAGTTGTTAGGCATAGGCAGGGTACACCTATAAACTGTCCCCAGTCTATGGCAAAGCTGCAATGGACTGGAAAACAGTCAATGGTTCAGACACAACCTTCATGTTTTCACTGCAGACCCGATCCTATCCTATCCTATCCTAACCTAAACATTTTCACACTTTTCTTTCTTGTTTGAACTCCCAAAGTTCAAACCTTCATGAAAACTAAGTCCAGTATTAGAATGAAAACAAGAATCTCATCACAATGAAGACTTATGTAACTTTGGCCAACTGCATGCGCCGCGTCTCTGTAAGAGATTGATTGACAAGCTCAACAGCAAAGTCCCGCGGAAAAGATCAACCAAACTGGGAGACCGCCAATGGACAACAGCGATATAGCGAGGGAAAACTATACAGTAGTCATTATGCTCTCCCAAAGTTTGGTATATCAGAGTGGGGTGGCACATCACCAGACATCATTCTGGAGCAGAGAAGGCCTCACATTACCTTCTTCCTCTTCGGAAATTACGGGAAGTCATGTCCCGGTAGCCAATTATCTCAAAGCCCTGCCCCCACGTAAAAATGCGATCAGGTTTTCAGTAAAAGCGAAAGCTTGAAGACTAAATTGAAACTGAGAGCTGAAAACACAGAAACAGAAAAAAAAACTGAAATAAAGAGTTTTTAGGTAAACGTTTTAGGTTTACAATTTTCTTTTTGTCCAAGTTTTAAATGTCTTTTTTGTGGGTATTTTAAATTTTCTTTCAAATTTATAATCTTTTTTTTATTCACTATATATTTGACCCTATAAAAATTAGCAATTAACTTGTTAAATTTACCATCCATTCATCTTTACATTTTCTATACCCATATTATTCTTCTAAAATCACTGGGTTGCTGGAGCCTATCCCAGCAAGTGTTGTGCACAGGTAGGTACAATTTTGTAATTGTTTCTGTCTTTTTCTGTTTTTCCTCTTCTCATACTGTTCAGGTTTTCTACAGGTAAGCCCATTTTTACAGGTAAGTTTTACCTTTATCTTTTGCTATTGCATTTTTTCTTTTCCCTTTGCTTTAGATCAGGGGTCGGGAACCTACAGCTCATGAGCCATATATGGCTCTTTTGATGGCCACATCTGGCTTGCAGAAAAATCTTTGATTATTAAAAAATAAATAAATAAATAAAAAGTTTCTTTAGACCAGTCGTTCTCGGGCGCGATGCGATGCCAGTCTGTAACATATGGTGTCAATTCAGCGTGCACATCAAAACCATAAAACTGTGCATCAAAACCCCAAATCTGTAACGGCCTGAAACATGTGCATTACCGTCCTGGCAGATGCACGCTCCCGTCTCTTGTAACCCTTGTGCTATCCTAGGCACTTTACCGTTGGGAGTTGGGTCATCTAGACCCACTAGACAATGCTCTGAACCTTTTTTCTTCAATGATTTGTGATCTTCACTGGTGTCCATGGATTACATGAAATCTTTCCACCTTTATCCACCTTTGTCATGGTAGGGAGAACACGCCAATGGAAGGGGGGGGTCATAGGATAGCACAAGGGTTAAGGTTCTTTCATTCTGGTTACTGTAGGCCATAACAAACGCCTTACAACTTATTCAGCAACTCCTGAAACTCTCCCGCCTAGAGCTCTCCCCCCTACTTTTTTTTCCTCTGCTCCCGCATCAGCCCTCCTATTTCCTATCCGGCCCATAGCTGAACCCCATTGGTCCAAACTACCTTTGGTAATTTTCTTTAATGGTCCATCTTTTCTGAACTCACATGAGGTACACAAAAGCATGCGATACATGAATGCAACCCCCAAGTCACTGCTGTTAATTTGCCTCCGTGTAGCGTTTGGCTGATGAAGCAGCGGAACATGTGACAGACAATTTGTAACAGGATTCAGACAGAACAGAGGACAAACCTGCTGGACTTACAGCAGCAACAGAAAGTTTAATGAAAAGAGTTGATTTGGAGACAGCTTTGTTCTTAGACACTGAAACTATGTTGCTCTAATTCTATGCTAATGAGCTGTATGTGACCACAAACTGCTTTAATGTCTGACAATATTTTCATAGACTGAACTTTGAGATGTGAATAATAAATAAGATAAATCTAAATATTTGGACATTCACTTAAAAAATGGTAATTCTTAATAATAATAACAGTCATAAATCCACAGGGAATGCAACTTTATTAGCATCATCTCACACGAGAGCAGTTTATTGGGCTGAACCTGACCACCCCGCATCTTTTATTTTATTCTTTCTGACACTTTTGTCAAAAATCTTTCACCAATTTTTACTTGGTTACACAGGCCTTTTCCCCTCCATTGTACTGTAAGTTCTCCATCTTTTTCACCTCTGCTCTCTCTAACCTCACTGTCCCAAGTGAGTCCATTCCTTTTGCAAAGATACTCTGTTTTGCTTCAGCAAAACTTTATTCCTCTCCCCTCAAGAGCAAACCTCCACCTCAGTAGATGTTCTTCCACCTGCTGTATGATCTAACTACAGAACACAATGTCATCTGCAAACATCACGGTCCACAGAGACTCCTGTCTAACCTCATCTGTCAGTCTGTCCATCACCATAGAAACAAGAAAGAGCTCATAGCTGATCCTTGGGGTTTTTCCACCTCCACGTTAAACTCCTCTGTCACCCCTACAGAAGATCTCACCACTGTCTTACAGCTCTCATGCATGTCCCGAACAACTCCAACATAATTCTCTGCTCCAGACTTCCTCATACAAACCACAGCCCCTCTCTGTATTCTGTCATAGACTTTCTCAACTTCTATGAAGACAAAATTCTGACCTCCTCTGTTCTTCTGCAGAACCGTCTTCAAAACAACTATTACATCTGTGTTTCTCTTCTTTGGTAGTAAGAGCAGCACCATTGCTATTGCTGTTGCTTACACATGTTCTCTTCTGACCTCAGTCTGGCTTCCGTTCTTTTTTCCAATACGTTCATTGCATGACTCATCAGTTTTATTCCGCTATAGCTTACTCAACTCTGCACATTTCCCTTGCTTCTAAAAATGGTCAACATACTATTTCTATTCCTCTTACTCCCGAGACCTTGTTAAACAGTCCAGTCAGAAACTCTACTGCCACTTTTAAACACTTCTGTGTCTTCACAGGTGTGTTGTCAGGAGGACTAACTTCCTTTCCACTCAGCATCTTCTTCATTGCCCCCTCATCATTTAGGATGACTCCTACTCCATTTCTCTTTCTATCCACAAAAACATTTTGACCTTCTCCCAATCTATAAGCCTTGCTTCTTTTCCATCTGGTCTATTACATACTAAAGATATCCACCTTCCTACTTGTGATGTCAGCTACCTCTACTTTTCTCTGTCAAAGTCCCTACATTCAATGTTCTTACTCAAAATCTTACACTCTTGCCTTTCTTTTTCTGTCAACCTACCAACTTTCCTTTCTCCTCTCCTCTCCTCTCCTAAGTTCTCCTTCCAATAGTAAATACATTTCCACCAGCACCCTATAGGTCAACAGTGACAGTGCCAGACATTGGTAAACCGACCACAACTGCTCCTGTATAACATTTTTGCCAGTGATTCACATGATAGATTTGGCATTAGTTTTCAAGCTGGATGACCTTCCAATCCTGACACAGCCCCTGGCATTTGCTAGGACCCAAAAGCACTGTATTGTGCCCCCTTGTGGTTGCATTGCCATTGGTCCCTTGACAACTGCATATGACAAAATGCAATTTTATGTCTCATAGTTTGGGGAAAAAAGTTTGTAAAATAACTGCTTGCACTGCAAAGTACAGCTAAAATGTTTGAACATGCCTTTACAAAAGATTTTTTATATATTCAAGAACAAAACTGTTTATTTTACTAATGGTCTTCAGTGAAGATTATTGTACGTTTAGCTCTAAAAATTCACGTTTGGTGGGTATTTATACTTTTTTGGTTAAATCATTAGAGCAATCAGACCTTTTAATGAGCCCCATTTAACAGGCATTCAGAAAACATAAGAGCTGATAAATACGTCTTAAAATTGATTTTATGTGAAGGTAATTATAGCTAAACAACCAAATATCTGCAATGCTCTCTAATGTCTCCTTTGGTTGTTCATGCACAAAAGCTGAAAGCAGCCAAAGGAAGAAATTAATTAATAGCGCGGGACAAACAATGGCAGCCATTGTGGCAAAGCAACAACATGCAGCTCCATTGTCAGTTCATCGCTGATGATGAATAATATCTCCATTATTCATAATTATCCCTTTTACCATCTGGGACAAACAGGGCAGCTGGTAGGCCAGAAATGAGCCATTCCAACCAATGAGAACTTTTTATACTGAAGAGACCAGGGAGCTACAAATGCTCTGCGGTAATTATTCTCAATAGAAGCTTCACGTCTCTGGTTTGTGGTCTGACCCACAATCATGTGTGTGTGGACATTAAGTGTTTGAGTGTGTTTCAGTGGAGGTGACTAAAGCAGGGGAGATGCTCCAAAAGAGATGAATTTGGAAGATGACGTGAATGGATGAGGCATGAATGGAGGTCCCACAGTGTTAGAGAGACATGACACCTCATTATTCAGACCATGGCGCATGTGTGAGTGTGTGTTGGAATAAAGGGCACGGGAGGGGGAGGTTCTCGGATTCCAGATGTCTTATGAATTCAACAGACTCGAGCACCCCTGCACCCCCACAACCTTTAACAGGCTTGTTCACCCAGTGGTATTCTGGTGCTTTCTAAATGTTATCGTAGCGGCGTTTACATCTGCTCGCTTTGGCATTGTGCACCTTGATTTGACTGCATTAGCATCCTTTTATTCAACAAATTCTAGTGTCCCATGAACATGGAGATGACATTTTTCTGCATTAAAGACAATAAATCAAATGTGAACCCACTGTTGTTGCATATGTTGACTTGATTAGCTGTTGTCCCCCTTGGATGTGAACAAAACCTGCTGTGGTTGCAGAAACAGATGTATAGCCACCTGGGAAAGTCAACAACTATTAGTTATGTATCAACAAGTAAGCAGAGATGTTCTTACATTATGCTGACTTTTTTTTTAATCGTATCACTGTTAGTTTTTATGAATGAGTTTTGCTTAAAAAAATGCATGTTTATGTTAACTAATCCATGACTTAGCGTTATGGATCTTTATCTGATTTAGTTCTGCTTAACTGTAAAGCAGGCAATCCATACAGATAAATATGGATATAGATCTTCCCTGCTTGATATTCATGATGTAATGTCTCAGGCAGATTTGGTGCATTTTAAAAGTATGTCTTCATACTCAGTTTGAGATAAAAAATGACCTATGGGACATTAACTCTCAACCTTTTTTGACACCACTCGACCCTTTGTTCCTCTAGTCTTGCATTATCAAGGAGAACAAAGGCTGGAAAAGAGAATATTGTATTAGAAAATAAAATTTGAAAAAGAAAAGGAGATTTAAAAGAAAAAACAAACAATTATTTTGATAAGAGTTTTAAGTCACTGAAGAGAGTCTTGAAGGGGAGCATTTACTAGATTTAACAGGGATTTACTTTGTCTGTTCATTCTAATATGAATTTACTTTTTTTATGATATTGCTTTTCAAAAACTTTTTTTGTTTTCATTCTATTTTTTGTAAATTTTCAATAACTAAGAACAAAACCCATGAAGAAAAAACATTTTGAAGCAAAGAACCTCCCTTTTGTAGCATTAGCAAACACAAAGTTGTGGCCCAGTGACATGTTTCAAGCTTTGTAAATGCAATTAGACATGGGTAACTTTGGTCCTACAGCTGATATCCTGTTATACAAATCTGACATTAACCTAATTTTCTTTTGCCCCATATGTGTCCATTATCACATTACCTCAGCAAACCAAGAAAAATTGTGAAATCGTTGTAGCAAATGGATCATACTTTTTTCCAGCTGCTGTGTTGTACACATCTAAATATGCTGCAATCAAAACTGTAAACTAAAAAGAAACCAAAAACTCTTTCCAGTTGTGGTTCAGTTTTTTTATTGTTATTATTTAATGTTAAAAAGATTGCTTAAAAAGTTAAATAGATTTAACTTAACTAATGTAAAGAAGTCACAGACATGAAAACTCTTTTTAAAAATCCCTTTGTTTTTGATTACTAATGAAAAATGAATATTTAGAAAAAATACCCTCAATTTAAAACTCAACAGAATTGAATAAAAACTGTTGTGTGTTTGTTCCTTTTTTGTGATTTTTTAAAGCATATAAATTGATGCAATATACTTACATGGAATAGAAACAAACACAATTATGTGAGGTTTATTTAGTTTATTACCAAAATGTTCTGACAGTTACATCAACTAAAGAATGTCTCATTTTTTATAAACATGCAGTCACTGGCTGAACCAGTATGAAGTCTCTTGTGTTTCATTGCCCTCTGCAGGTCAAAGGAAATAATGCAAAATAAATATAATACATAATCACAATCTTTAACTTGTTTTTTTCAAGAATGTTTGTTTCAAGCTTCTTAGAAAGTAGGTACTAGTTAAACTTTTTCCGGTACACTGTGTGTTTTTATGATTTCTATAGTTATCATTTTGAAAATTATTTTAAAAAAGATGGACTCCCAGGTAATAGAGAATGATGGTTGTCTAGAGATTGATCAAAGACGTGTCATGCTTACAAAAACACACATACACACACACACACACACTCACAGACCCACACACACCATATCCAATGTCTCTTTCTTCTTTTTGAAGCCACATCAGCTTGCCAGCCATGTCTCCTACACGTCTCACCGTATGTGACGCCATCTGGGGATGTTTTTCCAACTCTTTGTTCCTTTCTCTCCTTATCTCTGTGTCTCTCTACACTTTTGTAAACTATGAATTCCTACCACTCTGTGTTGTGCGGGGTCTCAGGTGAGAGCTTCCTCCCTCTCAGGACTCAGTAATTGCCTGCAAGCGCTCTCTTTCCAATCCTTTGTAAAGCCTGCCATTCTTTCTTCGTAACATGTTAATTGCTTCTGGACACCAGTCTGTGTTCATTAAATATGCCTGTATTGAGCACAGCAGATGCTCAAACCCAGTGTGGCAGCGTGTGTTTGCTGTGCTTTTTTTAAGAACACTAGCTGGGTGGTTGATGGGAACACCCATGAATTAAAAATCATATTTTTTTCTGTTTGTTTATTGTTTTTTTGCAGTAAAGGGAAAAAGTGCCTTCGGTTGTTTGTACATTGTTAAAAATGCCACAAATATTTGCACATTTCTCTTCCCATCATGTATGTAAAGGTCATCTCTCATTTGTTTTTGAAAAACAGGAATCTCCAACACACAAAAGGCTACGTTAAAACCCTTGTGCTATCCTTTGACCCCCACCCTTACATTAACGTGTTCTCCCTACCATGACAAAGGTGGATAAAGGAGGAGATGATTTCATGTAATCCATAGACACCAGTGAAGATCACAAATCATTGAAGAAAAATGGTTCAGCACACTGTCTAGTGGGTCTAGCTGACCCAACTCCCAATGTTAAAGTGCACAACAAAATTATTTCCAGCAGCTCTTTTCAATAAATACCTATACATAATAATAAGAAAGACTGTACAGTAAAATGAAATGACACATAAATTAAAAGTGCAGCTTGCCCGGGGAGTTATTTAGTGTAGAACCGTCACTGTAAGAAGTTAAATATCTTTTTACACAGAAAGTACAACTAAATCTAAACTTTATACATCACTTTCAAATTCTTTCTGGGTCAACCCCATTAAGAGTTTAGGCTGATAAGCTAACAAGCCAATGAGACTGTGCTGTGAATTGTGCATTCATGTCCAGGTAGAATATATTACATTTGATGGGAATCCAGCTCTGAATGACTTCAGCAATCATTAAAGTCCTTAAGCCCAAAGGGGTGAATTTCTGTCTTTCATCAGCTGTGTGATCACCTACTCCCTGTCACATTGTCCGTCAGTAATTATCTTCCAACCCCTCAGGAGTGATGGCCAGATGAACAGGTGGGAACATGTGCTATCAAAGCTATATTAATAGGTAGATATCACTGAAGATTTTCTTCATTTGACATACGTTTCGGTCTCTAGAGTTTACCTATGTCTCTGTCTCATATTTTATGTCTCCAGGCCCTTAAGAGTGGCCTGTTTCTCTGACTTTCTTAATTTCCATTTCCACTTTGTCTAGTTAAATTCTTGGACAATGAGTCAAAAAGCCAGACCTATTGAATGGGGTGCTGTCTAATATTACAAGCAATACAATTGGTTATTGTACCTGTTTTAAGAGAAAAAAAACGAGTTTCATTTATCAAATTCCCTAACCTTTTAATTCATATATTTATAAATGTCACATTTAGACATGGACACATAAAATATGAGACAGAGACATAGGTAAACTCTAGAGAGTGAAACATATTTCAAATAAAGAAAATTGACCATTGGCAGCACTAACTTTCCCCCCTTAGCTGGTTCCATTCCTAACTCGACCGCAATTCATCCAATTATAATCATTCACCTCTCCTACAGTTCCAATTACCACAGGTGCACCCCAACGCTCTGTCCTTGGGGCCCCTGCTATTCATCATTTACCTTCTCCATGCAGATGATTCCCAGCTCTACCTCTCCTCTAAGCCTGTCTCCACTCTCCCACCTGCCTCCCTCTCCAAATGCCTGCTTGAAATAAAATCCTGGTTCACCGCAAATGTCCTTAAATGAAATAGCAATAAAACTGTAGGAACAAAGACTCCCCTAAATAAACTTCTCTATATCCTTTGATAACTTCTCCATCCTTCCTTCCCCACTGGTGAAGAGTCTGGGTGTCATCCTTGACAGCACTCTCTCCTTTACTACCCACATCAATAACATCCCCTGGACAGCTTATTTCCACCTTTGTAACTACCGCCGTCTCCGTCCCTCTCTCAGGCCTCACGCCACAGCCATTCTAGTCCACAGTCTCATCACCTCATGTCTAGAGTACTGCGACTCCCTTTTTATGTATAATTTTTCCAAATTATACACAAACGACAACTGCTCCAAAACTCTGCTGCCTGGATCATAACGCAAACCCCCTTCACTAGGCACATTACACCCGTCCTGAAGAAGCTCCACTGGCTACTAGTGCCTCTTGGGATTGACTACAAAATCCTTATTCTGACCGTCACAGCCCCCCATAACCTCGCCCCTCATATCTATCTGACCTTATCCATGTTGCCACTCCCACCCGCTCCCTTAGGTCTGCCTCTTCGCTCCAGCTTGTTACACCCACCACTCGGCTTATCTCCACGGGGGGCAGAGCGTTCAACCGCTCTGCCCCCTAGCTCTGGAACTCACTTGCCTCGGATTTATGGATCATGGACTGACTCCCTCATTTTGCAAAAAAACTCAAAAACCCACCTCTACATACTAGCATATCTACTACTAATTTATGATTCCATTGTTTTTTTTTAACTAATGTTTCATTTTTGTAACAAGATTTTATAATTGTTTTATATCTCTAAGGCGACCTTGGGTGCCCAGAAAGGCACCCTATAAATAAAATTCATTATTTACAAACTAAATATTTAGAGTAAATGTAACATTGTTCAAATGCGCCTGTTAACGGGGACCAGATGGTGTGAGCTGGAATGCTCCCCCCATTCTGTTAGGTCTGCCAGAACCGTCAGTAATTTTAAGACACTTTTAAAAACTCATCTTTTTTACTTAGGCCTTTAACTCCAGTGAGCAGATCTAGTGGATCAGCTTGTTAATTGTATTATTTTATTCTTTACATTGTTTTATTGCTTTTATTTATTTTGGAATGAAAAGACTTTACATTTCAAGACACTTTGTGTCATGACTTGAAGGATGGACAGACCCAGATGTTGAAACCCAGAATGAGGACAAGGGTAGATGAAAGGTAACAAATAGTTTTTTTTTTTCCTTCCAGGAGAGTTGATGGTTGCTTGGTGTGAAGCTGGTGAGGACAGCGGCTTGTGGCGTGGCTGGAGGTAATAGCGCGGCTAGGCAAGCTTGAGATTTCCACCGGACTGCTGGAGGGCTCGAACTGACATCCACACAGGAGACACTGGGAGACTGGAATCCTGAGACAGGGAGAGGCAAGTTAAATACGAGGCCAGACTTGAACATAGAAACAAGAACTAGACTGAGACCAGGTTTAGTCACCATAAGGGGCAACGAACTGGCGTTGGATACTGAGGCTGGATCTCCTTATGAGCAGAAGCAGGTGATGAGGTGAATTGGACCCAGCTGGTGGAGTCAGGAGAAGAGCAGGAGGGGGAGGGGGAGGAGACTGACAGGCACCATAAAGGCCCGTACACACCGGGACGAATATTCGCCAGGCGTTATTCGCCAGCGTTTTTCAACACGTTTTTTGTGTTCACACCCAGGCGATTTTCGCTGACGATGAGGCGAGCGAACATGCAATTTCATTCCCTGACATTAGATGGCGCTTTATGTAAACAGAACTACTCCTGTACACAAGGTGGCGCTGCGCAACTTTACGCTTCTTAAAGTCGCTTTTCACTCAGAAGAAGAGAGCAAGTATTTACGCGATTGTCATAATCATATAAAGAAAACATGAATATTTCAAGCACCAGTTGCTCCAATTGGTGCTTGGTTCAGGGATATTTTATAATGTCCGTCATTATTTCTTCGCGGCAGTGTAGATGCTACTCGGCGTCTATCTTCTTCGCTGGTATGTCTGCTCAGCCAGACAGTTTTGTGTTTGAGCGCCCCCAAGTTGTGTTTTACTGTAACTTCAGAAGCTCCAGACACGTGTGCAAAAGCGCCATTCTCATTGGTCGAATAGATTTCGACGCGACGTGTCGAAAAAAAAAAAGAACCCGAGGCGTTTTATTTTTTGACGCTTTGACGCGTGGCGTTTTTTCGCGTCGGTGTGCACACTCTCATTGGTGCCCTTTGTTTAGTCACGAGGCGTTAAACGTCGGCGAAAATCGTCCCGGTGTGTACGGGCCTTAACATTTTGGTTAAAAAAAAAAAAAACCTTCTCCCCCCCCTTTTCTTCTTGCAGATTGGCAAACCTCCATAAGTCTATGAAATCCATTCAGGTGTGACTCATTGTTAATTGGCCTAATTACTGTCAATTTAATGGTTATGCTTTGTCCAAAGAACAAAAGTTCAGCTTCTTCTGCAATAATACTAATTAGATTAGCTAAAGAGCCGGGTCCAGTGAGATTCTTGCAATAAGATGGTCTGTCAAGGGTGCTGGATTTGTGTTAAACATGTCTCTTAACACACTGCTTTACATTACAAGGTTACTTTGTAATGTCCAGGCTTATTTAAAATTACGTGTGCCAGAAAGGTGATACTGAGCAGGGATAACATCCAAGACATTGCAGAAAACAGTTTTCCCACACAGATGAACAACTTTAAAACCCAAATTTGTTGTGTTTTAAAAAAGAACCTGGTGAAGACCTCAGCCTAGATTTTTTCAAGCAATGTACAACCCACAAAAAAAAGAATTCAACCCACAAAAATAAAACATTTATTTTACATAAAAAAAGAAGACAAAAAGCTTATAAAATAATCTTTAAATGAAATTTGTGCATTCCTTTTAAAACTGATTAAATTGATTGAACAAAGTCAATTAAAAACTTGGTAACTGAAAGTTAATTTTTGAGTTTTACTTAATATCTATGCAGTTACAAGCTATTTCATATATTTATAGTATTTATATATATTTATAGTACTGGGCAGCCTTTTGTTTTGGGCAGATTTAACTTTTACAACTGGGATTCTTTTGTTGACTTCATGGGCAAACCATGACACAAAGGCTTTTTCTTCTTATTAACACTTTCTTTAACAATTTGGCCACATGGAAAGTAGGAAAAATAACTCAGCAAACAATTAAACTACAGAATAAGAAACACATGGAACTTATGTAACAGTCTAGCTCACCCATTTTATCTTCTTTCACAGTAAAACGTCTGGTCTATTAACCCCACATTTAATATCTTGAACTTCAGCTGTCTATTCATTACTTTAGGTCTCTAGAGGCAAAATAAGATGACTTGAGAAAGACATAAAAATAAGTTTACTGACAAAAGAAGGGGAGCTGAGAAGTTTTGAGAGTAAAAGATACAAACACTCAACAACCACAATCCTGGAGAACATCATTTACACCAGCACAAAACCTTCACAAAAGGAGGTACATTCTTATAATAGTGATAATAAACCTGGCAATAATAAAGATAATTAAGTTATTTTTAAAATCACTGAGCACTTTTTAAATATGTTAAAAGGATTTTTCATTAATACTCTTTCGTAATGTAGCCTTTTCAGCATGGAGATTAAGTTAAATTTCAGCTCATAATTAGCAGTGTAGTTCTTTTAGAACCATGTTAGGAATTGTTTCAAGCTTTTTTTTATATATTCAAAGTCCTAAATCCCCATTCTGTGCTGACTCTCTACTCTACTCTACTCTACTCTACTCTACTCTACTCTACTCTACTCTACTCTACTCTAAGATTCCAGGTCTTTGGGTTCCTGCTCTGCCCGCCCATGTATCAAAGTGCCCTTTGGCAAGGCATTAAACCCCACATTGCTCATTTTGGTTTGACAAGCACCGGGTGTGCATCTTATCAGTTGGTAATCTTTGTGTTAATGATTTGAAAAGCAAATTGGACCTTGAAGAGGGAAGAAAAGTGTCATTTTCCATCAGTCACACACTGACAAGAAAGGCTGTGGATTACATGTCTGGGAGATTTCTTCCACAACATCATGAAGGACGTTCTCTCCCTCTACTCTCACTTTTTACTTGCTCAGCTCAGGAACTAAATTAAAAACCTGTTTCGGTTGAAAGTTAAGGACCAAGAGGGACGAAGAGAAGAAGACAAGCACAAATTTTAGTGACTTGATGTCTGAAGCTACGTTCACACCAGGCATGTTCACATTTTTCTACTGTTTACATATCTGTCACCTACAGTTGGAAGAGGCCTTGTGTGAAATGTCAAAATGGTGCAAATCTGCTGAATCTTGCTCCAGGATTTTTCTTTCACAGCTCTATTTCAATTTATGACAGATTTGCTGTCATAAATGTAATTTTGGCTAGGCACAAATCATAATTATTAATTTGTCCTTAATGATCAACCTTTTAATGGTTGGCACTTCCGTGAATTAACCCTTGTGCAATCTTAGATGACCCCACCCTTGCATTGTGTTCTCACTACCATGACAAAGGTGAATAAAGGTGGAAAGATTTCATGTAATCCATGGACACCAGTGAAGATCACAAATCATTGAAGAAAAAAGGTTCAGAGCACTATCTAGAGGGTCTAGATGACCCAACTCCCAATGGTAAAGTGCCTAGGATAGCACAAGGGTTAAAGGGAAGGTCATCCACCAAATCCACTACCAAATCTGTAGTGGATTGACCAATGTGAGTCCCTGATTGGTCAAAGTTTTACTTAGCCTAACTGTCACAGAGCATTCATGGGCCACGCATTTTGTACGTAGGGCCCCAAAACAGTCATAGAACATTCTGTAACTATGTGTGAATGCAAGTGTTTTGAATGCGGAAGTCCAAAATCTTCATCTACATAGCACATTGCAGACCGTGTGATTAAAGATCAATGTGATGTTTTCTAAGTCAGTGGTAGCTGAGGAGGCATTGTTATCTACTGATATAGGTTTACTGTGAAAAAACACTGTGTTCAAAGGTTGATAGAGCTGTCTATACTGCTTCAGGGAACTTAATGCTGAAAAAAAGGTTCATCATACTTGTCCAATTCCCCTGAAGTCGCCTTCTCTGTCCTAAACCCTACAGAGAAACATTGGACCCAACAAAGCCAAAGCTATCGGAGAAATACTAGAATCTCAGTATAGCCACAAACTGCTGCCATGATAGTCTGACAATTCTTTATTAAAGCAATAATTTATGTTAGCATATCTTTATTAATAATGATTTTATCAAAAAAATGAGTTTTGGGTTTTTAGAGTTTTCAAGTTTTTCATCATCAAAACAGAACTTTATCAGTCTGTACTCGATGAATTTCGTGAATGATGACAAGCTTAACTTCAAAATGAATTTTTATAAAAAAATAATTTCATATGTCATAATACGTTTGATAATTTAATAGATTTGAACCTGTCTGTCTCCTCAGATGGTGAAATCAAAGGTAAAATATTTAATTAATCAGATTTGTTTGATGGTGTGCAAGAAACATGAACATTTTCTTTTTAATAAGAATCCTTTTGTTTTTGTTTCACGGAACAAAACTTTCAGACAGTTTATTCTTTTAGGATTTTGATTTAAAGAACTACTTTGAAAAATATCACATGAGAAAAACACAACAATTATTTAAGACAAAAATAAGCATCATGCTTGCAGATGCATAAAAAAAAGAATATTCATCAATGTACATCATCTGTCCCATATATATTTTGCCAAAAAAATATTTATAAATAAATATATATAAATACAAAAGAACCATAACCTGTTTATGTTGTTTACCTCTTCTTTCTTATTTAAACTGATGTTCTCAGATGCTCTCTGGCTAGATTTCTAATCCCTTTAGAGGAAGTGTGCTATCTACTGGGCATGCTTGGAATATTTCCACAGTGAAGTTAAGAAATAGCAATAACAGAAACACCCCCTGTAAACTAAAAATTATAGAAAAACAATATCAGGAAATCCATAGCTAATCTATATACACCACAAATTGCAGAAGTCGAAACGGACAACCTTATTTTTTTCCCCAGTTTTTATTCTTTCTTGTGATAAATACAACTATAAATACAACTTTCACTTTCAGAAAACATGTTTTCTTTGTATCAACATCCAATACCTCAATATCACAAGAAAACGTGTTGTTTTAAGTGAAATCAAAGTAGTAGATGTCATTATGACGACAAAACAAAATGAGTTATGTCGTGATAATGACATGTTATTATGAATGCTATGAGATATAATATTGTAGCTGAGACGGCAAGACATAATCTGTTTTATATCTCCTAGACCTAAAACCTAGACCTAGGCATCTGTAAGCCATAACCAACGCTGTAAGCACTCTGAAGCAGAAAGATAATGTTTCCCAAATGTCTCTATTCCCTAAACATGCACCAGCCCACCCCATTCCCCTCTCTTACCCAATACTTGAACCTATAAGTACAAACTCCAGACAACAGGTTGAATTTTAGAACAGTCTCTGCCTGGTGCGTTCACTGAGCTCTAAAACAAAGGAGTCCAGTGGAACATCAACAACCAACCAGCCCAGCTCAGTCAACAATATATGTTTCATTTTCCTACAATTTGCTGCAACACCATTCGAACTGATCAATTTATTATTAATAACTTTAACTGTGGTCTAACTCATGTGGAGATTGTGCTGATGTTTTCCGTTACAAAAAACTTCCAAATCAGCCGTCCTCATTTGAGGATAAGTTGGCCTGGCCAGGTGCACAGGCAGCTGCAGATCAGGGATTATTCGATTGTTGTCATTTTCATCACAACTAGATGAAGGGATCACAGAATGATGCATAAGAGGTCCAGGAAGGACTGTGTCACCCAGTGCAGGTGCTGGTTTCACCACTAGATGTCAGACACACACAGTCTATGTCCATTACAGGACTGACCAACTGTTGGCCTGATTTCCCACAGGAACTTCAACCACCAGCTCAAGTTATTTATTCATGATACCCAATTCACTTGAAGAAATCAATTCACAGCTTCCACATTTTGAATATATTTATGTAAATTTCGTGGAGTGACTAAGCTGCCTGGCACAAAACACACAGTTGGGGTTTTGAATATACAATATGTGCTCAGGCAAATTGTGTTTTTGCATGCAATGAAGACGGAAGTCCTTGTGGGATTTAATCTTGATGGTATTGAATGTAAAGGATTATGCTGATCAGTCATAACGCATTTAGTGAAGTTGTAAAAGCTCAGCAGAGTCACCAGAAGGACCAAACAGGAAGAAAGTGAGGAAGGACCTAAAGCAAATGGTGTGATGTGCTAAAGCATCAGAAAGAAAAAAAGGAAATGTAGAACAACTTAAAATATCTAAAAACTTGTACTTTAATACTCCACAGATGCTCCAACAAATATATATGTGATTGCTGGAACTAAAGGATGAAGTTCATGCTTTTTTCTTCTTTCAAATTTATGTTGAGTTTCTTTTTCATATTTGCCAGAATTATGATAAAGCCCTCATGCTTTTCTTCATATTTATTTGTTTATTTTTTATTATAAAGCAGCAGGGCACCATTAGTAAGACGACAGCTGTACAAGTTCCAAAGTTGAACATCACTAGAAAATCTGGACTTGTAAATCAGTGATCAACAGCTGCAAAGGCAAAACTACTTCATAGAAGGTACATTGTATTTCCAGAGTGAGGATTTATACAGTATTTGCTATAAAAATAAGTCATTATTTAAAAATACATTCAGACAAACTAAACTTATATACTGTTGCCCTTTATAACTTGTATTTTCTTTTTTTTGGTCAAATAACCCCTTATTTCCTGAATTCCTTTTCAGGCAAATTTATGAACTAACTTTCAGGTAATACCTGAAATATAATACAAAAAATGTGTAAAAAAAAAAAAAAAGAAGAAGCTGGGGTTGTACTAAAATGATGGATATAGAGCATTGTCAAACAAAAACTTGTTTAAACCTTGTGCAATCTTAGATGACCCCACCCTTACATTGACGTGTTGTCCCTATGACAAAGGTGGATAAAGGTGAAGAGGATTTCATGTAATCCATGGACACCAGTGAAGATCACAAATCACTGAAGAAAAAAGGTTCAGCGCACTGTTTAGTGGGTCTAGATGACCCAACTCCCAATGCTAAAGTGCCTAGGATAGCACAAGGGGTAATTACAGATAAATTAGTAGAGTAGTAGTAGTATAACCCTGACATTTTGTGTTAACGACTTCTAGATCCAGCTTGTTTTTTAAATTCATGGTTGTGGGTTATTACAGTGTAGTTATCCGGAACATGCAGTTTTTAAAGAATAGCAGTGAGGGAGCGTTGAAAAAAGGAGACCTTGATGTCTTCTTCAGCACAATCTCAGTAAGGAGAAGACGCCACATTTTATGAGAGGGATCTGGCTGCAGACAAGATTGCACCTGACATCATCGGCTTGACTCGGAAATTATAACAATTTACCCTAGCCCTAATCCTAACCCATAACCCAAACGTGTTGAGAATTGTGTGTAAAAAAAAACAAAACAACTTTTATTGAAGCTTGAAATGGGAAATCTGTAACTGTGAAGATGTGGATGGGCCTAGACCTGAATTTTGGGCTTTTGTGTCTTAAGCTCACGTTCATGTGTCACTGCGCATGTTTTTAGATCCAGTTCCAGACTCTATTGACAGAACAGGCAGTTATTGATCACAAGCTTAAAGTTCAACCAGTTAATCATCTTTGTCAGACACTAACTTGGAAAAGTGTTCAGTACAGCAAACAACTGTTCATCTATAACAAGTGCCTCAGCAGGAGCAGAACAGATAACGCCATTGAAGCCCTGGATTTAGGAGGAAAACAATAACCACCGTATAGGAGCCTCGTCAGCCGTGATCACAAAGATTCCAATATGCAGTATGGAGATTTTAAACCAATTCTTTATAAAACTATAAAATGAATTAACATCGTAGGGGTAGGATTATATAAGTTTGTTTCTTCCCACTCCTTTTCAAGCAATAAATCAAGCTCTACTTGAATTGTGTTAATTATCGCTATATTTAATCAGGCAAACGTGATTTAAGTGTCTTTTTCCTTTGTTTCATTTTCTGTTTTTTTTTTATCTATGCATTTCATTATTTCTGTAATTAGTTTGATAAATCTGTGTACATCCTTTATTGCTTTGACTACAATGCTTGAAATAAATCAATAAATCAATCCATCTCACCTTGAGGTCTTTTTGCCATAATAGGATTGTGTAATAATAGGATGTGAAAGTAAAAACACCTTAGCAAAAAAAAGTGCAATGATAACTCAGTGGAAGCTGAAACCTTTTACCAAAACCTTTGTTTTAAATATTATGTTTCATACAATTTAAAGAAATTTAGGACATGTATTTAAAGCCCCACTCTCATCATATTTTCAAAGTTTTCCCAATGGTTTTTAATTATGATTATTCCATTTATAGCCAAAATTAAAAACCTGTATCATTTTTTAGGACATAGTTTCTTCACTAACACATCTTCCAGGATTGCAAACATGTAGAGATATTTTTCATGCTTTTTAAGTAAGGCTTTTATTACACAGAAAACCATAAGGAATAATCATCAAAGTTGACATTTATTCTGAGATTCCACATGAAAAATATTCTTTAGACTTGTGTAGAAATACATTTGAACCTACATTTATATTTATGGATCAGTCATTGTTTTTTATTGGTACTGTAGATTTCCCAAACAAGTGTGAATGTGGGCACAGAAATATGAAAAAAGGAACATTTGTTTAACTTGTTATTAAAAACAGAGGTTATGAATGTAAAACACAGAATCTGAGAAAGGTGAAGTCTTTAAGTCAAATGACCATATAGTAAAAAATGTTAAAAGTGTGACTAAATTAGGTTAAAAATTAAAGACCTTTAATGAAGTTAAAAAACTGAAAGAAATACACATCTCACAGCAGAAAGTAACTAAAGTAAGAAAGTGAAGTACTCCATTCATTAGGACAGTGGTTCCCAAACTGGGGGCGCGGAGGTATTGCAGGGGGGGCGCGGTGGAGTTTTTTTTTTCATACTTTATTGACAAACAACATAATACAATAACAATGTGAATGTCTCATGGGGAATTGAAATGTGTACATATTGCAGAAAAATATAAGAAATAAAACAAAAAGTATATAAATATATACACATACATATACAACATAAGACAAAAAGAATTATTACTTGAAAAATCTTTGGGGTTTAATAAATTTTAAATCTTTTAAAAATTAAAGTAGTTCGAATAGCTTTTTGGTTTTGCAGATGTTTGATAATGGTACAGTACTGATTGATTTCACTCAAAAACTGCTGGAATTTAGGTTTGGAGCGTGACCATTTGGCTTTATGGATATGGAATTTTGTCAATAATAAAAACAATTGTGTAATGAAGATACAATCTTTGTCTACTTTGACATTAAGGTAACCCAGAATAATGTCTTTATCTAAAAATGTAACAGTTTGTTTAGTTATATTTCCAATATAGTTTCCCACTTCAATCCAAACCTTATTTGTATGTCTGCAGTCCACAAACAGATGATAAATAGTTTCCTCCTGAGTTCCACAGACTGAACAAAACAGGTCCATGTCCACAACAAATCTACTTAAAGTTTTGGTAGGATATATACAATGCAATATTTTGAAGGACACCTCTTTTATTTAGTTATTTAGACAGTATTTATTGCTAATAGTCCAAGCATAGGTCCATTTTATGTCCACAAATTTGGATTCCCAATAAAACCTCCCAGCAGGTAAGGTTGTGGTATGTAAAAGATTTCTTATTTGTTTATTGGAAACTGAATTAACAAAAATATCCACATTGTCCAAAAAAATTGTCTGGGTTTTTAATTGACTTGTGTTATAAATCCCTTTAAACAGTCGAAGTATACTGGTTGGAACGACATCTAACACTATTGCATATTCTCTGGCTGGAACAGGAATACCGAATTTTAAAAGACATTCTTCAGACGTCAGAAGATGTCTATGAGAATTGAAAAGTTGTCTGATTAAAACAATATCATTACCATACCATCTAGGGAAAAAAGTGATTTATTCTTGTATTACATTACATGTACATTACTGTTATTCCAAATACAACAAGTTGTTTAAAATAATGTTTATAAAGGAGTTTCCAGGCCAGCAGGGCTTCTTTGTAAAAGTTTGAAAGTTTTGTGAGTAATATTTCAATTTTGCAATTACATTTTAGCAAGAATTTAATGCCTCCCATTGTGTCAAATATATATTTGGGAAATGCATTCCAGATATTGTCTTCCCCTTTCAATAAATTACTTAACCACTTTATTTTAAAAGAGTTGTTTAAATTTTCAAAGGTTAATACATCCATGCCCCCATGTTTTCTGGTGTTACACAAAACATTTTTCCTTAAGTAATGACATTTTTCCTCCAAATAAAATCAAATAATGTTTTGTTTATTGGGTTCCAGATGTGTTTTGGCATTTCTAAAGACAGAGACACACAGACAGATCTAGAGATTCCTTCAGCTTTAGATAACAGAATTCTACCGTTCAGAGAAAGATTTCTCATTAACCACATGTTATAAGGCGCGGTGGAGTTTAGAAACAAAGGATTTGTATGTTTGTGTCAGTGTGGGGGGGCTCGAAAATATTCTAATCCTAAGAAAGGGGGGCCCTGCAGAAAAAGTTTGGGAACCACTGCATTAGGAGTACATGGACAGCTTTTTGACTCAGTGAAGAACTGGCCATCCACCAGAGTACTGTATTTTCCCACACTTTAAGATGCACTTAATGTTTTTCAAAAAATGATTTATAATCCGGAGGGCCTTCTTAATCCGGTTTAGTTTACTGATGTTGAAGCGATTTTGAGAGGTACATGACAGACTGTCAAGATGTCAGTCTGTTTTTCTTACAGGTTGCAAACAAGGTTTGGTGTCATTTTAAATTTGCTAACACGGCTAACGTGTAGCATCGTTGTTTTGTGCTTTCTTTTATAATTTATTATTATACATGACATAAATTAAAATATTGACCATTAATTGATGATGCATAATCCAACGTGCCCTCAATACACAGTATTCCCTGCCTTTCATTCAATAAAAGTAGGAATATGGTGCTGATGACCCCTGGGAACCTGAAGGAAATAAGTAATGGAAAATGAGTACGTCATACAACCATGGACAAGTGAGGTGTGCAACAACAAGTCCTTCCAACAAGAAAACATCTCCATTATTTCATCACAACCAAAATAACCAGTGGGATAAATTAAAAGACATATATTATAAAATTGAAACCACGGTTAATAAGCTATAAATTGTGTTTATCAAAGAGATAACAAAAAAAACATAATTTGTCTTTTTTTTTAAACTTTAATAAACTTTAAGAACTTAAACATTTCAACCTTCTCTTGATTCCATTAACCTAGCAAAAAGAAACAAGCATGAGACAGGCACTGCAAAGAAACTCCTGCTCTAAACATGAATGATCGGCATTTCAAAGGAAGTTTCGGGAGAAGCACCCTGAAGAAAGACAGATGACATACTGTATTTCTTCATACACACAGACAGCAACAAGCATATCGATATCTATTCCTACATTCAGACACTCAAGCTAAAACTAGAAAAAAATAACAGGGTTTCAGTGGTTTGTAGATTAATAGAGTATTTATCCATCCATTTTCTAAACCAGCTCAGTCCCTTTTGAGGTCTCTGGGATGCTGAAGTTCATGTCACCACTTGTTGGGTGAAGGTGTAGTACACGTAGAATAGTTCACCAGTCTGACACAGGACAAAGACGGCATGCTCACCACTAAATCACATGCACCCCAAAAATATTTATAATACATTTTAAACACACATTTAATAACATTTTAGCATCTGCAGTATATTATAAGCAATTTTAAGTCATGTCTGTTATGTCTCCTAACCCAGCTTAGTGCATTGCTCATCATAATTTAGTTGGTGTTGTTTGACCCCACTTAAGTGTATCTAACTACACTTGTAGTGTGTTTTTTTACATCCTAAAGTTAGAGTTAGAGCTTGATCTTGCTGCAGCTTATATACTACTTTTGCCCCATAACCTTTTATTTATATCACTACATTAGATTTCCATCCTAGAAATAATGACATGTTATAATTAATTAATATTAATTAATTAGATAATAAGAAACGGTGAATTTGGAAAGACTTTAAGAAGTACAAAATGTCATTTATACATGTTTATCTATCTTGATTTTAAACTAAGTAACTGTGTTGAAAATCCATATTTCCAAAATAAACCGTTAATTATACTGTACGTGATCATAAATAAACTTAATTCCAAGGCACACAGACCTCTGGTCTGGACTTATTTAAAATGTGGCCTGGCCATTCACATAGGCTCTAGTTTGATGAACTTACTTTCCCTTTAAAGGCTTCATCCTATAAGTCTTCAAGTTTTAATTACTTATATATATATAGAGAGAGAGAGAAAATCAAGCTTTCCTGGACTTGTAGGAAATTACATAATATCATATTCGCTATGCTTTGAAAAAACATGAAGTGGAGTAACTATCAGGTAGAGAGATAGTTTCTACGCTAGGCCAAATCCTCAGGGATTTAAGATCCTAACACCACCTCTTTATCTCTTATATAAACCCTAACCTATATCCTATTGCATTTTATTCCCTCCACTTTACTTTCAGATTGCAGGATTGTTTCTCCAAAGTCTCTTCATCTCCAGAATTAAAGATAACAATTTGTGGTATCACTCTCCTTTTTTATGTGACCAGCTTGAGTGTGAGGTCCTCAGCCTACTGTTGAAATTGTTCTTTAGAAGTAAATGTTGCTTCAGCTAACTGGAGACTTATACACAGAGATATTATGTGGTTATAACTATTGCTGCGGGACAAATAGGAATAGGAACCATAACCATATATAAGCATTTTATCATATTTGATTGACTTTTTTTAGATGACTACTTGCTGTATTGAAAGAATGCAAAATGTGTTGATTGTTAATTCTTTGTAATACTGTTACACTGTGGTAAAAATCTGTGGATCAAATTTGAGACAGTGTGTCAGGAAAGTGCTTTTTTTTACCCTAAACACTCATGTCAAACTACGGAGGCCGTGACCTGAAATAAAAACTTGATAACCTAAAATAATAAATATCTCGTTCCTAAAAGTTAATATTTTGTTCCCACAAATTAATATCTCATTCCCACGCAATAATCAAGTTGTGCGAACAAAATAATATCTTGTTCCCTTAAAATAATATTCCGTTCCCACGCATTAATTAATTTGTGCAAACGAAATAATTATTCACATCATAAGTCATTCACGAACACGGATGTGAACAATATTTGGATTTACAGCAAACACCTTCACATTTCTGTCTGTGTGTCTCATAAATTCCATGGAAGACATGGATGACATTTAGAAATCAAATTTATTTGTTTTAAAAAGCTCTACAAAAGCATCATACTCGTTTGCAGTCATCCGTCTACATCTACATATCCCATCATGCATCACACATATCCCATAATGCATCTTGACTAATCACTGTGCCCCTGTAAATGTGGTGCATTCAAATAAATCAGGAAAAATGACAGTTAGTAGCATGTAGCCTACAAGCCTTCGGATGTAAAACTACTGCTAAAGAGTATGTTAATAAAAGACAAGTCCTGAATATTATTATTCCTATTTGACCCTAAAATACAATATCTGCTGGCTGTCCATCTACCGACCTAGTTAAAGCTCTTTCAGGTGTGCGGGTGAAATAACCTTCTGACAGTGTGCTTAGGCAGACGTTTTAAACAGACTCTGACAATAGGTTTGGGCCTGGAAAGTCTGTTTAATCTAATTCCTTTGTCACTGATTCCAACTCACTACTAGGTGATCTTTGGTGGTAAATATGGAGTTGCAAAGTCAATCAATATGCCTGCTGACAAGGGATTCCTTGTCCCAACTGCATAAATGGAACCTCTTGAACTTCAACATGGTTATTGTCATGCTCGGCTAGGACGAGAACAGACCCAAGTGCTGAAACCCAGAAAGACAAACACTGAATGTAGTGTTAAAGGATTTAATTTAGAGTCTATGGTTGTCGGGAGGCTGGCAGCGGAGACGTCACCGGTGGAGGAGAGGTAAGTTGTAGAGAAAGAGGTAAGTTCCCTCAGGGGTATCGCAGATGGGCGAGATGTAGGTAAGCGGGACTCGGCGTAGGAAGAACAGGCTTGACGTGGTTGGAGGATGAAATCAGAGCGTGGTCGTAACTTGGAGTCGTGAGAAGATATTTAAGCTGAAGATCTTGTGATTGGATCCAGGTCGGCACAGGTGGATGAAAGATCCCTGTTGGCAGATCGAAAGCTTGGATGAGACAAGATCAAAACTATACTTGACATAAGCTTAGGTTTGCCCATGTATGCACCATTGAGGGCAATGAACTGGCGATGAATACTGGACCGGAGCCATCTTACATACAAATGCAGGTGATGAGGGGAATTCCGACAGCTGGATCCAATCTTGAAGGGCGCAGAGAAGGGAGGGGTTAGGAGAGGAGAGGCACCATGACACTTATAAAGTTACAGTGGGGCAAAAACGCATTTATCCATTCACCAATTGTGCAAGTTCTCCCATGTCATAACATGACAGGTCAATAATTTTCAACACTGGTATGACTCAACTAGGAGAGAAGAAAAGAAAATCCCAAAAATCTCATTCTCTGTTTTTTAACAATTTCAGTCAGACAACTCTTGCAGAAGAATATTTATTTCACAACATCTTTAGGTTGACATTCACAATTTGATTCACAACTTCGTTTTGGCATAAGGCTCCGTTCAATTCCTTGAGACACTTATTTTTTCCCATACACTTTCGGGTAACAACCCCCGTAACGGAGCCCACAGGTGGAAGCCGGGGAGGAGGGAGGGGCAAAGAATGAGCGCTGAAGGTAAGAGAGAATGAACAATTGTACACCTGACTTAAATAGGACGCTAAGCAGGTGGGTTAATTAACTGACCCGCCCTAGGGGAGTAACCTGCAATTCTGCCGAGTGTCTGCCCGAAATGCGACGAGTCGCTATTCTATATGAAAAGTATGGTGGAAATTTGGTGAATAACAAAAATTCCTCTTTATACTTCATTTACAATGACAATAAAATGGAGGAGCTAACCAGCAGAGTACTGAGCTCTGCCTCTTTGCATAGAGAAAGATAATTGCCAGGAGAAGGCATGGGCACGGGGAAGAGGTAGGTCCTATTGGGCCTATATAGTTACAAGAGAAAATGTAAAAAACAAAACAAATATATTAAGTCAGAGAAAAGCGGCAGAAGTTCATGACTAAATAAGTTTACTATAAAGAAAATGAGCAACCATTGCAACAAATTGTATTAAAAACCTAAGACAATGCATTGATTCTGCAATAATTGCAATGACAAATTTTCTTATCTCAGTTGAGCAGGTGATTATGATGTCCTTGAATGATATTGTCTTAAATGGCACCAAACTGCTTATAATGTGTAAAATATTGACCTTAGTTCAATTTTCTATATAGTGCAGCAGATTATACTCCTAGAAAATTGCTTTGTAGGGATAAAAGGGCAATAATAGACACAGCCCTGGTGTGTTCATACCAGTATGTGGGGTTGTGTTTTATTTATATACGCGCCATTACAACTTCTTGTATAAGAAGTCCTGTGTCCCCTTTATCAAATTTGTGTATCAATGTGTAGTAATGTGCTTTCTAGGCTTTCAGCTCGCTTTCTCAGTTTAACACATTTATTAATACATAATTGGCTCATTAAAAGGCAGCACAGGCAAGCAAGACCCGCCCTTACATACAACTGACAGTCTAAATTTGGATTATGGAGGGGAAAAAGTGTGATGATATGTGGCTAATGAAATTTCATGCTGAAGGCGCTGTTTAGCATTTGCATTAGGATAATATCACCAAAACACCATTGCAACTTAAAAGGCAATCAATTTTAAATTACTTTTAAATCTGGTTAAAAAGAATGAGGAAGTGAAATGTTGGTTTTTAAAAACAATAAACTGTGAACTGCAAAATGAATTTTTAAATTTGCAAAGACCAATTTGCGAGTATAATTGAGAATTGAAAAATGCATTTCTGCCTGAATTCTGGTAAAGTAGGAAAATATTTATAAAACAATATTTTTTATGTTAATTAGAAAAATTGTATTTCTCATAATACATTTTAAATTTTGAAATGTTTTATTAAACTGCATGCCTGAAATGTCAGTGATTTTAGGTGTAAAACCTTCCAAACTCATCTTCAGCAGCTTTTGTTTCATAACATCAGATTCCTTTGAAGTTTATACTTCTGTGTAGCTAGTCAGTTTTTTCTAGCCAGTCTGCCTAAAGTATTATTACATTTAGGTTTTGCACATCAGCTGGAATCACTTAAGTTCAGACTCAAATTGCCAGTTTCTTTCTTGAACTTCTAAGTTTGAGAAGAACTTATTGTACTTTTGCTCTGATATATAGTCTAAGTCCAGTCACTAAAATAAAATGTGTGCAGTGAATTTGTTCTAAACCACACACATTTGTAGATGAGGTGCTTAAAGTTATTAAAGCTTTAAATGCTAAAATAACTTGTGCAAAAAAAAAAAACAAATAAATCTAGCTTTATGAAAGATAACTATTTTCTTTATTTTCCAAAAGTGAAGCAAAAAAGTCTTACTTTTTAAGTGGGAAAATGTTCACACAAGTGGTAGCTGACTAAAAACTATATTGCTGCATGTATTTAAATACATTGGACAAAGTTAGATGAGGGCTTTGTAAGCAGAAATATTCAAACTTTTAAACATTCACAAAAAACAAATGAGACAAATGCAACCGATCCCTACCCCCACATTTATCCCTCCAAGGGGAAAGATATGGAACAAATAGTGTCTTCAAATTCAAACATTACTACTGCTTGACGACATCATTAATAGTTGCCGGGCATCTACATTAGCGCAGTGGTCCCCAACCACCGGGAAATTTTGGCACCAGGACGCACAGAAAGAAAAAAATAATTTCCATTTTATTGTTTTTTTTCGAAAAAAACTTTTATTTTGAAAAGTGACCGGATTCTCTCTGTTACATCCTTCACACTTAACGTACGTCAAAGTCGCGACACCAAACATCACGTGATACACCCCGCTAAAATTAAACCCAAACAACCAAAATGAGCAAAAAACAAACTTCTTAAGAAAGCTGCTTTGACAAGGGGAAACGGTCCAATAAAGGGACAGAAGAGGAATCTTCACCCGCTAAAAAAGGGAAATCTGCCTTTAATAGGCAGCGGTAAACGTGCCTTGCGTTGCACCTCAACCCCCCCCCCACCGGTCCGCGGTAAACGTGTCTTGCGCTGTACCAGTCCGTGGTGACAAAAAGGTTGGGGACCACTGCATTAGCGCATAGCTGCCAGCGCCCGGAAATAAAAACCTGTTTTATAATGTTAAAAACTCAAACTTAATACTTACATTAAAATGTAAACTTCTTGGCTTTAGAGCACATCTTCTTTCACTTTCGGCTTCTCCCATCAGGGGTCGCCACAGCGAAACAACCCTCCCTGGAGGATGAGTCGCATGGCAATGTTTTATACCGGATGCCCTTCCTGACGCAACCCTCTCAATCCAACCGGGCTTGGGACTGGCACAGCAGCAGAGAAGGGAACAGGGAGCGGCCCGGATTCAAACCCTGGTTTCACGGACGGAAGGCGCCGCAAACCATCACGAGCTAAACCGGCCCCCTTTGGCTTTAGAGCACATCCACGTGAAAAATTATGTCTCTCCCTCCCTACCAGCGAAGGGATAGCCAGGCCTTAATCTCTATGGCTCCTTCTTAAAGAAACACTTTCGGACACCACTAAAGCTTCAAAAGCCCCTACAGTTGGAGCAATAGGGAGTAGCCAGACGGGTAAGGAAGCAATTCAGATTCATCCAAAGAAGCCTTGATGGATTCTATACATAAAATAAATAAAGATGACATTAGGTTCTAAAGATCTCATAAACCAAACAGATTATATTAAATGCTATACCTCCTTTGCATTCTTGGAGTGTTCCTGAAATCTGGTTGAAGGCTGAATTTCTCAGCTGTCTCCTTCAATATTTGCTCATGTTTAATGTAGTCTATTTTGAAAGTGACCCTCCAGACCACTGATTAACATTTTGTACCGGTACTGACCCTCCCAGGCTTTTAAGTTTGACTAGATGCATTTGAAAATATATTTTCCATCGTCCTTTTATTTTAGTTCCGCTAATTAATTTTAGCTTTCAGAGTAGAATAGGCATTAGTTGGCCAGAAACAAACTGTACAGCAGGTCAGCAATGTGTGATTTCGGACATGAAGACAGTAAACATTTGCTCTTCATTAGTCCCATCTTTTTTTAACTATTCATTTGAATGATAATTGGGTCTAAGCTTTTGACTAGTACATGTCCAGACCTTCATATTCGTTTTCTAGCTTAATTAAATTACTAGTTTGAAGTAAAAATTGACGTTTTTTGGGATTTGTCACTTTTCAGTTACTGTTTCCAGCACGTTCCATACAAACACAAGTGTGTTTGCATGTAATACAACTATTTATGCAGAAGGTTTAGCCTTACTTCTCACATTATGCCCCTATAGGAGGACAATACTGTGCATTACAAGGCCAGAGTCACACAAAACCTATCAACAATATAGACTTCTCATATACTTGTCAGGTGTTGCGTTTTTGCGTTTGGTTCTCCAGAGAATCAGCCACCAGTTCACTAAAGATTATGTCTGAATAAAAAGTAAAAACCACCAGAGAGTAAATTATTTATTTGTGGTATTCACAGCCACATAAAAATAAATATAGTATTTAAAAAAGTGAGAAGTAACCCAAAATGATCTGATTAATTTGGACAGCTCACAAGATTTTAAAAGTTAAATATTTCAGTCCCAAATGAAGCCACCTATGTTATACTATGTTAGTATGCGACCTTTTTACCCTAAAAAAAGTAATCCAATAGGTCATCCAAGTGTTTCAGCTATACAACAGTAACTTTTAGATTTCAAAAATGTGTGGTGCATGGTTAGCGCTTTCGCCTCATAGGGAAAAGGCCCTGGTTCGAACCCGGGCTGGGTCCATTTGTTACACCTCTGTCTAGGGGCTTGTAAGAGGATGTAACATAAAGATAAAGGAAACATTAAATACCCAAACAGCCCAAACAAATTCTCACAAATTCTCACAAACCCAGGCTGGGATTTTTTTACAGAAAAACGCAAAACTACACAAAAATTCCAAAATGCAAGGAGCAAAGCCTCTAACAATGGCAAACAAAGTAAAGCTTTGATGCTGCCAGTGGGGGGGGGGGTTCCAACAGATGATGTGGCAGTTTTTAAGCCCTGAGCTGGACGTCCTCAGCCAATCAGGTGCTCTGGACAATAAGGGTTCCAATCTGCAAACAAATATAGGAGAGGGAAAAAAAGAAAGACAGAACCTCCCACTGCAGCAGAAAATTAAAGAAAATTGGGACAGAAAAACACTCCAAAAGTACAAAAGAAACACTATTACTGCCACTGCTGTAACACCTTTCTTTGTGGAGCTTGCATGTTCTCCCTATGCACGAATGACTTTTCTTCAGGCACTCTAGTTTCTTCCCATGGTCCAAAAAACATGCTTTATAGGTTAATTGGTGGGAGTGATTTTGTGTCCTTGCAACAAACTGGTGACCTGTGTACCCCACCTTCACCCAACAGCAGCTACGACAGGCGCTGGTAACCCTGTGGCCCCCAAAAGTGATACGTAGTGGGTCAGGGTTGGGGTTAAGAGGGTTTGTGGGTTTAGAAAATAGATGGATGGAAGGTTCATGATATCAAATATTAAATTGTTTACTTAATCTTAATTTTGAAATTCTCAATGTTGACCCTGTATGACTCCAGAAAAAAAACAACTTTAAAGGATAGTGAAGAGAAAAAAATTCATTCATTAATCCACATTGTCATTGGTTTTAGAGTCTTTTGTTTGACTCTGGATTCATGCCTTCTTTTCTACCTGATTCCCCACAAATTAAACTCACAGGATTTGCACGTTTAAACATTGAATACTGATACAGGTAGAATTTGTTGTTACGCTAGTAAGTGTTCACTTGCAATAAATGTTGACATGCCCACACATCCCTATCAGACAAGCACAGAAATGCGCTTAAAGTCAGGTTACTTAAAAAAAGGAATGTCATTTTCTGGACTCTCCTCACAACAACCTGGAGAGTCAGATTTTTACCTCAGCTGTAATCTTGGAAAGAAGGTGCTCCTTGGACAAGAGTTGCAGATATAACCCCTTAGCTTAGTGTGCATTTTGTCCATTTTGTCAAACAGTGATGAGTTCACACCCAACAGAATTGTTTAATTTAATATTAATGTTTAAGAGAGGAGGAGAGTGATGTTTGGAACTAGATGTGTAAGTGGCCATTAAATGTAAAATATTACTAACATTTTATTTGTCAAATGTGGACTCCTTGTTACTGGGAAATGTAAAAAACGATTGTGACAAGTTGTCCCTTGGTTGAGAGGAATTAGGGTTTTTAAGGACCTATACCATGCTATATATTATCATATACAATATCCATGTATATGATAATAAATTACCTTTGGCACACAAAAGGAAACATTTTTAAAATTAAATATTAGTTATTTTCTTGAGTTCTTTTCCAACCTGGAAGTAATACGACCTGATATTTGAGACAACAGCTTTCTCTCCTTTGACATCAACCTAGAGTCAGCCTCGGCAACATGCCTGCGTTTTGCCAACGAAAACAAAAAACATACGAAGTTTTGCAAAGATAGATGTGCATATTGTGCAAATAAAAGGAAATCCTTGGGAGATATAGGTATTGCGAATACACTAACGCGACTAACATGGCTAATATATGAAGTATTACAAACAAGTTCTAAAGTTATTGTGAACGCAGTTAATAAAGTATGACTGACAGCTTGTGAAAATTTGGTTGTTGCAGCGACTGTAGCATCCCCGGTTGAAAAGATGGTCTCTCAAACTGATAGTTCACAACCCTTTGTTTGTGTGAAGAGGTGCAAAAAAATATAAATATATTTTACATCTCTTACCGTTGTATTCACCATGTCAACCCTTTTGTTTTATTCATTCCTTTCAATACTTTAAACCATTCATTTATTACTTTAAGATTTTTAACCTCTGATGTAAATCAACTAATGTAACTGTATTTTGAACAAAATTATTTAACAATAAAATCATGTTCCCTTCTGTGTAAACATCAAATAAATCAAATGTTTGCATCCATTTCAAACTGACTTAGCATTGGCTTGACATTACAGTGCCACCTAGTGGGCAAATAAAAAGGGGCTGACAATGTAAAATTATGTGAAAACACAGAACTAAATCGCCAAAACATAAAATATCACAAACCTTGTTTCCTCATCAACCTGGTGCTATGGGATACTGTAAACTTTCGTTTCTTTTAAACCCTTAACACTTTTTTAACCGTTTTGGCTGATAAGAAGCCCATGCAGCCTTCACGTTTGCTTGCCTGACGACTTCCAGTTTAGCGCGCCCTTCACAATAGTAATATTAATACATTTTATTTATAAGTCGTCTTTCTGGGCACTCAAGGTTGCCGATAAGAGCCACAACCATGTTATTCAAAACGGGAGAATTACAAAAATAAAACTATAATAGGCTGAATCTAGAGGTCATTTACAGAGACCGTGTTCAAACAAATAAACAAACAATGAGTGGCTTCGCTGACTGTCAAGTACAGGATGGAGAGGATACTCAGAATTATCCATGATGGATATGAGTTCATTCAAAGTCCTCTTCTCCATCACAGCTTTGGAGGTTTTCCTTTTGTACCCAATTACAGACCCAGCCTTTCTAATCATTTTGTTCAGTCTTTTTGTGTCACTGGCAGCTATGCTGCCCCCCTAGCAGACCACCGAGAAGAACAGAGTGCTGGCCACAACAGACTGGTAGAAAATTCAAGCATCCTGCTGTATACATGAAGGACCTTAGTTTCCTCAGGAAATGGGGTTTGCTGCAGTCATTTCATGGACTTGTAAGTAATTGGACAAATGAAATAACTGAAAACAAAATGGTCATTACTAATATTTGGTTGAAAAGCCTTTGTTGGCGATGACAGCCTGAAGTCTTGAACTCATAGACATCACCAGATGCTGGGTTTTCTCCTCCTGAATGCTCTGCCAGGCCTTTACTGCATCGACTTTCAGTTGCTGTTTGTTTGTGGGCCTTTCTGTCTGAAGTTTAGTCTTTAACAAGTGAAATGCATGCTCAATTGGGTTAAGATCAGGTGACTGACTTGGCCATTCAAGAATCTTCCACTTCTTTGCTTTAATAAACTCCTAAGTTGCTTTGGCTGTATGTTTTGGGTCGTTGTACATCTGTATTATGAAACACCGCCCAATCAGTTTGGCTGCATTCACCTGGATCTGCGCAGACAGTATGTCGCTGAACACCTCAGAATTCATTGGGCTGCTTCTGTCCTGTGTCACGTCATCAATAAACACTAGAGTCCCAGTGCCACTAGCAGCCATGCACGCCCAGACCATCACACTGCCTCCACCGTGTTTTACTGATGATGTAGTGTGCTTTGGATCATGAGCTTCTCCACGCCTGCTCCATACTTTTCGCCATCATTCTGGTAGAGGTTGATTTTGGTTTCATCTGTCCAAAGAATGTTTTTCCAGAACTGTGCTGGCCTTTTTAGATGCTTTTTAGCAAATTCCAGTCTAGCCTTCCTATTCTTGAGGCTTCTGAGTGGCTTGCATCTTGCAGTGTACCCTCTGGATCTACTTTCATGCAGTCATTTTTTAAGGTAGATTTGGATATTGATACGCCTACCTCCTGGAGAGTGTTGTTCACTTGGTTGGCTGTTGTGAACGGGTTCCTCTTCACCATGGAAATGATTCTGCCATCATCCACCACTGTTGTCTTCCGTGGAAGTCCAGGTCTTTTTGCGTTGCTGAGTTCACCAGTGCTTTCTTTCTTTATTCAGGATGTACATCGCTGTTGATTTTGCCACTCCTAATACTGTAACAGTTTCTGGCATGTTTTTTTTTTTCCTGTTTTCTCAGCTTAATGATGGCTCCTTTCACCTGCATGGAGAGCTCCTTTAACTGCATGTTGTCTGTTCACAGCAAAATCTTCAAAATACAAGCACAAGTCCTCTAATCAACTCCAGGCCTTTTATCTGCTTCACTCATAATGACATAACAAGGGAATTGCCCACACGTGCCCATGCAATAGCATGGAAGGCAATTACTTACGAGCCCATGAAATGAAGGGATTCTGTTTAAAAAACGCTTTAGTTTTTCTCCTTTTTATGCAATCTTTTTGTTCAACCCATGAAATAAAAGCTGAAAGTCTGCACTTCAGTGGTATCTGCGTTGTTTTATTTAAAATTCTCTGTGGTAATGTACAGAAACTAAATTAGAAAGAATGTGTCTCTGTCCAAATATTTATGGTCCTGACTGTATGTATGTGATTGTGGTTTTCTTTCATTCAGTCTAGAAATTTTGTTTTTGTGACCTATATTTAAAGCATGAGTGTTGATTAGGTAAAATCTACATGTTTCTAGTCCACATCACATTCCTTAAATGCATATTTTACTTTAATATGCTTTCCTCCCTGTTAATCCAGTATTGGGATTGATGGTCCAACACCATGACAAGACCATTTGCAATTTTCCTTTGGGTTTCATGTGCTAATTAAACTTCTTTCTAACAAACAAGCCTTTGCTGCTTTTGCTAGCAATGATTCATTAGAGAGCATTGTCACACAGGTCAGTTGTCACATTGTTTATTACAGTCTGCTTGAAAACAATGAATTCTGAAGTTGTTTTTTCCAAAATTTGCCAGAGCAAGAGCCACAAGCTATTATTGATTTAAAACTACACAAAGAAAGGGTGTATTTTTGTGCATCATAGACTTTTTTCTCCTAATAGTACTGTTGTTTTGTTAGGAAATAAGAAAGTATAGTTACATACTGCAGCAGAAACCTAGTGCTGTATTCACACAGGGCTCAGAGACGTGCATTTGAGCATCTGCTTTTAATGAAAATTCCATTTCGATACATGTATATACATTTCGGGCTTTCGTGTTACAAACTTTGGTGTCCATGCTTCGCTGTACATTTTTTATTCTTGTTTACGAGCTCAGTCTACATGATTGTGCACACGTCAGGAACTTAGATTTGCTACTGTCTTATGATGGCATCTTTAAAAACAAGGAAGTACCATCCTTTTGAAAGTTGATCATGGAGAAGAAATTAAAAATTGCGGTTTGTGTCCTGCCGAAAATATATGATGCCAAGTCTTATGTCTTATATCAGACTGAGCTGTGAAAGAAGTAGCTTGGAACAAGATTAGCACCATTTTGCACAAAGCCTATTCCAACTGTAAGTGCAAGCGTTAGTATCGGGTAGTGACAGTCCAGGCAGCCGCATTGCCAGGGAAATGTGTCCTGACAGGCATCCACCCAGAACAATTGATAATGGCCGCATAAAGTAGTGGGTTACTACAGCAGATTCCTCACAGAGCACGGCTTCTGTACGATTAAAAACCGTCATTGTATGCTTTCCTTTTTTAAATTGACAATAAAAGTCACTTTTTCAGAATTCACTGGGACATTCAAAGCAACTTAGTGGACGTCTATGCTTCAGGTGGAAAAGCAGCTTTTTATTTTTATCTGATTTGTCCCTATAGTGTTTGGGAGGACATGTGACCTGTCCATCGAGGTCTTCAGAGAACAAATAGCCAGGAAGCATCCCTTGTATTCTGTCCGTTTTCAGATCCATCAATACTTTGCAATTGCATTTGACAATAAAAATTCACATTGCTAAAAGTTAAATGGCTGGATGGTTCATAGAGAAATATTATTTCTCATTTGACAAACCTAAAAGTCCTTTTTGTTCTTTGCTCAAACTTTAATCCACAAAAATGAGCAATTAATTTCAAGTGGCAGAAAATGATGGCTTTTTAAGAAGAGCAAATTGTTAATATTGTCATCTAGCATAAACAAAGCACACAATATTATAAAATGGATTTCACTTTAGGTCCAGTTAATTAACTAAATAGAATTACGTGTGTGGGTGTGTACGAATGCCTGAGTGTATGCATGTAAATACCTTAAAGCAGAAGCAGTAGCATTGATTATAACGTCTCCTGTGGTGAAATGTAGAGATGAGATTGAAAACATTGATCTGGGGATCTGCTCTTGGAGAGAACCTGCTGTCAAGACGGGGTGTTCATCATTTGGTTTGTGTCAAAAAGATGCATCTGTGTATGTGTGTACAATACTAAAAATGTGCTGCTTACATGCATTATCAATATAGGGAAAAAATGGATTCAAGAGCATTGTTTCAAAAATATAAACATTAACTAAAATTATCCGTAGTGATCTTTACTTTCCCTGAGCTTCAGAAACAAAGTTGGTTCGCACATTGAGGACAGATGAATTCTGATGTTTTGACAGTTACTGCAAATTTTTACTGAGTAGTACTTGGTTCAGTGCCACAGGACATCCTGATGGTCTTAATGCCTGTTCCACTGTTCAAGAGAGGTCCAAAAGCACATTATCACATATAAATTATAAACCATGTTCCATCTCTACAAGACCACTGGTAACCGGAACCTGTCAGGGGTCTATATCACCATCATTGGACACACCTTAAAATGTCTATCTGTGCTTTTCCTGACAGCCCTGAGTCAGAAATCACTAAATTATTGATTCATTAAACAAATCTAACTGAATATTTTTGTAGTGAAAATTTCATTTTGGTGTTTAAAGTTGTCAGTGTTGGTCAATTATATTTGAAAGCAAGGTTTGACATGCGTTTCTTATTTGTTATCTGCATCAAATTTAGTTTTAACCTTTCAAAATCAACTTTATTTTTTACATTTTACAGGCCAAAAATAATTCCACAATAACACCGACTGACCTATAACATGTAAGGATTTAGGAATATTCGTTTTGATTCTGTTTTGGCTTAATTTAATGATTTCTTGTGTGTACTCTACAGTGCTAGGAACAGCTAAGATACTGCGCAAACCCCCAAGCTCCCAGGCCTCTGGTAGAGGACCCAAGCTTGGAGGAGAAACCACCCGTGGAGGGTGAGAAGCGCGTTTTATATATATATATATATATATATATATATATGAAACGGTGGTCCTTTCTATGTGGAGTTTCTATGTTCACCCAGTATCAATTTTTTCCGGCACTCCAATTTTTGCCCACACTCCAAAAGAAGGCTGCAAGGTTAATTGGTGACTCTGAGTGATTGTGATTGTATGTGGTTGTGTTATTTGTGAGCCCTAGTGATTGTGGGATTGATGGGTGAACTGTTCAGGGTGTAACTGGGTAAGCTACAGGAGACCTGTGACCCCCAAATGGGAATAGCCTTTTTTTTAAAAACAAATTGGTTAGATGACCACGTTTAAGCATCCACATAGCGGACGTATCACTCCGTTTTGGATTTTTTTCAAGCAGTAATGATCATATATTGCAAATTTGTTTACTTTTATAGTTCTCATTTACGGTTTTTCCTTTTAATCTAAAGTGTCTTGGACATTTATGACGTCAGAGAATTCTTACCTTTTCAAAAAAAACGGGAAAATGGACAGAACATATTTTATGGATGAACCTGCTTACTAAACTCTGCTGTTCAGGCTACATATGTTGGTTTCTTTACGATTGTGGCACTTGTAAATGTGAACCAACAAGAAGATTTTGTGATTTACAAATTAAAGAGAAAAACACCACAGAAATAAGTTTTTGCTTGTTATTCTTTGCTCATTTATTCAAAAACACTTTTTTTTTATGATATTTGACTCACAGGTTTGCCAGACACACATCATTAAACAATTATTACATATGTTGCTTCATGGGATTCTTAGATGAAGGAATCCATTGTGGCATTACTGTATTTAATAATGTGTTTTTAGTATATGCAAATTAAAGCATCAAATAATAATTAGTTAAACATTTTTAAAATTCAACCCCTTGACACTTGGTGATGCCTTGTTATTTTTTTCTCCTTTGTCATCTTGATTTGCTTCTATTGGGACTTAATTAAAAATGATAAGTGAAGTTAATCTTTTTTTTTGCTCATTATGATGGTCCTTTTGGGCCATCATAATGGGCCATCATTTATAACAGTTCCTTTGGTGGTTTTCAGGGACTTCAAAATAATAATGTGTGAGAAAAAGAATTATTATGGAAAATGTTGAGTTGGAAAATTGCCATTTTGTGTCATTTGTCCAGAAACTACATGTTCTTGGTTTCTGCCAGTCTTGTACATAATTAGATGATTGGCTTTGGATGGAGCTGTTGACTGCCTGACAGATGGAAATACTGTCAGCTAATGACCCATATTTAGACATTTCCCTCTATCTGACATCCACCACACCACATCATTCTTGTGACCTCGACAAAAGTGAAAGCTGGTATAAACACCTGACTGTCCAGGCTTTTTCTAATTGGAAATACACATATTCTTTTTGTAATTTATATTAATTACTTTAAATTTAAAGGAATTTTTTTTCTAAAAGCATCAATACAAAAAAAATTGGTGGAAACTTAGTCCAATATTAGCACCCTGATGGTTTCTTGTAAGAAGGTCAACAACTGCCGTAGACCTAAAATTATGTCATTAAAAGTTTCAGTATGAAGTATTTTTATTCATTTATTTTTTCAGTATTTTTATCTCAATGCATCCATAATATTATAAACTCCAACAATAAAGGTAAAACCTTACCTTACAGTTTGCACAGGCATCCAACAGATTAGACAGTATTGGTGCCACCAAGTTGTTTTGTGAGTCTTTAATTGCACATGTGCAGATGTAAAACTACAAAATAAAACATAAAGGTATATATACACTGAATCTAATGACCCGATACATCATAGAATGATCTGATAGTGGGATGTTTTACTCCTTAAGCCTTTGTCACAACTGCCCTTACAGTTGATAAAGCCCGTTTGTGGGTGAAAAATTGACAAACATGTATGCGAAACGTAGGTGGCTTTCACAAAATTTCAAGGCTACCGTTCAGGGCCCTTCGACTAATACTGACGTCACATTATGTGATTGGCTGTGTGTTGGTCTGATGATGTGTCAGATAGTGATTGGTCTGGACAAATTACGATACTATCATAGAAGAAGATATTATGCGGCCTGTTGTAAACAAACAGAGCCCCGACATAGAGCGAGATTATCTTCTAAACATGCTTTTATTATTGTTATGGTTAAGTGCATTTGCAGCTGAACGGACTGTGTTCCAAACCCTTCTCCAGACCGCACACTGTAACAAAGCACCTTCCCTGCCTGCAAACACTAAACCACGAGACTCCAGCTGCTCTGCTCAGAGACACGGTTTCGAAAAAACAAGGCCATGGAATTTTTAGAAATCTGTAGGTAGTTTTAAAGATACATATTTACCATTTACTATATCTCTATTGTGAAAAACTTTATTTAACCATCAATTCATGGATGTTTATTTGTATTTTTTTTATATAGTAAGCATTATTTTATGCTTATGCTATTATGCAGTGCAGAATTGTGTCAACGGCCATGTTCTAACACAATTATGATTGAGAACTGGATACAAGACCTTTATCATCATAATTGTCATAAGTGTGTGTAACTCAAATTAGCTTTACAAATGCTACATGATACACTTTAGTAGCATTCAAGCATTCCATTTTCATAATGTCCCTTAAGATGGGCTGCACTAGTCACAAGGGAACTAAGACACACCTTCGCTGCCCCAAAGAATCAGCTGACCCTTCATGGGCCTGGACAACCCAAAAATGCACAGCAATTCCCCAAACAGATGCATGTGACTAAGGCTTTTGTTAAAAGAGTAGCTATTAGGTGTTCTGAAGGTCAGCAGAAGTTGTCAGTTGAATGCAAAAGTACTGTAGCTTTAGCTTGTGAGACATTTGGGCTGCTGATACAAGGCTTTAGCTTTCCCTATGAATGGAATTTTTTTGGGACCTCAGTTGCTTCAGTTTTAAATTCATTGTATTAATAACCATGAGGCTGAGATGCTGAGTTTGACCTGAATGTCTAAGAAATCACATTGTACTGGTTAAGCTAAAATAAAATCAGGTGATGTATTTCCTGGCTGCACAGTAAAACAGAAATGAGTCACTCTGAATAATTTGCTGAAAATAAACGTTTGAAAATGTAACCCAGCGTCTGCAGGGAGACTGCCTGCTCTATTAATGTCCTAACCTGTAGGCCACTTCCACTGACAGCTTTTCTTTGCTTCTCCTGCAGGAGGTAACTACGGTGAGAGTGACAGTGAGACAGCTGTCATTGTGACATGGATGACTGCTGTAAATCTCAGCATTTGCAGCTGAAAAAATAGAGCGAAAAAAGGCAAAATTAAAATATATACAAAAACTACAAAGGATAGGAATAGGAATGGAATGTTGATGATGGTAGAAAAGAATAAAGAAAGACAAAAGCTGACATTAGTTAAAGCTTTTTGACATCAAAAATAGAATAAACAAGTTTATATGTGTGCTTTATATTTAAAAATAAATACCTGTCAAAAAAAAAAGAACGTTTAACAGCAAAAATACCTAAGAATAAGTTAAACTTTAAGAGAGAGAACTTTAAGGAAAAAAAACAGGGCAAATCTGTACGGGGCACGTAGGTGGTCTGTTATGCCCCTTTTTATGTCTAGGGGGGCCAAAGGAGCATAACATAAACGTAATGGTTTTCCGAAACTTTAATCAACAAAACACAAAAAAAACGTGTTTCCATACAAAATAACAAATTTATTTACAAATTAATAAATACCAAACAACTACCCCACCTAACTGAAATGTGAAATCTTACCTGTGAATGAAAGAAAAGGGAAATCAATGAAAACACACTAACCTGCCTAGACTGACAAACAGGAGGAAAACTTATGTAAAAGAAAATGTCAGTTTGCCCCTACAGCTTCACATAAACATAACTACATCAAACAAGTACTACAGAGTGGGCCTGAACACAAAACCACAAAAACTGCAAAGAGCAACACAAACTGCAAATCTGGTGGAGAAGAGTGCCAACCTGCAGTGGAGACATGTTGCAGCAATTCTCACAAGCTGGAGGTTTATATACACACTCTATATATATACATATTAACTTGAATATCAGCCAAAGTTTTACTCAAATTTTCCAAAATACTAGCCTCCTGTGTTGTATAACAAAACCACTATTTAGGGTTGATATCTGCAATATTGTTCTCTAAAGATGTGCTTTGATTAACTAGTAATTTCTTACACCAGAACAATGAGGTTTATTCTATTCAACAGCTAGCCTAGTTGTAATATTTGTGGTCTAAATGCAACAAAGTTACATATAAAGTTTTTTTTTTTTTCATATAAAATTCCACTTTTACTGAATTTCTTTGTCATTTCTCTATTCAGACCAAGCAGAGAAATGCGTCTCCACAAGCTATCTGTAATGAGTTTCGACTGCTTCACTGCTGCAGACTCAATTAGCTTAAAAGGGGCTTGGTGGTGGACTGGCCGAGTAAGGACGTATCAGTAGAGTGATTGCATAAGAGTGCGTGTGTGTGTGTGTGTAGGGGGTGGAGTTACATGGTGTGTGTGTTTAATAATATGCTTAAGTATGGACAGGAACTGTAGTGTTGTGTCAGCACTGATACATTACCCGGATTTATGCTCACTTGTCAGACACACACATGCACACTCATGCACCAGCAATTACAGACAACAAAACTAGTTTTTGTTCCCCTTGGCCCTCTAGAGGAAATAAAAAATACATTTTGAAAAAAATGTGGGTTTTTACTCATTTTACTTGGTATTTACTCCAACATTTTTGTTTCCAAAGTCAGCTCTGAAGGTTCACCCAAAGGTGAATCTTATGTTTGCATTTGTGATTTGTTAAAATGGAATTTGTGACTTATTAAAATAGTGAATAGCATTTCAAGGTGCTGGTTCATAGAAAATAAAAACAGTAGTAGAATGGACATACTAATAATCTTGAGCCAAAAATCCAAAGTGTCCCTTTGCACATCATGTAAAACCATTCAATAAAATTGTGCTTGCAACCTATTGTCCACTTAATGACATGTGATGCCTTAGGCACATGTACCCAGACAGGGGTTGGCCTGTAAGGGTGCTGCGGGTTTAGAGGGTCATAAACAGGGGGGGGGCAGCATCTTAAGAGTGTCTTGCAGTTCTCTTCAGTCTCATGCGGTCACCTTCAGTGACATCATAAAACAAGTTTTTCCAAGCAATTGTTTATAATTTACTGAAAAAAGTGGAATTTTGAGTCGGTAAAACCCCATAGCACTGACTTTTTTATATTAAAAAATTTCAAGTTGAGTCAGCTTACTTACTGAGAAAAAAATACATTTAAAATATTGTTAAATTTGAACAGTACTCAAAAAAATAATTGTTATTCAGCATATGTATAATTCTGTTACATATTCAAAGGTATTCACTTTAGTGAAATTTTAAAATTTAAATTTTGAAAAAATGAAAAATTTTTGTTAGGACGTAAAGAATGTACGACATACAAAGATGTATTTTATTTTATAAAGAATTATTCAGTTTGCAAGGTTACAATTGTAAAAGTACTTAAAATTCCTAACAGACGTATGACAGTTTATGACTTTTAGTCATAACATAATAGAGTCAAAGTGCCAACATTTAAGACAATAACACAAACAACAGGGATAATGTAGAGAGAACTATCGCCTTCGAAAACATCAGAGTTTTTTTGGAGTCTTGGTGGATCCCAAACCAGCAAACAGCAGACTCTTCAAAAATCATACTGTCTGTAAGAACAGAATCTCCTGTTTATTCCTGCTGCATTTTGTGAATGGCTGAGGAAAATCTTAATTCTGCCTCGGACGCCTCATGCATGGCAGTTTCTGTAACTTCCTGTGAGACATTAAACTCCAAGAATTTTTAGAACTTAATTTTCAAAGGTAGTTAAAAAAGGGTTCTCAAGGGAATTCAATGGAAGACCTGAAAAAATATCTTTAAAAAATGCTTGCATGTTAATAAAGTTTGAATAAATTTTGAATACAGGAAAGTAAGGATTACCAAGAAGGCATCTATGCACCTGCTGAAATGTTTATTTTCTGTGTCCTATTTTAAATGATGCTGCTTGTTGACCCATGATGAGTTATGGACCAGACTAAAATATTCTGTCACTGCTCCCAAAGAGGAGGCCAGACTGAATTTGACCAATTTGATGAAAATGTTTTAATACTTTTCAAAACACTTTTAATTATCAAAATGTGAAGGAGATTCTTTTTTTTTTTTTTTGTTCTGTCCAACAACTGAGCGAACAGATGAGAGCTGAAAGCCTTTTGTGTTGGACAGGTTATACTATTACAAAAACAGGTTATAAATCTTCGCCAGCGCAGAAAGACAGTTAGCAAGGAACGGGCCTGATGCCGCACCCAAGGGCAGGGCAGAAAGTCCAGCATAACCACTCATGGCCCTGAAAATAAATGCAATAAATTATCCCCTTTACCCCTCTGCTGTGGATAAATCATTGACCCCGGGGGCCAGGCCAAGCGCCAAGCAATCGGCCACGGGAAAAAGACCGGCCGAGGGCAGCCAGCCCCCAGGCCCCATAATCCCAAGTCCCCCCCAACCCACACCTCAGCAGCCAGCCACCCAGCACGGCCCCTGGCCGCCGTTCCACCACCCGCCCTGCGCCCAAATGGCACCGACCCAGGAACCCTGCCTCAATCCTAGCCAAGTGCATGCCGCCCCCGCCCAAGCAATCAGAGCCCCGAAGCCGGGAGAACGCCAGGCCTGGCAGACCCCAGCCCCTCAAACCTACCCCAGACCAGCCAGGACCCGGCTCAACCCATCACCGCCCCACCCCTATTAGGTGATGTGACTAATCAGCTGGGACCAGTGAGACTCTGATGCCGACAGATGTGGAGGAAGTGGACATTATCTCTAAACTAATGTGGTCTGACATGAGTTTTCTGTACTGATTAATGCTAACATTATTTATAGATTTTAGTTTAGGAGAATTGTTTTCTTTGCAATACATGAAGCTGTGAGAACTATGTGTGCCTTGTTGGATAGTACGTTAATGATACTTAGGTCACCTAGTAAACAGAGTTTGGGACATGCAGGGATCTTATATTGAAAACATATCTATAAATCCTCACAGACCTTACGCCAGAATGTTTGGAAAGGTGAACAGAACCACAGGGAGTGCATATAATTGTCTATGTTGTTACCTGTGCACTGTGTGCATACAGCCGACTGATTGAGACCCATTTTAAATAACCTTTGTCCTGTGTACTGAAATCTGTGGAGAATCTTGTACTGAATAAGTTGCAGATTGGACTTTTGGTCTTATTAAAGGGATTCAGACAGATCTGCAACCAAAATTGATCACTAGAATTCAACGATAGCTCAGACCCTCATTTTGCCACAGGTAGGTAAATTGTGTCTTCTGTGTTAGATATCAGTTTGTAAATTTTGGAGGTAAGCGTTGGATTCTTAAGTTCAATGTTACGTGGTACTGTAGGAGGAAGTTCTAGGTCTATTTGGGTCAAGCCATATTAAGTACTCAGAATTTATTTTAGTTGCTGGTATTCTAGACATTTGTTTTTACTAATCCCATAAATTGAGAGACGTTAAGAGGGGCATAAATGTTCTATTCTGAATAATATGCTGAAACTGTTGGATGCCTTTGTTCTTCCATGATGTAAAGTGATTCATGTTTTTGTTTAGTAAGATGTCAGGGTTTTTCCAGATGGGGGTGAGTTTGCATGGAAATATTGTGAAGTTGTTGTTTTTTTTTTTCAGAAACTCCCACCAGGCTGTTAGAGATGAGCTGATGTTTAAACTTCTGAAGCACTTAGGATGTTTTGTGAAGGAGATTCTAATGGACCGCTGTCATTTTTTAATTTTAATTGTCTGACTTGAACTTGAAGACTGAAAATCACATCAAATTAATCATTTAATGTTTATTTATAATATACTTTTGTGTGTTAAACAATACAGCACATTAATATTGTGGAATAGTGGAATATTTATTTTGGTCAATTTATCTTACTTCTTTCAGTTCCACCATCAGGTTTTTGAATGGCAGGGCAATTGCTCACCCTTTGTCACTGACCATCGTGGAGTTTACAAATATAAAAATTAGTGATGCACGATAGTCACTTTTTACAACCGATACGATACCCGATATTTCCCTGCCTCTTGTAGCCGATACCCATACTCAACCAATATGTTTTTTATTTATGTTTAATACTTAAGAAGAAACACATTAGTAAGTACAAAGTAACAGAAAAATGATCTTTTGTAACAAATTTGCAGAACTAGTTTTAGCTGCAATGAAATTGCAGCAGATTTTACAAACACTTTATTAACCATTTCAGTCTGCCATACATCTGTGAACGGAGAAAGTGCATTTCAATTATCAGAAGAAAGACTAAAACTTTAACTTAAATAGCAATGCAACAAGTACATATTTCAATACATATAATAACCGATTTAATAACATGCAAAAGTAATAGTTTAATCTTAACGTGCAAAACTTATTGCATTGTTTTAAACTGAAGTGCAAAATAATAACTATAAAGTTTTAACTGATTTGCAAAATAAATGATTGCTCATAGAAATAAACTTTTCAAAAACAGAGGCATTCAAGCATTTTACAAACCAGAATGACAAAAAGAAGTAAACAAGCACAATTACATTTCATTTTTTGTTTTTAACTGTGGTTGGATCAGTGGGAGGTTTTTCTTGACAAGTAGCATCTCTGCTTTCTGACAGGTTAGTTGTTGATTTTTTTCATCCAGCGCATTTGCATCAGAAGAAAACAAACACTTACTATCGATGCTAGGGCAGGGCTCTGACAGCTTTTTCCATACAAGCCCCACCGTTTTTTTTCAGAATGAACGCTAGCAATCACGGCAGCTTCAAATTCTTTCCACACATCGCGGCGGCCAATTTTTAAATAGCTTGTGAGATTTGTGGTGTTGAAGCTTGACTTTTTCCCCCTCTTTGTAACACTTCTGACAAACACATTTTGTAAACAGCGAGTGAGTCGTTGGTCTCAGACACGTTAAAATAAGCCCACATGAGTGAGTGCTGCTTTGTGTTGCAGACAGAGCTCTCTAGCGCTGGCGCCAAGACGTAACATCACTTACATCTCTTACTTATCTAAATGATGTCATCATCACTATCGGCTGATAATTATCGATAACCAATTATATTGTGCAACCCTAATAAAAATGGATTTCAGAACGTTGTTTCAAGAGAGCTGGACATCATCCTCCATCTCATGGAGATACACAATCAGAACTACAGACTGCAAAACCACAATGTTACAAAAAGCATTAACTTAATTGAGATATTTTTAATAAGAGCCATAGGTTAAAAAAATTCTTACTTTGCTCCAGTACTGAACAAACTCTGCAGGTCATGGACAATCCTCTACTGAAAAAACAAGCATTACATAATTATATCAACAATTGTTCACCATTTCTGTTTTAATTTTTCAATTTAAATTTGCACCTACATCTTCTTCCTCAACAGTTCTTTCACTGTCATGTACCTGGGTTAGCTTGAAATCCTTAATTACAGACTATCTACAATGAAAACATATTTTTTTGGGTGTGGATGCTTTTTTTAACCTAATGCTATAAACCTAGTAATGATAAAAAAAAGCATCACACGAATGTTTCTTTCATTAAGCACAGTGTTAATGTAAAGCTAACTGAGCAAATTTAGAGAAGCTAATATTTAAAACCATAAACTCAATGCTGACAAAAGAAATATGCTTTTTGTATAAGGCTTACTACAAAGGTTATTTAAGTCCACATAAATATGACTCTCAGAAATGTTGCATATCTTTTTACATGCCGCAAGATGTCCATCAAAGTCCATAAAAGCAGTTCTTTGTGAGCACGTGCAGACCAAGTCCAAACCTGTCCGGATCGGTTACATTTTTGTTTCAATGAATTTATTAAAAATCAGTTTTAGGAAATAATAATTGTGCTGTAGTTCAGTGAAATCATTTTCTGTTTGTAAATTTTGAGTTGCAAAAATATTTTTAACAATTTACTTTTAGATAAACTAATTAATTAGGAATAATGTGTTTAGTTATTTTTTTAAACAAATGTTCTTAAATAATTAGTGTTACATGAAAAATGCCCCATGAAAACTATTCACAGTGTATATTTAAATGTTAACGTCTGTGCTTCAGAGAACACTACCTGAAGAAATATCTGTGGGAGTGATAGCCAGCCTACGCCTCCTTTTTAAAAAAACAGGTTTGGACATGACTTAAGTTTTAAATGCCCCTACAACTGGAGCAATAGAGAGCAGCTAGAGAGGTAGAAAAGCAATTCAGATTCGGCCTAAGTTTATCATAAAGTATTTGTAAGTAAAATGTAACTTACACACACTTATGGTGTCTGGGCGATTCCGTCATGAAGAGTGCTTTATAGTCGTTGCACCTACTGGCTCCTTACTGACTGCAAGCAAAAGCTGCATGCATGTAAGCCGGAACAAAATACACTCTGAATATCTAATTCCCTCATTTCTAACAGCCAATCTGCAGACAAGGACAGCGAACGACACTAACGAGGTCCTTGTGCAGTGCGCAAGGTTTTGGGGAGTTGAAAAATGAAAAACCCATACAATGTCCCTGCATCTCATCTCACCTACTTTCCCCTCATTTACACTTTTGTGTTGTTAAAGTGTTCTCATTGATTTTAGACGGCTGGCATAATGTTCATCTTTATCAAACACTGTCTAAGCTGCCCCAAATGCTCCAGGTTAGAAAAATGAAGCTCAGTAAAAAAATTAAAAGCTTAATTTTTAACCTATTGTCTAAAAACTGTATCGATCTCTTATCTTACTTATTATTATTCTGTGGATGGCTCATCATTTACATTGCAGCACATTTATGGTTATCCAATAAATACATAAAAAAGATAAAAAATAACAGCACTTGTTTAGGTTTAAATCAAGTTTAAATTTGCATTTTATAATTCACCAGGGCTTAACTTTAACTATACCTTAATAACTGAAAATAGTGTTTTCTTTAACTAAGTCTTTAGTCTTTAAAAAAGAATAATTCCATGGGTTGTTGCATCAGCCCTGCTTTGGAATATGAAAATAGGAGTTATTCCACTCTTCCTTTGATTTACATTGACAAATGCATGTTAAACCTGCTGCAACAGCCTCGATATGGGAGCCTGACATAGTTAAATGCGGACATGAAAAGTAAGTCAAAGTCAGGGTTTTGATTAACAGCCTCATGAGAGAGCAGTGCTGATTCCCTGTTCCAGCACTGAGGAAAGAACAAAATAAAAGTCAAGAAAAGTGGCTGCAAAAGATGACGGGAGAAAACCAAAAAGCCACAAAGAGAGAAAGGAGGGATTCAGAATGACATAACAAGACAGTCCATGTTACCGTTGACTTTTCTTGCTTTTGTGTTTTGTTCTCTTTTTGTTGTCATGTTTTGAGTTTCAGTTTCCTCTTTTATTTTGAAAAGTTTCCTGTTTTGTTGTAGTATTGAGTTTTACTTTTGGTCCCCTCTGCCCTCATTGCTGTCACCTGTGTCTCATTTGTCTGTATGTATTTAAGTTCTGTCTTTCCCTTCCTCCTGTGCTGGTCCATATTATGGAGTTCCCTGTTTCTAGTGTTTCTAGTTTGGAGCTTCGAATTTGCCTGCCTGCTTTGCAGTGGTTTTGTTTTTCTAGTGTGTTTAAGTCATTAAAGATCTTGTTCCACTGGTACCTCCTGTCTCCTCCTCTCTGCATCTGGGTACTCTCTCAACCCTCCGCCGTGGAAGTGCTACTGTATGAAAAGAAAAATCTGCTTGAAAACAAATGACCTGTTCAAGCCCATGGGATTAAGTTAAATGCCAAAAAGCACAGATTTCCATATTTTACGGGGCATAGGTGATGGGATGTGCCAAAAGGTGAACAACATTTCATGGAGGATAAGTAGCAGTGGCAATACAATATACACAAATTTACCCTCTCGCAGTTGCTAGTGGGAAACGACTGCTAAAGGGCGCCCGGTTGTTGGCTACTCTACTCTTCCTTTCACTTACATTGATGCTAATTTATGTAAAAAAAAATTACATAAGTCATTCCTGAGTACAAGTCGCACCTTGGCCAAACTATGCAAAAAAAACGCGACTTATACTCCCAAAAGTACGGTACGTTAAATATGATGTTAAAGTGTGGCAGAAAAACAATCAATTTTCTGATACAATCTTTGTTTCTTAATCTATTTGGTGAAAAGAAGCACAGACGGGAATAACTGAATCAAAAGAATCAAGTTATTGCTTTTTGACATTATCCACCAACGTTTTTCTCCTTCAACTTGTTTTTTCTCAACATGAAGCTGTACTTGTACATCTCTTCTTGTCATTGTTCCTCAATCCTGCATTTAAACCCCTAATCACCCCACTCACATGGACTTTTCTGTTTGTTGAGATTATTTGTTGCTTCATGAATATTTCAGATGCTGCAAAGCTGAAATGTTGTCAGAGTCCTCTCGTTTCAATAGACAAGACACGTTGTGCTATTGAGAGACAACTCATGCTGTTCTGTGGTGTCACTTACCGTTTCCGCGGATTTAAATGCTGCAGAGAGGCGAGAATAAACAGATGAAATAAAATGAGGGATTGAGGGACAAAAAATAGAAATGGCTGCCATGTTTGAAGCACTTGGGGGACTGTCTAGAGTTCAGACTTGTTTTTCTCCTTCTTTAATCCACTGCCATAACAAAGGGATTTTTCAGTCCTTCCAATGGGAACTTAATACATAGCCAATAGCCAAAAACTTGGCAGAAGGTTGTGTTGCCTGAACAAATTAATGTTGTGGTGCTGTATGCAATGTCATTCTATCAGTAGTATATGTTTTCAAAAAAAGTAAAACAATGTTTCAATCAATTTCAATTTGATCTAGGCTTTTCCAGGAACTGTTCTTTTAAATATTAGCCTCAAAACATTTACAAACAGATAGTGTGAGACATTTTGAGACAATTTATGAAACATTTCACATGTCCTGAAAAAAACATTATCTGTGCCTATTTTTAAGGTTTTAACTCAGCACTCTCAAAAGGATGCACTTAAGTAGCACATCCTATTTTATCCAGTCTTACTTTGCTACTATTTGTTTTAAAACATCTAGTTTAAGTTTTTTTTTTAAACCAGAGCAAACTGAGGCAAAAAGTAATAAAGTAAAAGGTGCAGTGACAATTCCACCTATTTATTTAAGCATATACAAAAACCATGCCAAAAAAAAATAGTGCTGCAGAATTTACGAGAGAGATGGAGATGACCCTCACAACCACCATCGAGCTATCAGGGTGTATTCAGACATGACACATTAGGTTAGCTTAAAGTTTGTTTCTCCCGATACAAACACATTTTCAGTATGAATGCACCCAAGTGGACCTTGGTCTATGGACCACCGCTCTTTGACCACTCTTGGTGGACTCAGTTCATGTCCAATCTGACTGAGCTCTGGTTCACACTGAGGTTTCCGCAGTCTCAATAGGCTCAGTGCTTAGAGTGGAACAACTGGAGCACACAGCCACCATAGCTGGGCATTATGGGATGCATCCAGAGTAGAAATAGTAGCATGATGATGAGACAAAGGAACTTATTGAAATGTGATGAATGCAACCTTGTTAAAACAACTTTTAATGTGATACATAATGCTTCTCACCCTGTTTTATTGACTATCCACATGTCATAAACACTTATCAGGGTACCCTATTAGCCATCACCTCTTCAGCCTTGTAGTTTACCGCCTGCCATACCAAAGTAGCAAGTAAAAAGTGTTGCACCTGGCACCGGCTGCTTTTAAATGGGCAAAAGTAATCGGAAAGAAGGCCTGATCGGAAGAAAAATGTGTCATGTATACACGCCGTTTGGAATAGTCTGTCCCGATCAGACTCGTTCTGATCAAAATTGCTGTCTCTTCGCCTCTCCCTTCTCTTACACCCCTCATGAGGGGGGTGCGGGGGAGGAGTGCTTCGTGCCCCGTGATGTCTGGACCCTGCGCGGTCCTGGCTCGGGTGCCGGTGGACCGAGTAAACTGTGTCTCTAAGCAGAGCAGCTGGATTAATAACTTTGTGTTTGAGGGGAAGAGAGGAGGATGCTTTGTTACATGTTCATTTTGTTGTTTTGCTATGTGTGAGAGAATTCGGACTGCGATCCGTCCCGCCGCTCAGGGTTAGCGTTTGCCGGACGCAGGAGAACCGTGTGTCCAAGCAGAGCTCGGACCACCAGCACACACAGCGGCTTTGGGGCGGTGTGCAAACTTTTCAAAGCAGAATGTCGCTCAGTCCTTAGAAACTGTTCAAACAATCACGTGGATTTATGTTTCCAGTCGTGTCCCGACAAAATAAAGGCTGATGTTATTCCCACATACACAAGATGCAGTATTCCCGCAGTATTCATAACATTAACGTTTGGAAGATCGTCTCTATATTACCGAGCTGCTGCATAAATGTATATGAGAGCTAGGTTTGTTTACTGTGGAACTCATTTCCTTTTTCGGTACTATGCAAGCCCAAATGATTTACTCTGACCGAAAGTGTGACCAATTTGAACGTTTGTTCTAATCGGAAAAAGGTTTTCTGTGCCCATGTGCACAGTTGAATTTTAATCCGACCATTGATCCGATCAAGATATTTTGCCCATGTAACCGCGGCTTTTGATATAGACATTCAAAATTGGTCAGAGAAATATAAGGTTTGAATACACCAACTATCCTGACAAGGATTAGAAAGCATAGGACCTCTATTATTTCTGTCTTTTGTTGCTTTGCCCTGCCCTTGTATTTCCCGCCATAATCTTCAATCACGTGCTTTTGTTTACAAGCTTTGTTGAAAACAGGAAAGGCCAGTAAAACGTAGCGACAGTCTAGTGTGAAAACCATTAACACGCGTTCATGCTCTTGAATGTGTGACACATGCCTGGTGTGCATGTAGCTGAAGCTGAGAAAAGCACAGATATGCAACATTTTACAGTAGTGAAGTGTTAATGTGGAGTGTTGTGGCAAAAAGTGTCTTTGCACTCTTATGAAACACTTTGCGTTAGGAGATCAGCTGCTTCTCTGCACATCAGAATCCATTGGAATCACGTCAGTTGAGGAAACAGTGAAATAACAATAATAATAAATAGTTCAATAACTATAGTTATTTTGTTGTTAACAGTAAAAGTTCAATTTTTAAAGAGTTAAACTCATAAATTCAGATCTTTCCCTTTCCTGGAAAAGATGTTTGTTCAGTTGTTGGCGTAGCACAAACACTCCAATGTAATAGTTTTGAAAAATATTATCCAACCACTAGTGTTAACATTTTTCATAGGATAAAATAGCAATTGTACCATAGTTAAATGGGGCAACTGTGGTGAAGAGGTACAGTGGTCAATCTTAGATTGCTGGTTTGGTTTCTACCAACACCATGGGTTGAAGTGTTCCTGGGGAATCCCACATTGCTCTTGGTGGATTTAGGTTGGTGCCAGAGAGAGGCACCATCTGTGTGTGAATGGGACTGTGACTGTATAGCGCTTTGGGCCTTCAGGGAAGGTAGAAAAGTGCCATTTACCATTTAAATGTAGACTCACTGTAAAAAAGAAAGCTAGAAATAGAGTGATGACTTCTGTTATGATGACAGGTTTACTTGATAAGCTGCTTTCCAGCTCAATTTCACATCTAGTTCATTCTCCTACTCTTGAATGAGCTGTCAAGTGAACACATCTTTGGAAAGAGTTATGATAAAACAATACACAAGTGAACCGTACACAGAAACAAGTCATTCCACTGTAAGAGGAATGACATACTTTGAAAACACAGATAACATAACCGGCTTCAAAAACTTCTTGTTTAAATGCAATCAGTAATGCCTTCTGAGGACAAACACGTATTAGCTATGGTCCAGTGGCAAAAATGAAAAGTTATAAAGGAAAGTGCCAGAATCCATCTTGTCTTCACCCTATTAACAGTGCTGATGGATGGAAAACTGGTCTATTCTCCACCCGGGTGACTGCAGCTGCTTGGCCAAAGATCCTGTGGGGGGGGTGACAGCATCTGAAGGGATGGCGTAAGCATCTGTGTGCGTCACAGCCTCTCAGGGATATTCCACTCTGTCAGGTAAAAGAAAGTAGCTGTTAACTCTATGTTTATCATCTGTGACAAGAAACTCAAAACTTTAATGAATTAAGAGTGAGAGTCACTGCCCACATGTTCAATTAGTCCTCTATCTCAGTCAGTTTCACTTATATTCTATATCACAAAATTGTATTCAGCTTTGCAGCAGATGAATTATAAAAAAAAAACTGTCAACTTGTCAGAAATAGGTGAAAATGGACAGCAGTTTTTAAATGGGATGATATGGATAGTTTTAAGAACAACAGTTGAATGATTGAAGTTAATGTAACATATTCAAAATTTTGACTAAAAAAAAAACGATGTCCCAAAAAACAATGATTTTGCGAAAAAAAGGACATAATTATAATTAAAAGACCACTGAGAAAATACATAAAAAGATGGTTAGAGTGGGACTTTAAGTTGGCTTTTCTGTGCTCTCTGCTTACACTTGTTTATGTATTTCATTAAGACCTTTTGCAGTGGAGTAACGTTTAATAATGTCATTTCATTATGAAACCTTTAAGCAGAGTGGCTGTCAATCAATGAAAGTGGGTGGACTCTGAACACTCAAAAGCAGATTTTTTTTTTATCAATTCCGATTTGCGAGAATTTCAGAAATGTTATCCAAACAACTCAAAATAGGTTTTGCTGATAATTGTCTTTATTTTATCATCTGAAGTCGACTCATCTGCTTGATGCTAACTTTCTCTCCCATCAAATTATAGACCTAACAGCAATGAGCAGATGTCCCAGGAATAGGAATTTATGTTAGAGCAGTAGTTCTCAATT
>CM074502.1:18266878-18283084 GCA_037389245.1 Oryzias sinensis | reverse complement strand
TGGACCCGTCTGATTTTGCCGCTAACTGCCCGCGTGCAGCTCAACAACAAATCATATACGTTATCGTTACGTCACTTCCGGTATTAACCTTTATTAGCAGCTCTTGTTGCTGTTGTGTTTTGCACTTCGCGGCCTGAAAGTGCAAAACACCGACAGTGACCCAGAATCCTTACCGTGCAAAAAATTGTAGTAATTTTTATTGTAGTAATACATTTAAAAAAAGTGTCTCCGCTTTCCTTTTTGTGTTTTCAGGATTTGGTCATTTGTTCTGTGTTTTGCTGTTGTGTTTCAGGATTTGGTCATTTGTTCTGTGTTTTGGTAATTTGTTCTGTGTTTTGCTGTTGTGTTTTAGGTTTTGGTAATTTGTTCTGTGTTTTGGTAATTTGTTCTGTGTTTTGCTGTTGTGTTTCAGGTTTTGGTAATTTGTTCTGTGTTTTGGTAATTTGTTCTGTGTTTTGCTGTCGTGTTTCAGGTTTTGGTAATTTGTTCCGTGTTTTGTTGTTGTGTTTCAGGTTTTGGTAATTTGTACTGGGATTTGTTGTCGGTTGTATCTTAAATGTAAACGTGTCTTGCACCTCTCGGCCACCGTACTCATTGCTTTGTGTTAAATTCTAACTCTGACCGACTTCTGCATTTAAGAAGCTGAAACTACGGTGGCCGAGAGGTGCAAGACACGCTTACATTTAAGATACAGCAACAGCAAATACCAGTACAAATGAACAAATCACGAAACACAACAGCAAATAACAAAACACAACAGCAAATCACGAAACACAATAGCAAATCACGAAACACAACAGCAAATACTGAAACACAACAGCAAATCACGAAACACAACTGCAAATCACGAAACACAAAAGCAAATACTGAAACACAACATCAAATCATGAAACACATCAGCAAATACTGAAACACAACAGCAAATCATGAAACACAACTGCAAATCACGAAACACAACTGCAAATCACGAAACACAACTGCAAATCACGAAACCCAACAGTAAATCACGAAACACAACAGCAGATCACGAAACACAACAGCAAATCACGAAACATAACAGCAAATATTGAAACACAACTGCAAATCACGAAACACAACTGCAAATCACGAAACACAACAGCAAATACTGAAACACAACAGCAAGAACTGAAACACAACAGCAAATCACGAAACACAACAGCAAATACTGAAACACAACAGCAAATACTGAAACACATTAGCAAATACTGAAACACAACAGCAAATCATGAAACACAACAGCAAATCATGAAACACAACAGGAAATCACGAAACACAACAGCAAATACAACACAACATCAAATAGATAGATAGATAGATAGATAGTCTTTATTGTCATTGCAACATTGTACAACGAAATTAAGGTGCAAAAATAGTCAAATAGTAAAATAGTAAGAATAAAATCACAATAAATAGTATAAAAAACAATATAAAAAAACAGCAGACATAACCCACACACGCGTGAACATTCTGTCATGTTTCCATTTATGGCTTGTTTTTTACAGCGTTTAATGTAGTTATTGCTACGGGATAAAAACTTTTCTTGAATCTGTCAGTCGTTGTTTTGATTGACCTGAACCTTCTCCCTGATGGCAACAGTTCAAAGAGGGAGTGTCCAGGGTGTGAAGTGTCCCTGAGAATGTCCTGGGCTTTTTTGAGGCAGCGCGAGCTGTGGAGTTCTTCCAGAGGGAGGAGAGGGCAGCCAGTGATCTTCTGTGCCGTGTTAATGACCCTCTGAAGAGCTTTCCTCTGAGCCACTGTGCATCTGCTGAACCACACACAGACACAGTATGTGAGGATGCTCTCAATGGAGCATCGATAAAAGGACACCAGCAGTCTCTGGGAGATGTTGTTTTTCCTGAGCACCCTTAGGAAGTGCAGTCTCTGCTGGGCCTTTTTTAGCAGCTCAGAGGTGTTTACTCCCCAGGTTAGATCCTCCTCTATGTGGACCCCCAAGAAGCGGAAGTCTGGTACTCTCTCCACACAGACCCCGCTGATGAACAGTGGAGAAACAGCGGTTTTCTTCCTCCTGAAGTCAATAATGACCTCCTTGGTCTTTGTGGTATTGAGCAGCAGATTGTTCTCCCTACTCCACATTGTCAGCTGATCCACCTCGTCTCTATAAGCAGACTCATCTCCCCCCGAAATGAGTCCCACCACTGTCGTATCGTCTGCGAATTTGACAGTGGTGTTGCTGTGGTGAGCAGGAATGCAGTCATGCGTGTACAGGGTGTAGAGCAGGGGGCTTAGCACGCAGCCCTGTGGGGAGCCAGTGCTGAGTGTGAGGGCCTTGGATGTGTGTGGGCCCACTCTCACTCTCTGACTGCGATCAGTAAGAAAGCTCTTGATCCAAGAGCAGGTGGAGTGTGGAAGTCCTAGTCCCATCAGTTTATTTACCAGTTTGTGAGGGAGAATGGTATTAAACGCCGAGCTGTAATCCACAAAGAGCATCCGCACATAGCTTCCCTGTTTCTCCAGGTGGGACAATGCAGTGTGGAGGGCTGTGACTATGGCGTCCTCTGTGGATCTCTTTGCCCTGTACGCAAACTGGTGTGGGTCCATGGATGTTGGAAGTAGTGATGTCATGTGACTCCGTACCAGTTTTTCGAAGCACTTCATCACCACTGGGGTGAGTGCAACTGGCCGGTAGTCATTGAGACTGGTGATGTGTGTTTTCTTGGGCAGGGGGACTATAATGGAGGACTTCAGGCATGGTGGGACAGTAGACTGGGCAAGAGACTGGTTGAAAATCCTGGTAAGGACTCCAGCCAGCTGGTCCGCGCAGTCCTTCAGAACACGTCCAGGGACACCATCGGGTCCAGCAGCTTTCCTGGGGTTGACGGTCCTCAGTATGCTTCTCACCTCTTGCTCCTTCACGGTGAAGCTGAGGCTGCTGTGTGCCACCAAATCATGAAACACAACAGCAAATCATAAAACACAAAAGCAAATCACGAAACACAATAGCAAATCACGAAACACAACAGCAAATCATGAAACACAACAGCAAATCATGAAACACAACAGGAAATCACGAAACACAACAGCAAATACAACACAACATCAAATCATGAAACACAACAGCAAATCATAAAACACAACAGCAAATCACGAAACACAATAGCAAATCACGAAACACAACAGCAAATACTGAAACAAAACATCAAATCATGAAACACAACAGCAAATCATGAAACACAACAGCAAATACTGAAACACAACATCAAATCATGAAACACATCAGCAAGAACTGAAACACAACAGCAAATCACGAAACACAACAGCAAATACTGAAACACAACAGCAAATACTGAAACACATTAGCAAATACTGAAACATAACAGCAAATCATGAAACACAACAGCAAATCATGAAACACAACAGCAAATACAACACAACATCAAATCATGAAACACAACAGCAAATCATAAAACACAAAAGCAAATCACGAAACACAATAGCAAATCACGAAACACAACAGCAAATACTGAAACACAACAGCAAATCACAAATCACAACTGCAAATCACGAAACACAACAGCAAATACTGAAACACAACATCAAATCATGAAACACATCAGCAAGAACTGAAACACAACAGCAAATCACGAAACACAACTGCAAATACTGAAACATAACAGCAAATACTGAAACACATTAGCAAATACTGAAACACAACAGCAAATCACGAAACACAATAGCAAATCACGAAACACAACAGCAAATACTGAAACACAACAGCAAATCACGAACCACAACTGCAAATCACGAAACACAACAGCAAATACTGAAACACAACATCAAATCATGAAACACATCAGCAAGAACTGAAACACGACAGCAAATCACGAAACACAACAGCAAATACTGAAACACAACAGCAAATACTGAAACACATTAGCAAATACTGAAACACAACAACAAATCATGAAACACAAAAGCAAATCATGAAACACAACTGCAAATCATGAAACACAACAGCAAATCACGAAACACAACAGCAAATCATGAAACACAAAAGCAAATACTGAAACACAACTGCAAATCACGAAACACAAAAGCAAATACTGAAACACAACTGCAAATCACGAAACACAACAGCAAATACTGAAACACAACAGCAAATCATGAAACACAACTGCAAATACTGAAAAACAACTGCAAATCACGAAACACAACAGCAAATCACGAAACACAACAGCAAATCATGAAACACAACATCAAATCACGAAACACAACAGCAAATACTGAAACACAACTGCAAATCACGAAACACAACTGCAAATCACGAAACACAACAGCAAATCATGAAACACAACAGCAAGAACTGAAACACAACAGCAAATCACGAAACATAACAGCAAATACTGAAACACAACAGCAAATCATGAAACACAGCAGCAAATCATGAAACACAACAGAAAATCACGAAACACAACAGCAAATACAACACAACATCAAATCATGAAACACAACAGCAAATCATAAAACACAACAGCAAATCACGAAACACAACTGCAAATACTGAAACATAACAGCAAATACTGAAACACATTAGCAAATACTGAAACACAACAGCAAATCATGAAACACAACAGCAAATCACGAAACACAACAGCAAATACTGAAACACAACATCAAATACTGAAACACAACTGCAAATCACGAAACACAACAGCAAATCACGAAACACAACAGGAAATACTGAAACACAACAGCAAATCATGAAAATTACAGTCCTGAAACAAATACCGAATTACAAAAAAGTAACCCTGTTACAAATGACCAAAACCAGAAACACAACAATGAAAGCAGAGACATGGCTTCTAACAGAAATGGACATTATATAAAAATAATTGTGTATGTTTTTTTAAACGTTATTAATTACTGTTATCTTTATGTGGATATTTTAAATACATGAAACAGTCCTGAAGCATTCTTGCTAGAGTGTTCTTAACGGAGAGGGAATAGCCTTAATACTGGAAAAGCAAAAACTTTACCTTGTTAAACGTTGTTATAATTTTTATTGTAGTAATAGAATTGAAGAAATGCTTTTGGACTGTCTCATGTATTGAAAATGTCCACATAAAAAAGACAGTAATAAGGAAATGTAAAAAATAATACACAATTAGTTGTATATTACGTCACTTCCGGGATTCAGGACGTTCCGTTTCAGTTAGACGACGTTTTATCCGCTTTCCTTGTTGTTTTTCTGGATTTGTTCATTTGTATCGAGATTGTTTTTGTAATTCAGTATTTGTTAGTTTTCACCCAAAATTGCTGTTGTGTTTCAGTATATATCAATTCAATATTCAATATAAATGTGTCTTGCACCTCGAGGCCGGGATCCCGGCCACCGTAGGTTTCATGATTTGCTGTTGTGTTTCAGTATTTGCTGTTGTGTTTCATGATTTGCTGTTGTGTTTCAGTATTTGCTGTTGTGTTTCAGTATTTGCTGTTGTGTTTCCGTATTTGCTGCTGTTGTTTCATGATTTGCTGTTGTGTTTCATGATTTGCTGTTGTGTTTCATGATTTGCTGTTGTGTTTCAGTATTTGCTGTTGTGTTTCAGTATTTGCTGTTGTGTTTTGTGATTTGCTGTTGTGTTTCAGTATTTGCTGTTGTGTTGCGTGATTTGCTGTTGTGTTTCGTGATTTGCAGTTGTGTTTCAGTATTTGCTTTTGTGTTTCGTGATTTGCTGTTGTGTTTCAATATTTGCAGTTGTGTTTCATGATTTGCTGTTGTGTTTCAGTATTTGCTGTTGTGTTTCAGTATTTGCTGTTGTGTTTCCGTATTTGCTGCTGTTGTTTCATGATTTGCTTTTGTGTTTCCGTATTTGCTTTTGTGTTTCGTGATTTGCTGTTGTGTTTCAGTATTTGCAGTTGTGTTTCATGATTTGCTGTTGTGTTTCAGTATTTGCTGTTGTGTTTCAGTATTTGCTGTTGTGTTTCAGTATTTGCTGCTGTTGTTTCATGATTTGCTGTTGTGTTTCCGTATTTGCTGTTGTGTTTCATGATTTGCTGTTGTGTTTCGTGATTTGCTGTTGTGTTTCATGATTTGCTGTTGTGTTTCATGATTTGCTGTTGTGTTCCAGTATTTGCTGTTGTGTTTCAGTATTTGCTGTTGTGTTTTGTGATTTGCAGTTGTGTTTCATTATTTGCCGTTGTGTTTCATGATTTGCTGTTGTGTTGCGTGATTTGCTGTTGTGTTTCGTGATTTGCAGTTGTGTTTCAGTATTTGCTGTTGTGTTGCGTGATTTGCTGTTGTGTTTCGTGATTTGCAGTTGTGTTTCAGTATTTGCTTTTGTGTTTCGTGATTTGCTGTTGTGTTTCGTGATTTGCTGTTGTGTTTCATGATTTGCTGTTGTGTTTCAGTATTTGCTGTTGTGTTTCGTGATTTGCTGTTGTGTTTCGTGATTTGCAGTTGTGTTTCAGTATTTGCTGTTGTGTTGCGTGATTTGCTGTTGTGTTTCGAGATTTGCTGTTGTGTTTTAGTATTTGCTGTTGTGTTTTCGTGATTTGCTGTTGTGTTTCGTGATTTGGTGTTGTGTTTCGTGATTTGCTGTTGTGTTGCGTGATTTGCTGTTGTGTTTCGTGATTTGCAGTTGTGTTTCAGTATTTGCTGTTGTGTTGCGTGATTTGCTGTTGTGTTTCGTGATTTGCAGTTGTGTTTCAGTATTTGCTTTTGTGTTTCGTGATTTGCTGTTGTGTTTCGTGATTTGCTGTTGTGTTTCATGATTTGCTGTTGTGTTTCAGTATTTGCTGTTGTGTTTCAGTATTTGCAGTTGTGTTTCATGATATGCTGTTGTGTATTAGTATTTGCTGTTGTGTTTCGTGATTTGCTGTTGTGTTTCGTGATTTGCTGTTGTGTTTCATGATTTGCTATTGTGTTTCAGTATTTGCTGTTGTGTTTCGTGATTTGCTGTTGTGTTTCGTGATTTGCAGTTGTGTTTCAGTATTTGCTGTTGTGTTGCGTGATTTGCTGTTGTGTTTCGAGATTTGCTGTTGTGTTTTAGTATTTGCTGTTGTGTTTTCGTGATTTGCTGTTGTGTTTCGTGATTTGCTGTTGTGTTTCGTGATTTGTTCATTTGTACTGGGATTTGCTGTTGCTGTATCTTAAATGTCTCTCGTACTTCTCAGCCACCGTATGAAACACCCTGGAAAAAATTCAAGTTGGCTCAACTTAAAAAAATTTGTATTCTGGCTGCCTTCGAATTTTGATTTAAGCTAGCAAAATATTTCTAATAATTTAAACTCAATGATAATTTTTCCAACTTAAAAGTTCAAGTTCACATAACCAATCGATTTGTTGTGGGTACTTAATTTTGTAGTTAAAAAAACGTATAGTTTGTTGTGTCAACAATGCAAATTAAGTAACCGCAACGGAATTTTAAATCTGGCCAACACATTTGTTTAAGTAGTTGGAATATAGTTGTAAGTTGACATTACTTAAGAAATCAGTTGGACTTTATAAGAAAGTTAGTTGAGAATACTTGACTTCCTTAGTTGATACAAAAAATTGTTTGTTTATTTAACTTAGAAAATACATTTCCCAAAACAAAGCAATAAGTGATATAAACTTGATCCTTTAAGTTTGGGAAACAAATTGATGGGTTGAAGTTACTTGAAATAATTTGCCAGCTTTAATCAAAAGGCAGCCAGGTTACAAATTATTTTAAGTTGGATCAACTTGGGATGTTTTACAGTGTACTCTCAAATCTGGTTGGTCTAAAATTATATTATTTTCAGAAATATTTAACTTTCTCATAAAATAAGTATTCACAAGCAGATTTTTTGATTGTGTGTACAATTGTTCACATGTCACTGTTGTAGCATCACTTTAGGTCCTTTGTACTGCACTCTTACTGGGTACATGCAAGATAGAGATCAATATCCAAATGTGTGGAAACTGCTTCAGTTTTTCGTATTTACGGATTAACAAATTCATTTAATCAAATATTTGCCCCATAAGGGAAAAGAGCTAAAGGAGCTGCTTCATTTCTAGATAATTCTGGTGAAACTCAGGAGACATCATGGACCTCTGAGTACTAATTATGGACTGCTCAGTGCAGAGAAAAACACAATGGCATGCATCATTCAGAATCCTCAGTCCAGTATGACTACACAAACACAAGGATTCTAACTGAATTGAAACATTTTGAAATTATCCTTTTTGTATGTAAAATTGAGCTTCTACGTAGAAAAGCTAATGTCTATTTCATGTTTGGATCTCCTCGGCATTCATCTTTTTGCTTTTAACACGCCGTAGGCTAAAAGCCCAAATCACTCCGAGCACTTGAAAGCTTTTGTCTGATGAGACACCATGTCAGTGCTCATTTAAGCACTGCAGCCTTTCTTGTTTTGCAAGAATTTGCGAGCAGTTTCCTCCCAGTGCCCCACTGGGTGAAACTTGTGAAAAATTTGGTACACAGAAAATCAGACCGACGTCACATTTAACATCTGCACTGTTAGTCCCCCCATCCCCCTCCATATGTCACATCCAGCTCTGCAGTTCAGCTGGCATCAGAGACTCACGGAGGGAAAGAGAAAGAGTCAGAGCAGTTGGATCGTGATGAGTGATTGTTGATGCGTTGAGCATACTAAAGACTAAATATTGCTGTTCTACATTTGGCCTTTGTCCACAACCAGTGTTTCGTTTCCTCTCCTTATACCCAGTTACCCAAATTCATTGACTTTTTTTTAACCTGCCAATTTTATTTGATACATTACAGTGTGCTCTCCTCCCCCTCCCTCCAAATGCATATTTTAGGAGATGGAGACAGCCCAGAATGACAGACTCTCGACATAAATACACCACAAACCCTGACCGTGCAGCTTTTTTAAAGCAATCAATGTGGCAGTGCGCCAAATGCATTGCCAGGCACAGAATGCATAAGCACTTCCTTACATAGGTTGAAGAGGCTGGTATGTTATCACCCACCTCTCTCTCTGTTCCTAATTGCATGATAACAATAAAATCCAAACACACTCTTAAAGTCCCACTCAGGTTAACTTTTGATCTATTTCTAAAGCCTTACCCGTAGTCATTTAATCAGGATTATATTGTTTTTAGCAAAAATCAAAAAACCTGTGTTGTTTTTTCTTACATCGTTTATGCAGAGCGGCAGAAGTCTTGAAAATTTTTCTTTAAGTTATCCATCTGTTTACATCAGGGGTCACCAACCCTGTGCCCGCGTGCGCCCATGCACAAATCAATACATTGTGGCGATCTGGGGGTTAGCCCCGCCTTCAGCTTTTAAGAGACGTGGGAGGTGGGGAATCTCAGGTGTGTTAAATCACTTGGCAATTCAGTGCTTGCCATTAGTAATTGTGGCACTTTAGTTCTGCTACCCTGAAATATATGGCAGAGTATGGTACAGCCTGAAACGTGAGAATCGGCGCTCCCGCCTTTGAGAAAGAGGCGCGTGTGTGTGTGTAAGGAGGAGAAGGAGAGGGGTAGTGGGCGCAGGTTGCGAAGTAAAACGGCGCACGGAGACCATTGCGCAACACCTGGATCATCAGGGGGCTTAAATTACTCAGCTCATTCTAAAAATGTCATTCTTTGATAACTATTGCGGACATTGTTAACACTTATATTACTTATATATATAATAACGTATTTTCCATATACATTTTTTTTACGGTTGTTTAGTTGGTGATACTAACCTATAAATCAATACTTTGTTAATAAATTGAGGATTTTGGAGGATTTTTACTGTTGGTGTTGCACAAAATTAGGAAAATTCCAAATATGATACGTTTCACAGACACACACAAGACCAAAGAAACACACAAGACCAAAGACGCACACAAGACCAAAGAAACACACAAGACCAAAGACGCACACAAGACCAAAGACGCACACAAGACCAAAGACGCACACAAGACCAGAGACACACACAGGACCAGGGACGCACACAGGACCAAAGACGCACACAGAACATCACACACCAAGCAGAAATGAACATGTTGCTAAAAATGATGTCAGGACTTCAGCCCCTAAAAAATGACAAAAGAGCAAAGAAAACAGAATAATTTGATTTAATATTTCTAATTATCAATATTTCCTGGCTTTGTTTGTTCTTATTTGCATAAATTTGACAGAATATATTTCTTATTCTAGATTAATATTCCTGTCTATTTGTATTCATATTTATGTTTAAAAAGTGAAAGTAAGGTTAAAGTTTTAAAGGTTTTAAAGTTTAGCTTTAGTGTGTTCAATAAATGTTTATCTTGTTCGGCCCGCAACGTAAAGTGTGTTTTGGATTCAGGCCCCCTCTGCAACTGAGTTTGACCCCGCTGTAGTACGAGTCTAAAAAATTCATGCAGTTTTTTTTGTAAAAATGAGCAAATAAAAATACGGCACACTAAAGGATGTCTTCAAATTGTCTTTGTGTGTGTGTGTGGGGGGGGGGGGGGCTTAGGAAGTTTTCAGCAAGCAGGTCCTGTAGCCCTCAGTCTCAAAAAGGTTGGTGACCCCTGGTTTGCATACTCTCCTGTTAGCTTACAGCTCCTCACAACCTAACATTATCTCCTTTCACTTTTGGCTTTTCCCATCAGGGGGCGCCACAGCGAAACAACCTCTATTTCGTTGATGAGTTACATGGTAAACTTGGCAATGTTTTACACCAGATGCCCTTCCTGACGCAACTCTCTCAATTCATCCGGGCTTGGGACCGGCACAGAAGCAGAGAAGGGCACAGGAAGCAGCCTGGATTCAACACCTGGGTTCACGGACGGAAGGCGCCACAAACCAGCACGAGCTAAACTGGCTCCTCTCAACCTAACATTATGAATGCAACAAAAGTGGCGAACAATGTTGGAGCTGCCCAGCCATACAGTTTTGATCCAGATTCCAGCTCAAATGAGAAAATCAAAGACTTGGATCAAGTTGTCTGCAAATGCATCACAATATGAACATTCTAACTGTTAATCTTATATGACAATTGTTTTTAAACTGCTGGTAGCCATATTAATTTCCCCTTTTTTATGAAAATTTCCTGCTCTTATCTTTAATAAACAACACTTTAGTCACATGCTCCATATGTGTTCTGCTAGCATACGTATTAACACAGAGAGTGACTTACAAAAGCATTTCAAGAGAATATTTTTTTTTTAACTTTTAATGAAAAGCACAGAGACTACTGCCAAGGGACCATCTACAAAGTGCAAGCTCTGAGAACAGACTATTCTGTAAAAATCAAAGATAAATAAATGTTATAAATAAATGTCTACATTTATATGAGCGCCCTGCTACAGACTTGAAGCCTGTCCAGGATGTCCCCTGCCTTCGCTCACAAGTGGCTGGGATAGGCTCTGGCAGCCCCGTGACCCTAAAAGAGACAAAACAGAGTAGAAGATGAATGAATACATTTAAATGAGCTAGTAATGAAGACTCGTCAGTATGTTCTTTCTACAATAAACATTTTGTGAGAAAGTCAATCTTTATTTTATTTTAAAATACATATTTTCAGGGATGCCAACTTCTCATAAAACCTTGGCGTGAGACTCAGCGCAGAAAAAACAAGGACTCAATACCACAGCGAGACATGAGACAAGTGTAGTTTTGTGGAAGTGTAATAGTGAAATAAAGCATCACAAGGAAAAAAAACTGATTAATTATAAAGTAATAGTATATAAAATAATAACTTTCTAAAGAGCAACCCCTGTATAAGAGAACTGGACTGAGTGTGACATCACCCATAGAAAATTGTTTACTTTTAGCTCCAATCAAATGAAGTCAATTCAGTCGCCATTTTTCCACGATACCGACGCTGCCATCTTGGAACCAGATAAGGTTAGTGGTCTGAGCTGATCTGAGTCAACGCTTTTTTTTTTATTCAACCTTTCTATGGCAACTACTGTCAGCAATCAGGAGTGAGCTTGTTGGAAGTCCACACCCCTACCACTGAAAGCAGGCTCAGGAGAATCCATCAAACATTCAAGAACATGTTAAGAAAGTATCAGATCAAGAATGATTATTCTGACCAATAGAATTACTGAGTAACAGCTGTTTATTTCTCTATAGAAGACTATGGGATTTTGGCTTCTGGAACCAGCAGGTACTTCCTATAATACAAGGAGGGCAGGGTCACTCAGTCCAATTATCTTAAACAGTCAATGAGAGTTACAGCTAAATTATCCACCTTAATAATACAAGAAACAAACAAACTAAACTACATACTCATATTAAGACAAGACTCAAGGCATTCAGCAGAAAATGTTATAATAATAACAATACATCTACTGTTTATAGTGGACACACATCAAGCTATAACTGTTATTTCAAAATAATTCAAACTTGAATATTGATGAGAAATCTGAATTTGCATCATTCTGTTCCAGATCTCAACCCATCAATCCTCTGATAACATGAATAAACTCCAACTGGCTTTTTAATAGTTAATAACTATGAAAAGAGCCAAATGTGCCAGTCTTTTGAACAGCTCTTTGAAATGAACTGATCTAAAAGATGTGGCTCCCTCTAATAAGCCATAAATCCCATCTCTAAAAGGATAAAGTGGGTGGGATGCGTGAATTTTGCACACTGCGTAGTAAACCGTTTAGTGCTGTACAAGGGACAGGTGCGTGCTCTTTGAGAACATCCTGGCTGACAAAAAATGAGAAAATCAGGGTTTAGTTTTGTGTGGACATCCCACAGGCACGCACGTATCATGTGCACGTCCCTTGGGTAAAGCATTTGCACGCGGTAAGGGAGCCAGTGCGCTCACTTCACTGCTGACAGTTACATAGACTGCACGATACACTAACAACACGCACGACAATCGCATATTTGACATCCCTTAAAGTGGCCAGAAGAGTCACAAGAGAACAGATAAATACCTTAAGATGCAACCGCACTCGTCTACGACCTTCCACAGACCCAGACAGCCCAAAACCCCGCAGCACGTGACTAAGGCTATAACGGCTAGTTAAAGCTTTAGTCACATGTTACAGTTTCATTTCTACATGGTGTTTACGAGATACTTAAAATTACTTTAATTCTTTAATGGGGTACTAAAATTAATAAAGAATATAAAGAACTTTATGTGATAAACACTCAAAATACATACCTGGAAAATGTTAAATCAGAATACATAAACTGTGGTTGATGTTTCTATTAGGAATGATACGAGTGCGACCCAGTAGTGGATTGCGTGCACAGCGTCCCCATACGCGTAAAGATCCCCACTTATTGTAATCGAATACTCACCGCTGTCTCTGCAGGCCTAATTTATGGATCCCAAAAAGTCTGTTTTCAGCCTGAACAGATACATTTAAAAAATCAACTGGCAAAAAGTAACTTCAGTAAGTATTTTTCTGTCATGACGAGAATGACGTGGCAGACCCAGACGCTGAAACCCAGAAGTAAACTCAGACAAGGAAGTCTTGGAACGGATTTATTTTGATTGTCCAAGAATGTAATACTGTAAAGTTGCATCATAATGGTAAGTAGTTTCTGGTAGATTGTCGTCGGCGGCGATCTTGGATTTTGATGATGACGTCGTGGAAGTTGTGCCCGAGGCAGAGATCTTAGGGAAGCCGCTGAGAGCGAGACCGGAGTGTGACGAGGCTGAACGTCTAGATCAGAGCTGGAAGGACTGTGGAGCTCTTGACGAGATGGAACCAGGGATACTCGTGGAGATGAACCTGAGAGCGAGCGACAAAGCGTGGTGTGTACAAGTCAAGACTATGAAACTTAGCTTAACTTGGAAGCCAGACATAAGCACCGGAGTGACGAACTGGAGATGAATGCTGGGGTTCGATCTCCTTAAGAAGGCAGGCAGGTGATGAGGTGAGGTTGGGGAGGCGGAAGGTAGACTGCCAGAGGCACCATGGCAATTTCAGCATTAGAAATATAGGGTCGGTGAGGAATCAATCAAATGTGTGAGTCTCACGACCAATTTTCAATATTTTTTAATAGAATTATGAATCCTAATAAAGATGCCCAATAGAACCCATTTAATTTTAGGAATTTTTATATTGAAATAATGCTCAATAGCTCTGAAGATACTGAAGCTACTGTCACCAAACAATCTGTAGTAACTAATCATGACCTCAGCAAATAAACAAAGTGAATTTCTGACATAATCTTTGTTGCAGTAGCACAGTAGGGTCACGATTAGTCAGTAAAGAAGGTTTGGCAACAGTAGCTTTAATATCTTCGGAGCTATTGAATTATTTTGACCAAATATGATCCATATATGTCATGGCACCTCTGTCAGCCCCGCCCCTCTGCTCTGCTCCTGACTCCACCAGCTGTGACCAATTTATCCTCATCAACTCTGCCCTTCTTAAGGAGACCCAGCTCCACAACTCATCGCCAGATCCTTACCCCTTATGGTGACTAACCTGGTCTCAGTCTCGCTCATGTTTATGCACCCTATGCTGATCTTGCAACCAACCTTACTATTCCTGTCTCAGGATTCCTGCTCACCAGTGTCACCTGTGTGGAAGTCAGTTCGAGCCCCCCTGCTGTTCTGGAAATACCACTCTCCGCTAGCCGCGCTACTACCTCCAGCCACGCCTCAAGCTTCGCTCCTCTCTGGATCACATTCACGCCAGCAACATCTTCCTGGAAGGAAAGAATAAAAACCCTTTCTTACCTCTCATCTACCTGCGTCCTCATTCTGGGTTCCAGCATCTGGGTCTGCCGCTCCTCCGAATCATGACAATATATCAATATTTAAAAAATCCTAAAAATAAACTAAGGGATTTTCTGACGTAATCTTTCTTGCAGTAGGACAAGAGGGGCATCCTTAACCTGTACAGAAAGTTTGGTGACAGTGCCTTCAATATTTTAAGAGCATCTTTAATATGATCTGTATCTCTATTAAAAATTAAAACAATGTATATAATAAAATAAAATAAAGATTGGCTTTCTTGCAAAATATTTATTGTAGCATGAATATGCGGACCAGTCTTCATTACTAGCTCATAAATACAGACGTTTGTTTTTGAGAGATTTTTAATTTTTACAGAACGGTCTTTTGTTGGAGATGGCACTTTGTTGACGGTTCCTTGGCAGCGTCTCTCTGCTGTGTCTCCATCTGCAGCGTCTCTTTCTGCAGCTCTAAGAGAACACTTCTCGTTTAAAAGGAAAAACTTTTTTTTTCTTTTTAAATGCTTTTGTATGTCACTCTCTGTGTTAATAGAAAGTGATATTTGTCACATTTAAACTTTTTTCAGGGTGATGATTCGCTGATGGCAATCTTTTAATTATATTTTTTAATGCCCCCCAATCTATACAAACATCCAGTCGATCACAATAATGACCCTTAAAGAAATTAATAGGGTTTAAAAATGGGTGAACAGATATTTTTCATGTTGTCAGCATGATGTACATTGCATGGAGTACAGTGTGTTTTGATAATAAAATAAAATTAAAATATTTAAAGGCAATAATAACATCTCTTTTCAGCATGTAAAAAAATAAGTTGACTAACTTAGTTCATTTCTGACGATCTGGCATTTTAATGTGGCAACTCCTTCTGTCACATTTGACCAACTGGTGAATGTAATCCTAAAAAAAGACTTTGATGATTTTTATCATTTTCAGTTGTAAGAAATCATTCAATGTGCTTGCATGAAACTGAAACAATAAATAAACAAAACAAAGATAAAACTGTAAAAAAAACCTGCTTTGAACAGACTGTTGCTGAGGGGAAGTCAAAAGTCAAAGAAATTGCATTTTTTTATATTTGGTTTAAAGTTTGTATAGATGTGCATTCATTAAAACTCAGCGGGAATCCTCAGTTTGCAGAAATTTCCCCCAGGTTTTGTCAGTTTCATCACATGTAGCTCCTTCTGTTGATGGTACGGATCCCTTTTTTCAGTTCAATATGCCATCTCTCATCTTCGCCTAAATTCTCTCCTCACAGTGGCACGCTGAAGCCCTCCTTTCACTTTGTTTACATCTTTAAAGTTCCGTCTTGCTCTGCTCACATCCGTCTCGTGATGTCACAGCTGTTCTTGTCCTCCAGCTCCTCTTCTTGACTTCTACTGTCAGATTATCCACCATCCAGTCATAAATGATAACACAAGAATATCCAGCATAGAGTGTAAATATAACCTTTATTAATAATTCATTATCTTACTTTTCTCAGAGCTGACATCAAACTCAACGAAAATGCTGGGCTTTACTTAAAGATTATAGGATTTTCTAGTAGAGAAAAGTTTAATCCCACATGGCCA